>JAPEKL010000002.1:65064783-65075857 GCA_028877455.1 Bagre pinnimaculatus
AACCTGGAGAAGCTGAGGAACCCAGAGAGGAACCTGGAGAAGCTGAGGAACCCAGAGAGGAACCTGGAGAAGCTGAGGAACCCAGAGAGGAACCTGGAGAAGCTGAGAGGCCCAGAGAGGAACCTGGAGAAGCTGAGAGGCCCAGAGAGGAACCTGGAGAAGCTGAGGAACCTAGAGATGAATCCCGAGAAGCTGAGGGGCCCAGAGAGGAGCTCAGAGAGGGAACAGGTGCAGATGTAAATAAGGAGGGAGCCCGAGGTAAGTTTTAGCCTCAGGTTATCCTGTGTTCTTACTGTGTGGATTTCACTGGAGTGTGTGTTCCCTGGTTGCTAATTACTAATTAGCAATTTGGCCATTAGCTGCTATTTTGCAGGCATGTGCTGATATTCTGCTTTATATCAGGGGATTTGTTCTTTTCTGCTGCTTTCAGAACAGAACAGACCTTTTGTCTTTCTGCACAGGACACGATTCTGAAGTGTTTTTAATAAATAACTAATAAACTCTGTGTGTGTTATATGCTGAGTGAGTGATGAGGTTGTGCTGACAATGGAGACTCCTTCCATAGATGTTCCATAAACGTCTCCTTACAGAGAAGTTCACCACATCAATGATTATTGTAATCTGTTTATGTGGAGCGTTCACTGGACACGCCCCCGTGAATGAGCTGTTACTATAGAAACGAGAACGTATCAGAACAAGTGCATTAATATAAACCTCTGCTACTGTCAGAGCTGCTGTTAGAGAGAATTAATCAACACCTTCTGACCAATCAGACTCCAGAACTCAGGACTGTTGTGTTGTAAAATGATGTCTCGGATATCAGGCAGATTATCAGCGCATATCACTGAGCAGTTTGTTTCTAAGATTCATCTTTAATTAAATACGATGTTCACCAGGAATCACCGACATTTTCACTTTGTGCTGCTCATTGTTTCTTTTGCATGTTTAATGGTTTGTGTTTGGTTTTTGTTCAATGTGCAGTATTTTTGGACTTTTAAATAGATTAAAGAGTCATAATTATTTTTACAAACTTTAACACTCAGATGTTTTGCTCTTTACTCAGTTTGAAATTAAGAGTAAAATAGAAACAGAATTTGTTGATTAATTATAGCTGTAGTTTATTTGTTGTGCTGTTTAGGAAAGTAGAACTTTTACCCAAATTATTTTTCTGAAAATAAAATACTTTTGTATATTTTGTAATTAAAGACTGAAAATACTGTGCAATTTCTGGAAGGATCTTTTTCTCTGCTTTGTTCTTTGAGTTTGCGGTGTGATTATATTTTCTTTATCATATTGTTGTGTTTTGTAAATTGTATTCGAGGCATGTGCTGATTTACATTATTCTCTCATGATAATTATCTGATGTTTTATTGTTTAAACATGAAACTCTGAATATAAAAAGGGAAATGTACAGTATGTGATGTGACTGACAATTTTTTTTCCAAAACACACACTTTCTCCTCATTAAGGAACCTAATTTGATAATAGTTTTATTTTTGTTTTTGTGTTATAGCTTGTGGATCATTAGATTTTCAGCACATGCTTTATTCACTCAGAACCAGATTTAATGTGTTCATTATCGATGTCAGTGATGTGCTGAAATGATGATTGAGGGATTAAATTATATGTGGGATTAAAAGTGCATAAATTAAATATAATTTATAATTTTATAAATGTATAAAAAAATAAACATTTCACTTATTAATCAGTAGCTGCATGGCATGAGTTTAATCTATCGTGTACTAATAAACTTTTAAACATTTAAAATAAACTTTTGAAATTTCATTTTGTGCTTTTTGTGTGAGTTTTTTGTTGCATGTCAATTTTTTTATTTAATAACTCCTTGTTATTCTCTTTGGTTGTTTGTTGAATTTCTGAAAGTTAATTAGTGTTAATAATCCAGCTATTTATTAAAATTTTTATTTTGACGTTCTTCTTTCTTTATAAAACCCAAGCCAAGTCTGTGCAGGAGAAGTTAGCAGAAGCCATTTTAAACATGACTGAGTGTGTTTCTGAACCTGAACTCAGTGACACCACCACTGAGGAAGACGAGCTGGTGTTGGTTGTGAGCCAACAGGTTGGTCCAGGTGAGTTCCTCTGATCATCTACAGCTGTGTTAGGGCCACCAAACCATCTCAGTGTACGAGGATTTCGTCAATGACTAAAATAAATATAAATCAATGATGAATGTTTTCTGACAACTGTCTAATTTTTTTAAATAAATTTATATAATAAATTCATTTCTTATTCGTGGGAATTTGTAGTAATTACTCATTTGTAATGATGATGCTGTGCATTAAAAAACAAACAAACTATAAAAACATTAAATTGGTCTTTGTTCCAGGAGCTGAGCCTGAAGATAATGTGGCCCAGCAGAGAGCTGATGAAGAAAATGAAGCTGAACCTGTGGAAGAAGCTGAAAGAGAAGAAATGGATACAGAGAAACCCAAAGACAAACTTGAAAAGGAAACACATGAAACACCACAACCTGAGACCAACCAAACAGAAGAAAGATCTCAAAACACAACCAGTGAAGATGAATGTGTACAAGATGAGCAGAACAATGGTGGTGAGAATGAAGACCACAAGCCAGAAGTAAAGCTAGACATAATTGATGAGGAAGGAGGACAAAAGCAAGAGGCCAATAATTTCACAAATGAGGAGAATAAATCAAATGAAGAACCTGAAATGATGGAAAAGCCTGAGGATGAAGAGCCACCAGCTGGAGAAGTGCTGAAATTTGAGGAATCATTTGGGCAAGAACAAGAGAAAGAGGGTACAAGCGAAAATTCAGTAAATGCTGAAGAAACCAGAGCAACACCAGTGGAGGAAGAGAACATGATTGAGATCATCACCAAGCCTCAGCTTGAGAACCCTGAAGAAACATCTGTGAGTCATGAAAATATGGATCAGAACAGTGAGACAGAAAAAGTAAATGATGAAGGGCTGAGTGGTGGAGAAGAGGTGTCTGCTGAGGAGGTCAGAGCTGAAGAAGAGGAAATGTTTGATGACGAATTAAGAAATCTGAGGAATAATTCTGAGGAGACAAGAAATGACAGTGTAGAATGTGTTGAAGGCAATATGGAAGATAAAGAAATAGAATTAAAAGGTTCATCAGTAAATGAGGTGAAAGATGAAGATGTAGCAGGTAAAGATGAGAGATCAGAAGAAAGAGTGGAAGTATCTGAGACTGAGGGAGAAAAAGAGCAGAGACAAGATGGAGTTGAAACAGATTTGAGGGATGGAATGGAGGAAACCAAAGACCAGGATCCTCAGCTTAAGGAGGATGAGAACACAGAGGAAGGAAACAAGGATGAAGAGAAAATCAAACAAGAGATAACTGAGGATAAGGCAGACCAAAAAGAACTCAATCCAACAGTTCAAACATCAGAGGGAAAAGTAGATGATGATGTGGGGAAAAGAGAAGAGGAACAAGAAGAAGAACTTCTAGCAGAGAAAAATGCTGAGCTAAAAGATGAACAGACGTCTGGCCATGAAAGTCAAGACACAGAAGATGTTAAACACGAGGAAGCGCTGAAAGAAAATGAATCATTAAAAGAAACTGAGGTTAAAGAAAATGAGGTAGAGGATATGAGTGAAGGTGCAGAAGAAAGGACAAGTGTTGGTGGAGTTGATGCAGAGATGCAGAAAAGAGTGATGGAGCAAGAAGAAGACAGCAAAGAGGAACAGAAAGACAACTCTGATCCCACTGTTTATGAACCTCCACTGAAAACCATAGATGGACCTGAATTAAAATCAGGAAAGATCAAAGCAGAAAATGGAGTAGAAATTGATACTGCAGACCAGGAGGAGCTTGACAAGAAGGAAGAAGCTGGACCAGAGGAAAGTGAGGAAACTTCTGAGACCAATGACGAACAAATAAATCGAGACTTGACTAAAGAGGAAGGTGTGAAAGATGAACAAATGGATGGTGATGTCAATGAGAAGCAAGAAGAGGACCAAAGAGAAATACAAGAAGAGACAACGGAAGAAGAAGAGCAGCAGGAAGTTGGGGAAGAAGAGATTGAACAAAAACAAAATGTACAGCAAGAGACAACCGATGAAAAAGTAAAAGATGAGCAGAAAGATGAGATGAACATTAAACCATTAATATCAGAGAACAGTAATGATACAGTCACTGAGGATGAAGCTCCATCAGAGGCCAAATCTCCTGCAGGATCTTCTGCAGGTACTGAGTCAAAACCCAAGGACATGAATGTTGACCTTGAAAGTAGAGGTGAAGAACAGAGCAGAGCAGAAGATGGCAATCACATTCAGTCAGTTACTGGTAATAAAGAGGACAAAAGTGCTGATCCTGCTGAAGAAACTAGGAGTGTAGAAGGCAGCACTTCTCCTTCAGAAGAATCTCAGCCTCTGGAGAGAGTCCTGGCTCTCAAAAGAGAGGAGAGAGAAGCTGAACTTATCATCATTCCTCAGACAGATCATGAAGAGCTGGTAAGTAACTGGGTTAACATTCACCAAGCCTCAAACTATTTTGAGACGTTTGTTGAGCCGCTGGATGAGACAAAGACCTCTGATGGAGGGAGGACAGTGTACATTGAAATAGAGGAAACAATACCGAGTCCAAAAGAGTCTCACAGAAATAAGGACTCCTCTGAGATGGCCAAGGATGAGCAGATCAGCCTGCCAGTGAACACCGAGCATAAGGAACTGGAGGACATGAGGGTGGAAAACTTTAACATGGAGACTGAAGCTTTAGGAGCAGAAGGTCAAAATTATCCATCCTCTAGCAAACCATCAGAAGAAGAAGCGAATCGAAGACAAATGAATTCTGAGCAAACTCTGGAAGATCAGGAAGATGTTGCTGTAAATAACATCATGAACATTTCAACAACACCACTGATGAAGATTGAAATTAGCCAAGATAGCTAAGACTTATCACAACATCATCTGTAACCTGGATCTCATCTTCTCCAAACATCCTGACCTCCATTAGCAACCAATAAACACCACCAGACTCTGTGAAAGTCCATCATGATCTGCAGGGAGAACCACAGCTACTGTACAACCAGTCTGAGTTTACTAAAGCAGAACCTTCTGCTTTCACGCTTTCATTCTAACTCTGTCTTTATTGCACCTTCATCAAGTCTCTCACTTTCCATCAGCTGGATCTCAGTTGCCATCAACGGGTTTGTTTCTCTGGTTTCTCAGCTTGCGTGAGGTTCAGTAGATGACTGAATGCTCGCCATCTTTGTACATGTGAGGAGCAAAATATTTCAGCACAAGTATTTTTTTCTTTCCCAAACTGCAAGACAATGTTGCAATAAAGATCAATAAATAATAATATTATTAATAATAAAATGTTCGTTCCTCCATCTGGATGCGAGACTGACATAAATTTGTTCTGCTGGTTTTCACACGAGTGAGAACTTCACACAAAACTGTACAGATTCCTCTGAAACCTCACTATTTTATTTTACCATTTAATTATCTTGCTAGTGACTAGTTTAGGAAATGACTTCATCAGGCCGTCCCACCGCCCAGCTCTGTCCCACTGCCCAGGCCTGTCTCTCTACTCAGCTCTGTCTCACTGCTCAGGGTTTCTCCACCTGAATAAAGTTACATTAATTTGGTCAGTGTTCGTGTTTATATTCTGTAAATAAAAGTGTTGTATTTTTGAAAAAGAATAAAATGTGATGATAACGAGCAGATAATTGTAATGAGCAGATATTTAATGATAACATACATCTGATTCCAGTTAATTTCTGAATCTGTTGAATAAAAAAAAACCCTCGTACATTTAGAATAATTTATCATTTATGGTTCATGGCAGGCTGCTTCTCCGCTGCTCCTTTCACACAACTGAATTGAGGCAGAAATCAGACACCACTGAACACGGATTAAATTATTTATACTGAGTCTCTCTCTCACACACACACACACCTCAAAAAGAAACTCAAAATGCTGCACTTTCATCTTTGTGGTTTTATATTAGATGTTAATTTCATGCTGTGTTCATTATTGATGTGAAATCTTTATTAATGAACTTTAAGGATTCTGAGTTTAAAGCTGACCTTTGACCCAATGTTCAGTGTTTCATTTTTCAACTGTAAAGAAAAAAAAACACTTCATCATCTTTCATTCCGGATGAACAAAAAAAAAATAAAATATTTAAAACCAATTTTTAATATTCATGTGTGTTTTAATACCAACACAAAGAAGACATTTTTATCTCACTTTAGTTTTGATTAAAGTTATAACACCAGAGTGTCTCTCTCTCTCTCTCTCTCTCTCTCTCACACACACACACACAGTCAGTTTCCTTATTCATTACTTTCATCTGTTGTGTGTTATTAGCTGGCATCCTCAAGGCTGGTGTTGCTACTGGAGTGGAATCTCATAGTACTCATGGGATCTGATACATAACCTGCAGAGAACATACAGATTGTCACTCACACACCACAATACACACACCATACCACAACACATACACACACACACCATTTCTGTCGATGGGGAACTGCATGTTTCTCCTGAGCTCATCCAGAGATAGACCCTGGGAGGAACGCCGTCCAGAACTGCAGATGAACAACAACATGCTCAACAACACACTGTATCTACATCATAACACACTAATACACACTAATACACACTGCATACACACTACTGTGTCTGATGGAGTTTTCCTTCACCACCGTTGCCTCCTGAGTGCTCATAAGGGACAAATACATTTATTAGTTCACATCTTCACAGTTTAAAATCTTTATTTTTCTGTAAAAAAATAAATGTGACAATAAATTTGTGAGAATGTCTATTGCTAAAAGCCCTATACAGCTAGAATGACTTAACCACTGTGTGTGTGTGTTGTCCTCAAGCTCAATTTCAAGTTTATAACACAATTTATAACTGCGCGCACACACATACAATTTAATCATAATTTCACTGAAACTAAATGTGATGTTTTCTTACATAAAGATAATGTAAGGTTCAGGCTGCTGTGGCCCCGCCCCACCATGCCCCGCCCCGCCACCAGAGGGAGACAGAGAGCAGACACTCAGTAAGTACTAATTAGCTCCACCTGTGACCGACCTGTTAAAGGGCCGTTCACACACTGAGGGTCGTGTTCGACTTGTTGAGTGCTATAATGAGACTACACTGGGGAGCCCTTGGAAAAGGATGCATTTGAGTTTCCGCTTTCATTTTGTAAGTCACTCTGTTCTGTGTTTTTGATTCGCTCCTCTCGAGCCCTTGGCTGCTTCACCCTCAGCTCTGTGCACTGGATCATCTTGGTCCTCCAGCTCCAAGTTCACGCCTAGTGAAGTGACCCTTTGTTTCTCCTCTTTGCTCTTCCTGAGGCCTCTCCCCACTTCTGTCATTCCATTGAAATTAAATTAATAAATAAACCCTTCATGAATTTAATCATACTTTTTTTTTTTCCTCTGTATGTAATTGAAACAAGAGTGGTGTCTTAATTACAGTCTCTCTGGAGCTGTGTCTCTGTTGACTGTTAGTAATGACACACAGCAGTGGAACAGGGTCATGCATGTGGTGGGTTTTTTTTTTTAAATGTGTTTGCAGTCCTTCATCTCCTTGGTGAGTCGTCCCAGCAACCACTGGGGTGTGTGGGTTTTTTTCCCCTCCCCCTGGTAAAGGCTGACTAATACTGAAGTGAACAGTGCAGTATTCAGATGTGACCAAACAACTGTGCTTTTTCTAATTCTCACCACTTATTTTATTCATTTACACTTATGGATTTTTATTGGGATTAAAGGAAATCTCTGATATAAATGAAACTCCAGTCCTGAGAGCTTTACTCAAAAGTCTGGCAACTTCAGAGGTGTGAACTACACGTAGGTGATGTTAATAATCTGAAGCTCAGAAAATCCACTTCTGCAGCTGTCACCAAATCTGAATCCTAGGAAGTTTCTCCACAGAAACATTAATGTAATTTTGAGCCAACTCGTGGCCCAGTGGTGCTGTGTGTGATTACAACTCAAAGGGTTTACTGAAATATTAAACTACCGTCATGTTTTCAGGGCATTGTGGCAATGCTGTGTGTGTGTGTGTGTGTGTGTGTGTGTGTGTGTGTGTGTGTGGGGTGTCATGGCAGTGCCGTGTTTGGTGTGTAGTGGTGCTGCTTCACAGCTCCAGGGTCCTGAGTTCGATCCTGAGCTCTGGTTTGTGTGTCTGTAGTTTCACATGTTCTTGTTACTGTGGGTTTCCTTTGGGTTCTCTGGTTTCCTCACATCTCCCAAACACACATGTGCAGATTGGCTGTGTGTGTGTTCTCCCGGTTTGTGCCCAGAATTCCCAGGATTGGCTTAACACACTTACTGAATAAAGTGCTAACTGAAGATCCATGAATGTAATGTTTTCAAAGGGCAGGGCTAAGTAAACTGCTACAGAAGGCAAAAGGAGAGGGACCAAGTGCATGTTGTATGTTAATCCATAAATTCAGATGCAAAGAAAATGTGGTGTGTGTACCTCCACGTAGCACGGGTGTTCAGTGCATACTCCAGTTCAAAGCGTGAGCGTAATGCAGCTACATGACTTCGGCCTGGACTTGTACGACCAAACAAACAGTCTGAAGATGCCGATGGAGATAAAGAACCACTGCTGTTACTGGAGGCTGGAGACATCAGCTACACACACACAAAATCATTACTCACATCGGACTGAAATCTGTGTTAGCAGGTTGTGTGAGGTCCAGTGTGAAATTGTTCTAAGCATTCAAGACCTTGTTTACTAATGTAGCATTAAAAAAAAAAAATCAAAGACCTATTACAAGATGAATTATTTTTGCTCCTGGGCTCCCCCTACAGATGTGGAGTGTCATTAACACAAATTATACTGCGAGCCTATCATGGACAGCTGTATGAAGAACCATGTCGATTGACAGAGTAATATTACAGGATTTTACACAAATATAAGTTTTATTTATTGTGACACCAGAGATGAACAAGAAGAATAACAAAATGACAGTTTTAGTTTTGCTGAAATCCTGTTTGCATTTTCAGGCCATAGACACTCTTTGCTGTCTGAATGTGGAATCAACATGATATAGACACACAACACACACTGAACAATGTCACTTATTACAAACTCACTGAGACAGATTTACAGAGTGACAAACTTTCAAAGACTCAACAAATGCTTTGGCGCGAGATGAATTTATCTATTTTCATGTTCGCCTGAGACGGGATCGAGGTTAGATGGCTTTTGTCATCTGGAAAAACTACAAATCTCTGTGAAACGGAAATGCTGATAAAGTTACAGCCGACGTCGCAATCTTTCATCAATAATGTTGGCAGGGCGTAACTCTGCTGTCTGTCATTTTCCTGTTAGTCGTGAGAAATCGCTACTGTCGAAGTACACGTGCAGCTCAGACTTTTATTTACTGTCCTGCAAGTCAAACTCAAGTATGGCACACAACTCAGAACAGTAACATGCCAAGCTAACATAGCCACACCACTGACATATCTAATGCTGGGGGATGCTAACAGGTAAAGAACGGCTAGTCAACCAAGTTAACCTCGCAAAACCTGGATGCCACGGACACACAGTGATGCAAACTCTGGTGGTAAACTCACTAACAAAGCCGGACAGAAACCACCCCAAGAGCACCGATTACCAGTACTGATGTCTGAGTGTGATCTAGCACCTTGAGATATAGCTAGCAGCTAAACCTCTGTCAAAATGAACCAACTTGGCTTATGATCAAAAGCTTGCGAGTTGACAACTTTGCTAACAGCCAAACATCAAGCAAGTGCAACAACATGACACACAGCAAGGCAGCTAACATAATATTACTGACTCGTTCAACAAAAAGAAGCCCAGCTTGGCGTCTGTCTCGCAGACTTTTATCGTTCTTATGTCTCGCCAACAAGTAAAATCCAGTCCAGGATTTAAAGTCTGGTCTCTTGCTCAGTCACTTTCTGTGTTTCCCTCATTTCCTCTGACTGTGTGTTCTTTGGTCTCTTCACCTTGACTGCTATGATGTTTGTAATGAGTTTACCAATTTAGCTTCTTCTTATGGGTAATATCACTGGCCAATTCTGGAAGTGTAAAGTGTTCTGCAGTTCATGCAGTGCCATAAAGCATTACTCAGGTCTTGTGAGAGGACTCAGGGACATGCCCCACCGGAGTTACAGAGTGCTATAACTGGTGAACCAGGCACAGACTCGGAATGGAAGACGAGGCATTCTCCCTATGTCAGTCTACCATTAAAATAATTTTGAAGCTGATATTTGAAGCTGTGACCTATTGTTCACAGACATCCAGTCAGTCAATACACAACAGATGAGAAGCTGGACTGATGAGGCTTATGAGGCTTTGAAGGACTGCTTTGGCACTACAGACTGGGATGTTCTTCGTGAGCCCCATGAGGACGTAGACAGCCTCACGAGCTGCATCACAGACTACATAAACTTCTGTGTGGAGAACACTGTGCCCACTAAAACAGTATGGTACTTCTCAAAGAACAAACCCTGGGTCACTCCTGAGCTGAAGGCTCTCCTGAATGAGAAGAAGAGAGTATTTAGATCAGGAAACAGAGAGGAATTGAGGAGGGTACAAAAGAAGCTGAGAAGAAAGATCAGGGAAGGCAAAGACCGCTACAGGAGGAGGATGGAGAACCAGCTGCAGCAAAGCAACGTGAGTGGAGTCTGGAGGGGCCTTAAAACCATCTCGGGGCTTAAGGAGTCCAATAGGCAGCTTGGAGGTGACTTGCAATGGAAAAACGACCTGAACAACTTCTTTAACAGATTTGATCAGGCACCGGCCCTCCCCCCCAGATCAGCCTACTGTTACTGCTATTGTCTCTCCCTGGTCATCGTCACCCAGCCCACAGACCTCCTTCTCACCCTCTCAGCACCCCTTAACCATCATACCTCCAGCTCAGTGCTTCACACCTCCATGCGTAACAGCGAGCACTCAGCTGTGCCCTTCTTTGTTCTTTGACAGAGAACAAGTCAAGAGGGAACTGAGTAAGATGAAGGCGAGTAAGGCTGCAGGTCCTGATGGCATCAACCCCGGGGTCCTGAGGCATTGTGCTGACCAGCTGTGTGGAATAGTGTGGGACATTTTCAACTTGAGCCTGGAACAGGAAAGAGTG
>JAPEKL010000003.1:339601-353242 GCA_028877455.1 Bagre pinnimaculatus
TTTATGATGGTCATACCATTTGTTGAAATGTAATGCCAATAACTCTCAGCTAATTATTCATTTCTAAAACATATTTCTCATAAAACATCATAAAACACTTTTAGCTACTATGAATTATTCAGTGGAAATACAACCCCAAATTAGAAAAAGTTGGGACAGTATGGATAATGCGAATAAAAAAAAGAACTGATTTCTAAATTTACTTTGACTTGTATTTCTTTGCAGACACTTTGAATCCAAGATATTTCATGTTTTGTCCTGTCATTTCATTTGTTAATATACATCCATTCTGGCATTTCAGGCAACCCCATACTGCTGCACAACTTAAGATCTGTTTGCAGGAAGAATGCGACAAAATAACACCTGAAACACTTGGTGTCTTCAGTCCCTAAATATCTTTTAAGTGTTGAAGAGAAGGAATGGCAACATTATAAAGTGGTAAATGCTTTACTGTCTTTACCTTTTATCTCCAGCCCAAACTTTGTTTGGGCGGGGGATATAGAAGCGGGTCGGTCGATTGGTTGGTCCGTCCGTCCATCCGTGTTTTCATTTCTAGGCCATATCTTTAAAACTACTGAAGATATCTTCATGAAACTTCCTTTACTTATCAAGTAACATGTGAACTGGTGCCTTTTGCTATTTTGGATTTTTGAAATAAAAGTATTTTTACATAAAAAATAGATTTTGACTTAGTTTCAAACAGCAATGTTCGTTTCCGGAGCATATATTCAAAACTATTCATGATATGGATTTGAAACTTGGTAGACATGTTAACAAGGTGATGTAGATGTGCCTTTTCATACTAAGAAATTTGAGAAATTTGAATTTTTCATGTTTCCATGGAAACGATTTTAGACTTAGTCTTTCAGGTTAGGCTTAGGGGTAGGTTTTGTTTCCAGAGCAGAACTTGAAAACTATGAGTGGTATGGTCTTGAAACTTGGTGTATGTATTGATTAAGTAATATATATGTGCCTTTTGATACCAAGAAAAGTGAGAATTTTTCATTTTTAGCTCACCTGGACCAAAGGCCCAGTGAGCTTATGCCATGGGCTGCTGAGATGAGTGTAAAGAGGTAGGGTTGGTTTCCTGCAGCAGAACTTGGAAAAACATGACAAATAATATCTTGAAACTTGGTATATAGTTGGGATTATAGTTGGTTATATATGGTTGGGGTTATAGGGGTTATATAGTTGGTATATAGTTGGGGTATATATACTTGGTATATAGTATAGGGCAGGGGATATAGATGACTCTGTCTTCTTGTTTTAAATGTGTTGCAAGTATCAAAATTTAACTGTGTGTATTTTGAAACATCAATAAAATGTATTACATTACATGCCAATTAGCAGATGCTCTTTTCCAGAGCAACATACAAAAGTGCAAAATTCATGATGTAAGTGCCTATTTATGGATGCAATTGCAGGGGAGAGCGGGTACGGCTCAAACTGCAAATGGAGCCAAATCGTTGAACAGGAATCATAGTCAGAAAATGGGTGGAGGTCAGTCGATCAGCAAATAGAGTGGCATAGGACAAACGAGAAGATGAAGTCAGGAATAAACATAAACTGAGGTCTTAAACTGGAAGTCAGGCAGAAATCAAACAGCTCGGTAAGGTCAGATACAGGACACAGAACGATACTTCTCACAGAGTGATTGTTTGAGCAGGGTTTAAGTAGATGGGGTAATAGCAGGTGAATTGGTGTCAGGTGATGTAATTAGTATTCTGGTGACAAGGGGCACTGTGATTCTTGAGGAGTGCAGTCCAGAGCAGCCATGATTAGAGGCTGCTTTGAACTCAGGCTTTCAGCATTGTTACTGACAGAAACAACACCCTCCTGAGGCACTCCCTCTGGGAGCAACTACTTTCCTTGGTTGACCACTCTTTCTTGGTGCAGGCTTGTCAGGATGCTGGCTGTGAAATTCTTGCCTGAGGAGGGGGGTTCTAAGATGTCCCTTGAACTGACCCAACTACATTCCTCTGGGCTGTAACCCTCCCAGTTGACCAAGTATTCAAGTTCTCCCTGTCTGTGGCAGGAATCGAGGATCTTGTTGACCTGGTAGATGGGTTTGCCTTCAATGTCTGAGGAGGGGATTTCTTGGGTGGGTGTATCAGAGGCCAGGGGACCTTGGATAGCAGGTTTGAGGCAGGAGACTTGAAATGTGGGAGCTATCTTACTGTGAGGAGGAAGCTCAAACCTGTATGAGATCTCATTGATCTTATGTAGAACCTTGAATAGACCAATGTATCTGGCTTGTAACTTTCTGCAGGAGTTAAGTTCCCTGAGGTCCTTCATTGAGACCCATGCTTGATCACCTGGGACATACTCTGGGGTGGCACTTCTGTGCTTGTCGGCATTGTGCTTGTACTTGGGGTGTTGATGCTTTCTAGTCTCTGAGGAACCACTTCCCATACCTGCTGATTCCTCTGGAACCATGAGTCTATGGCCAGAATCTGCATTTGGGCATCATCCCACGGGAAAAGCAGAGGTTGGAATCCAAGTACGCACTGGAACAGGGTTAACTGAGTGGCTGAGTGCTTGAGAGAATAATGTGCATACTTGGCATATGGAAGGAATTGTGCCCAGTCCTTCTGATTCTGCATGCAAAATGTGTGGAGGAAGCAACCCACCTCCTGGTTCACATGTTCTACCTGGCCGTTGGACTGTGGGTGATACCCAGAAGTCAGACTAATGGACACTCCCAGTCTGTCCATGAACCTTGACTATAGTCTCGAAATGAACTGGGGACCCCAGTCACTGACTATGCCTTCAGGGATGCCATAGTAACAGAAGATAAGGTTGAATAATAGTTTGGCGGTTTTAAAGGCAGTGGGAAGACCTGGTAGTGGGATGAGCTTTGAGAACCTATCAATAATGACCAGAATGACTGTGTTGCCTTATGACTGGGGTAGGTCAGTGATAAAGTCAATAGCGATGTGTGACCAGGGTCGCTGAGGTACTAGGAGAGGACACAGCTTACCAGCAGAGAAAGCTCTGGGAACTTTGGCTTGTGTACAGACAGAGCATGAGGAAACAAGATGGTTGATGTCTGAGATCATGTTTTCCCACCAGTACTTGTTCTGGAGAAGTTGGTAAGTGCAGTGGCTGCTGGGATGTTAGGTGGCAGGAGAGGAGTGCGCCCAGGTGATTTATTTGTCTCTGAGTTTGGGTGGAACATGCAAAAGTCCAGGCGGACAGTTTTCAGGAGGGTTTGTGGGTTGTGCCTGTCTGATCTCCCTGTTGATGTCCCAGGTTATGGTTTGCAGGAAACATTCGGGTGGAAGGATGGTGGTGGGTTCAGGATAGTGGTGGATTCAGAAGAGTGTGGTGAGGATGTGAGAGAGCATCAGCCTTGGTTTTTCTGGAACTGGGGCAATATGAGATAGTGAATTGGAATCTGGTGAAGAATAGAGCCCATCTGTCCTGACAGGGGTTCAAACGCTTAGTAGTCTTTAAGTATTCCAGGTTCTTGTGGTTGGTCAGGATCATGAATGGGTGTGCTGCACCTTCCAACTAGTGTCTGCATTCTTCTAGGGCCAGCTTGATTACCAATGTCATAATTTATCTTGGCAGACGTGAGTTTCTTGGAGAAGAACATGACTGGGTGAAGCCTGGGTCTTTGTCCGAAGCACTGAGACAGAACCCCTCCTACTCCTGTTTCAGATGTGTCCACCTCCATAATAAAGGGCTTGAAAGGATCTGGATGCTGTAATATGGGAGCTGTGGTAAATGTTGACTTGAACTGATTGAAGGCTTGATCAGCTGCAGGACTCCAGTGGAGGCAATGGGGTCCGTTCTTCAGTAGTGAGGTGAGAGGGGCTGCGATAGTGCTGAACCCATGGATGAACCAGCAATAGAAATTCGTGAACCCCAGGAAGCACTGCAACTCCTTGACAGAGGTGGGAGTGGGCCATGACGTCACAGCTGTAACTTTGGCTGGGTCCATGCTCACTCCCTCCAAGCTGATAATGTAACCTAGGAACAAGACCTGGCTAACATGGAACTCACTTTTTCTGCCTTATGTATGTAACAAGTGGTTCTGGAGCAGGCGAGAGAGCACAGATCTGATGTTTTCATGGTGGATGTTCTCATCTGGGGAGTAGATTAGGATGTCATCGATGTATGTGATAATGAACCTCCCTAACATGTCCCTGAGCATGTCATTAATAAGACACTGGAAGACACCAGGCATGCAAGAAAGGCCATAAGATATGACCAAGTACTCAAAATGGCCTGCGGTGGTACTAAATACGGTCTTCCACTCATCACCCTCATGAATCCTGACCAGGTTGTAAGCACTACAAAACTCTAATTTTGAAAAGATCTTGGCTGATCTGAGCTGTTCTAGGGCTGAAGGCACCAGTGGGAGTGGATAAGGGTATTTCACTGTCATCTGATTCAGGCCCCAATAATCTATGCATAGCCAGAGACCCCCTCCCTTCTTCTCAACAAAGAAGAACTCTGCTGAGGCTGGAGACGTTGAGGGTCTAATGTACCCCTGCAGTAAGGGTTCTTGTATGTATTCCTCCATAGCAGCTTGGTCAGTTAAGGACAAAGGGTAAATGTGGTTATGAGGAGTCATAGTACCTGGGAGGAGGTCGATAGCACAATCACAGGGACAGTGAAGAAGCAGACCACAGGTTTTCCCTTTACTGTATACTTCCCCTAGGTCAAGGTAACAGGAAGGAACTTTGTCAAGGGAGTCAGGCTGAGGGCTCTCTACAGAGCTAGATGAGAGCATTAGTTGGGGAAGTTTCAAACAGTTCTGAAAACAGGAAGGAGACCACTGAAGAATGTCCTGTTGTTGCCAAGATATCAGAGGATCGTGGAGTTGGAGCCAAGGTTATCCCAATTAAACTGCACACCAAATATTAAATTGTGGTGTGCAGTTTGAGTGACAAGTAGGGATATGCGTTTGGTGTGAATGGCTCCCACTTAAATCTCAAGGGGAGTAATTCATGTTGAGACTAAACCCTCACCTATGGGACCCCCGTCGATGGCCTTTAACTTGATTGGTCTCAGAAGTCCGTGGGTGGTCAGGTGGTATTTCTGAACAATCACACTGTTTATGAAGTTTCCTTCTGCCTCTGAGTCTATGAATGCAGAAAGCATATGGGTCAAGTCTGCCAGCTTTAATAGCACAGGCAGTTGAAAGGAGTGTGAATTGCGAGTGGTTTCTGAACTCAACAGGTTAGGTGGGCTGGTAGCTTTGCTGGGATGGCTGTCCCACGGGGCTCGAATGGGGTATTTAGAGATCTGATGGCTTGCTTCACCAATGTAAAAGCAGAGGCCCTCACGTCATCATCTTTCTTTTTATGATTGTTGTAGTCATGTACGCGAGACCTCCATTGGAGTTACAGGACTCATGTTGGGAGAGAGAGCAGGAGATAACTGTAATGAGGGTCACTTTCAAATGAGGTGATCCAGACAGATGGCCAAGTCAATAAGAGAGTCCAAAGAGAGATGTTCGTCATGCCAGTCCAGCTCACTGAGTACTTCTGGATGCAAACCCTGGCAAAATGTGACTTTCAGTGCTGGCTTGTTCCAACCACTGCTGGCAGCTAGGGTGTGAAAGTCCAGCACATATTCTGTGACACTCCCTTCTACCTGTCGGATCATTAGTAAACTCTCCCCGACCTCTATTCCCTCAGGCTGATGGTCAACAACTCTTGTGAAGAGCTCTAGAAAATGGCCGTAAGATGTCATGTGTTCACCCCCATGCATCCACACTGCACTTGCCCACTAGAGAGCTTTACCTGTGAGAAGACTGATGAACTGAGAAATCTTGTGTTCATCAGTTACCCCTGTGAGTGACAAATACAGTGAACACTGGAGAAGGAATCCCTTGCAGTTGGAAACCTCTCCGGAAAACTTTTCAGGCAGAGGAATATTTCGAGATGGACCAGCGGGTGACGAGGGACATGTGAGGATGGCCTGCGATACTATAGCAGTGATCTGTGATATCCTGGTGTTGAGATTGGTGATCATCTACTTGTGCTCTCCTAACAGACACCCCTGGGCGTTGATCGCAGTCTGCTTTGCCTCCTCTGCTGTATCCATAGATGGCGAAGTATCCTGTCAGAGCGCAGGCACTTACGGATGCAATTGCAGGGGAGAGAGGGTATGGTGCAAACTGCAAACAGAGCCAAATCACTGAACAGGAATCATAGTCAGAAAATGGGCGGAGGTCAGTCGATCAGCAAACAGAGTGACGTAGGACAGACAAGAAGACAAAATCAGGAATAAATGTAAACAGAGGTCTCAAACTGAAAGTCAGTCAGAAATCAAATGGCTTGGTAAGATCAGGTATGGGACACAGAATGATAATTCACAGTAAGTGATTGCCTGAGCAGAGTTTAAGTAGACAGGGTAATAGCAGGTGAATTGGTGACAGGTGATGTAATTAGTATTATGGTGATGAGGGGCGCTGTGATTCTTGCGGTGTGTAGTCTGGAGCGGCCATGTTTGGAGGCTGCTCCGAACTCAGGCTTTCAGCATTGTTACTGACACATGAGATAAAACATCAAGTAATGTGCTGTGAATATTGTGCTACTGTATTGTTTTGAGTGCAATGCAGGTCAAAGATTATTTACAAATTTTTTTTTCAGTTTTCATTTAAATTTTAACAAACCATCTCAACTTTTTATGATTTAGGGTTGGAATATAAAGGTATGTAGTTTCACTGATGGGTTCTGTGGGTTTAAGGGGTTAGTAAGTTTGGGGTTTTTTCATACTCAGAAATACTGTATATCCATGGCTCTCAACATGGGATGAAGCATAAGCTGATGGAAACCACAACCACCATTATCAAAGCTTGCCAATATATGTTGTACCACTCTCATGGTTCTTGGGAAAATAAAGAACTTCTCTTTTTAATGCTTCACTCACACACACACACGGAACTGTGCTGGTTCTTTCTCTGCTTACCGGCTTCTCTGAAATCACATTAAAAAAACATGCACATTAGTGGATTGCTGATGATTAGACATAGGTGAGATATGTCTAAACATCACGTTTTATCTGCTGATTCTAACTGACTCCTCACCGCCCATAGCCAATGCTCAGTCATGCCCCCACTACCACATACCCTCACTGCCCAACTCAGACTGGAGAACCACATCTGGCTGGCAGCTAACTCACCCCAACCCCCCAGCCTCCCCAGCAAGAGAAGTAACCCACCACCACCATCTGTGCCCCCAGCCTGTGGATCACCTTGAACTTAAAGGAATGAATCACCAGATACCAACAAGTGATCCATGCATTTGCATCTTTCATGTGGTGGAGCCACAGGTGCAGGGCATTGTCAGATCAGAGAGTGCAATGACATCCCAGCAGGTAGTAATGGATGGTGAGGATGTCCAATTTGATGGCCAGACACTCCTGCTTGATCATCCTGCACTTATTCTACTGCACCAAGAGCTTGCAGCTGATGTACAGCACATGGTGCTTCTCTCTCTCCACCACCTGAGACAAAATGGTCCCCAGTCCTCTGTCCAACAAAAGGGAGAGGAAAGTCAAGTGAATATAACAGCAGTCCCTCACACAAAATTGCATTTAGCTGGCAGAAAACCCATTGGCGCAGCTCCGTCCAGAATCTGCTGCCCCCTTTTCAGTGAGGTAAATCAGCAAGATGGTGATATCCAAAAAATAAGGTACAAACCTTCTATAATAGCCAGCTAGCACCAGGAACTGCCTCACCACCTTTTTGATCTTGGGTCTTGAGCAAGCCACAATCGCTGCCATCTTAGCAATTTGGGGACACACCTGCCCATAACCCAAGTGGAAGCCCAGATACCCTATTTCTGCCCAACCAATTGCACACTTATTTGAGTTTACTCTGAGTCCCACCCATCTCAAGGATCTCAGGACAGTCCTTAGATGTTGTAGATACCAATCATTACTGTAAATGATTATATAATTTAAATAGGGGTCCACAGGGGACTGGGGTGAATCGGATCACACTTAGTTCCAGTCCCAGTCCTCCCTCTCAGGAACCATTGTTGCCAGAGCCACAGAGATTTTCTCTCCCCACAGTTTCAGATTGAGGTGGTATATCTGAAGTGCATCGCCTCTATCCATCTGCCTAATAATCAACTTCTCTGACTCAAAGGGACCTTGCCACTTTGCAAGTAATTTATAGCTCAATGTGGGTAGTAAAATTAACACTTTATCTACTGGTGCAAATTCCTGTCACCAAGCACCCCTATTATACAGCCGGGGTTGCCATTCTTGCACCTGTAGTAAATTCTCCTGGGTTAGGTGTTTCAGTGTGTGAAGCTTTGCTCTCAAGAATGTACTGAATTTAATTTTTTAATTAATTTTTATTTTAATCACATCCAAGATGCCAAGAGGCTTGCGATCATACAATAATTCAAATAGGAAGAACCCTGTGGAGGCTTGTGGGACCTCTCAGACTTCACATAAGAGGAGTTCCAGCCATCTGTCTCGATTTCTAGTGTCATCATACAGAAACTTATGAATCATGTTTTTAAAGGTCATAGGCAATGGTCAGAGGACAAATGTAGAATATCAACTTTATTGTCTAGAAGAGCGACCCAAAAAGTGAATTCAATCTTCCTAGTGTCTAATTTGCACCCTAAAATTGAATAAAATGGTTAATAATACTGTTTTGCCCAATTTCCGAAGGTTTGTTTACATCTCACTTATGCGCACTTTCAGCGCCAGAGGACAGTCGTCATGACGTCATTTAAGGCAAACAAACTGGGAGCACTTCTGTGTTTACTTGCAAATCGAGCACACGTGTACGGACTTTGGTTGTGAGAGGTTGTGTAAAATGTCTGAAAGCGATAACGATTTTGAAGTAGGAAGTCTCCAAATTGAATATTGAGAGGTGAAACCATATATGTATGAACCTATGGCCATTGCGAAGCAATCGGTGAATGTGGCTCACTGGATTGACCATGCAGCCCTGGAATCGGACAGCAACTCGGCCAACTCTGATCGCGGTGACCCCAGACTTCGACAAAACTCGCGCCCAAATGATGGTAGTTATGATAAATTCTTACTTTCGTCATAATACTAAATAAGAGCCCTTTTGAAGAATAATTAAACCGCCTTCCCTAGTGGATATAAGTAACGATTACTTGACAGTGCACCGGTAGGCCACATTAGCCTGCCATCTGCAGCATTATACTATTTATAGCCTACTCTAAGCGAGGAAATATCCCTTTTTCTCATTTCCACAATGATTGTAAAGGATCCCTCAGGATTCTTGACTTGTCAATTGCAAGCAAAAGTAAAAATGTTTACCTCCAATCTTCTCCTTTTTGCTTGAGTGTTGCTGGTCCATTTCCTCTTTGACTGCTTGATTTTGTTTCACACACACAATCCACTCTCTCTGCCTCGTCTCTTCTTCCAGAAAAAGTCAACCCTCTGGCTTCACTTGCACAATCAACTCTCTCGGCCTTGTCTCCTCTTCCGGAAAAAGCCAACCCTCTGGCTTCACGTGCACAATCCACTCTCTCCGCCTCGTCTCCTCTTCCGGAAAAAAACAACTCTCTGGCTTCACACACACAATTCACTCTCTCCGCCTCTTCTCCTCTTCCGGAAAAAGCCAACCCACTCGCTCTGCCTCGTCTCCTCTTCCAGAAAAAGCCAATCCACTCTCTCCACCTTGTCTCCTCTTTCGGAAAAAGCCAACCCTCTGGCTTCACGTGCACAATCCACTCTCTCCGCCTCGTCTCCTCTTCCAGAAAAACATAACCCTCTGGCTTCACACACACAATTCACTCTCTCCGCCTCTTCTCCTCTTCCGAAAAAAGCCAATCCACTCTCTCAGCCTTGTCTCCTCTTTTGGAAAAAGTCAACCCACTCGCTCCACCTCTTGTCTTTTTTTGGAAAAAGCCAACCCTCTCGCTCTGCCTCTTCTCCTCTTTCAGAAAAAGCCAACCCACTCACTCCGCCTCTTCTCCTTTTTCGGAAAAAGCCAATCCTCTCACTCTGCCTCTTCTCCTCTTCTGGAAAAAGCCAACCCACTCTCTCTGCCTCTTCCCCTTTCTTGGTAAAAGGTAAAAACTTCTTCCTGAACCGGTCCCATTGTTACAGTTCACTGCACAACAATAAGGCATGGTTTTTCTTTGGAAATTCTTGAATGCACATCTGCACTCAAGCTGAATGGTAATGTAAGTAAACAGAAGTGGATTCAACTCAAGCAGTCTGTTTGTCTTGAATGACTTCACACGCCAAGTGGTCACGAAAATCGCCAAACAGAAATTCGCTGCGATCCACACTAACTTATTTTAATTATTACTTCTTAACAATACTCCTCGGGACCAGAAGAAAATTACAGAGGGGTTTTTTAACATATAAAGTTTCAAATGTGCATAAATTGAAAACTGTTGCCTATGACCTTTAAGCATTTGATTAAGTCATTCAAGCAGTCATTTGGTTGCGGATTACCTTCACAGTGGATTGAATTGATTTAATCCCCAACAATTCCTACAGTTCACAAAATGTGTGTGACATGAATATTGTGCCTTGATCAGTCCGGATCTCTTTCAGTATCCCAACTCTGAGATAATGCGAAAGAGTATGTCCGCAGCACTGCATGCAGAAATGTAGCATAGGGGCATTGCTTCCAGGTATTGCATTACTTAATATAGAAAGTGATGCACTTGTGCAGTCCAGTCTAATACTGTCTAGGCCTGAAGAGATCCGGGCCAATTTTTTCGAAGGGGATCTCGATCAATAGTAAAGGGCATAATGGCACTTTTGAGGTAGCTGGCAAATTCACCAGCTGACATTCCTGACCTGCTACGCACCACCTGCAAACATTGCTGTGAATGCCTGGCCAGTAGAAAGAGGCCATGAGATGGCTCAGTGTCTTATCCTGTCCTAAATGTCCTGTGATGGAACTGTAATGAACCACATGGAACAAAAGTTCCTACAGCACTTCGGGACCAACAACTCAGTCATTTCTCCTTTAGTTTGAGTGTCCTGCATCAACCTGTATTTGGTTGATGCAGGACACTCACCTTAATTATCAACCTATCTTTATTAATAGTAAAATATGGGTAGGAAAGTGCAACATTAGGCTGAAGGTTTTGACCATCAATTACTCTCATGGATCTCTCCCCACCCTCCATGTCCTTCTGATGCAAAACTGATGCACATGGCCCTGGGACTGCCTCCCCAGCCAATGCTGCACTGAAATCCCCCTGAGTCCCACTACAGCAGAACCCATCCACAAATAGGCACTTTACCAATGCTTGAAACCCTGGGTGATTTGTTCCCAGAATTAGTGGATGGGTGAGGTGAGGACTAACCACTGTCTCTACACTATGCTTTTCTCCCCTGAATTTAATAGTGAGGGGTACCAGTGGATAATCATGAACATCTCCATGTATACACCTCAACTTCAACAATTATGCATTTCCCAATGCCCCACAGTCAATCAAGCTTTGATGAACTGTGGTCTGATTACACCCTGAGACCTGATGTGTACTCCCTTGAATACTCACTGACACATGGTATGTTCCTGCTTGATCAGAGAGGCATGAGGCATGCCAGAAATCTGGATCAGGATTCCCACTGCCAAATTGAAACACTGATCCTGGAACCGCCTGGCTTTCCTGCCATTCCTGCACACCTGCCCAGGCTTTGCCCTGATCTTGGTGGGCATGAACAATTCCACTTATGCAGAGAGAGTTAGTGGACACCTTGGAAAGGAAGGGGAGGGGAGTGAGGAAAAGCAGGGAGGAATATGGGTTTGGGAAGCAGGTTTTGGGAGAATTGGCTCCCATTTCTGTGGTGCTAAGATGGGGAAGGGGAGGAGAAGGGGAAGGACATGAGAGAGAGACAGAGAGCGAGAGAGAGAGAGAGAGAGAGAGAGAGAGAGAGAGAGAGAGAGAAGGGTTGGGGTACCCTCCTGTCTTGGAAAATGCCTTCACATGGTCCTCAGCCAGCTGGAATGCCTTCTCTTGCAATGCCAGATGGTGGCACTGGACCCACTCTGCCATCCCCTCCAGAAGCATCAGCATCATTCTTTTCAGCCAGCAGCCACTTTCACTGAGCACCACAGAGCTGCTGGGTAAAGGTGAACAGGCAGCCAAGCTCATTGAACATCAGTGAGTGGAAGCACTAATGGTGCTGTTCCGGGATGCAGCCAATCCATTGCAAGATGACCCGCTTCAGGTCCATGTACTCCAGTAGGTTGGTGACTGGGATCTGTTGGGCCACAAGCTGGGCTTGCCCCATCAGTAGCTGCAACAAGCAGACCATCCACTATGCGGTCAGCCAAGAGCAGGCCTCTGCGGCTTGGTCAAAAAGCTCAATCAAAGAGCCTTGGTATCATCGTGTGAACTTATCGTGTGCAAGAGTGAGAGGGTGCAGGCCCGCTTCAGCTGCTGGGGCTACACCTGTTATTTGGACCAGGCTCCAGAGCACCTGCCGGTCTTCCACCTGTGATTTGAGAAGAGCCTGGAAGCGCTGCTCCTGCTCTGCGCACAGCTTGACAAGTGCCTGGATGATGCTTCTTCCTCATGTTCCCAGGTTTTGGCACCAGTATAACACTGTCATTGTTCTTGAGAAAATGAGGAATTGGGAGACAGGCTTGCAACAACTTGGGGTGAGTTTATTCTTATAATATGAACTTTTCAGTTATTTTTAATGCTTCACACAGGTGCACATACACAGAACTGTACTGGTTCTCTCTCTCTCTCTCTCTCTCTCTCTCTCTCCCTCTTTCTCTCTCTCTGCTCACCAGCTTCTCTGAAGTGTGTGTGTGATTTCCTTTAGTGATAGTGGGGTTGGTGATGGTGGTGGGGGCTCTAGATGAGAACTTAGACATTTGGAATGGTTGACTTTTGTTTGGAATCTGAGGATCATTGGAAAGGGCAGTCGTGCAGCTTTGTCTCTAAAATACTGCCAAGGGCTTATCAATGCTCTTAAATAGTCCTTAATGGTTCTATAACAGAGATTTAAATTATTTGCATTTATGTATGTGTTGCTAAACAATTATGCAGCATTCAAAATCACTCCTTGAGTAATAAAATAAATTTAAATGTGTTAAATAATGCTGGGGAAAAAAGGGATATCCTACAGAACATAGGAATGAAAGCTGTATCTAACATCATGTCTTAATGATTTGATTTGGTGAAATATTTGAGCTACATATAGTATAGTACTATTCATAAGACAACACATTTGTGGAATTCTGGAATATTCTCTGTCTCCATGTGAATTCTCTCCAGGGTCTCCTGTTTCCTCCCATCCCCCAAAACATGCAGGTAGACAAATCAGCTATGCTAAAATGCCCCTTGATGTGACTGTGTATGTACATGGAGCCCCACAACTGTCATTTAATTCAAGGTAAATTCCAGTTTCATGTTTGGTGTTACCTGTATAGCCTTCAGATCCACTGCAACCAACATAATCAGTATCTGCTTTATCCTAGTCAGCTAGGATAAAGCAGATACTGAATATGAATGAATAAGTTGTCCCATGGCCTGTCCAGGATGTACCCTCTCACCCAAAGTTGGCTGGGATTGACTTCAGCTTCCCCCATGACCCTGATGGATAAACGATATAGATGATGGATGGATGGATGCAGGCCCGTCGTTAGACCTATTTTAGGGTGGCTTCAGCCATCCTTTCATTGGTATTAGCCACCCCATAATTATT
>JAPEKL010000003.1:708512-721217 GCA_028877455.1 Bagre pinnimaculatus
AGCGAGGACACGTCGTCTGAACAGGATGAGAGCCCCTGCTCCATGTGCGACACTGTTGCTTTCATCGTCTCCACGTCAGAGCGGATCGCAGCGGTGTTGTTAGCCAGCTCCGTCTTTACTGCCTGCAGCTCGGTTTTGATACTTTCAAAATCGTCAGCCAGAGCGGTTTTGAGTTCCGACCTGATCAGCATAGCTATATCTGCTTTCAGTGCCGTGAGGATTTCTACCTTCAGGTCCGCGACGTCCATTCGTGCGTCAGGCTGAGGTGTGCTACACCCGGGAGGCGAATCACTTGAGCTTGAAGCTTTAGGCCTAGTTGCGGTGAACTCAAATTTTCGCAAATTGTAGGCCATTAATGAAAGACAATAATAACGATAATAGAATGTCGTGATTTTCTGTTGATATAAGGTGCGAAAAAATAACTTTTAACCTGAAATTTAGCAGAGCACGTTGCTTGTGCAGCCTACTCCATCGCCTGCTCGCTAGCGCCCCCCCTAACTGGTCAAGTTTTGAACGTAAAATTCCCCCTCATTCTTGCTTAATATATGACTTGAGTTCCTCAACAGTTTGGAGTCTTCGTTGTAATATTTTGTGCTTCATAACACACCACACATTTTCAGGAGGAGGCAGGAAGGCCAGTTTAGCACCTGCACTCTTTTACTACGAAGCCACTGTTGTAACAGAGTCAATTCTCAATACTAACACTTTTGCACAGTTTTTATTTTCATTCATCACAATTCTTGTTTTTAGCACCATTAATGCACTTTCACATGTACAAAGCACATACATAGATATCTTTTTTTAACGTTACATTTTTATCTTTATATTATATAGGCGGCTTGTTCTTGGGATTTTTAAAAAAAAATTCTATTTCATGTTGTACAGTGTGTCTTTTTTTTTTCTTTTTGCATGTCCGATAACTTGCTGCTGTTGCCAAACAACTTCCTAGTTTGGGATCAATAAAGTAACTCAATCTATCTATCTAACATGTACAGGAAGTGGCTTGGCATCGTCTCGCTGGAATAAACAGGGACGCCGTCTGGATGGCAGCATGTGTTTGTCCAAAACCTGTATGAACCTTTCAGCGTTAATGGAGCCTTTACAGATGTGCAAGTTCCCCCTGCCATGGGCTTGAACATGTCCCATACCGTCACAGAACCTTGTGCTGGTAACAGTCTGGATGGTCCTTTTCCTCTTTAGCCTGGAGGACACGATATCCACGATTTCCAAAAACTATTCTAAATGTGGACTCAGCAGACCACAGCACACGCTTCCACTTTGCGTCAGTCCGTCTCAGATGAGCTTGAGTCCAGAGAATTCACCGGCATTTCTGGATGTTGTTGATATTTGGGTTTCTCTTTTCAGGACTGATGTGGTGATCAACTGTTTCCCAATAACGGTTTTCCGAAGTGTTCCCGAGCCCATGTATACAATCCTGCTGGTTTTTAATGCAATGCTGCCTGAGAGGTCGAAAGTCACAGGTCTTCAATGTTGGTTTTCAGGCTCAACCCTGATGTGCAGAGATTTCTCAGGATTCTCCGAATCTTCTGCTGATGTTATGGACTGTTGATGCTGAAATCCCTTGTAGTTGTTCGCTGAGAAACCTTGTTCTTACACTGTTGGACTTTTTCCCTATGCAGTTTTTCACAAAGTGCTGAACTTCGCCCCGTCCTTACTTGTGAATGACCGAGTCTTTCCAATTACCAGTGAACCTGTAGAATGTTCCACACAGGTGGTTTTTAGCGTTCCATACCTTTCCCGGTCTTTCCCTGTCCCAACTTCCCTGGAACATGTTTCAGGCATCAAATTCAGAATGAGTGTATATTTACAACAAAAACAAATTTTATCAGTTTGAATATTAAATACTTGGTCTTCGTCTTGTATTCAAATGAATATAGAGCTAAAGGATTTGCAAATAATTGCATTCTGTTGTTAGAATCGGGGTTGTCGTTAAAACACAGAAAAGTTCAGATTCCTGTTTTTTCACTTCCTAAAAAACTTAACGTCTTAGAGAGTTGTTTTTAGACAGGCACAGATTGTTCATCAGACCAAACCAGGAATGGGGATGGGAGTGAAACCAAGAGACCAAACGATCCTTGAACAAACCCTCTTTATTAAAGCCACTGATTATAGCCTACGCTGCTCTGAAAGGCAACACGCTCTCCAAAGTGAACCCCAGCCGATGTAAATAATTCATCCGGCCAGATCCTTCATCCTGTCCCTGGTCTGGAGCTCCAACCTCCATGTGGATAAGCTGAACTACAGCTGCTTTAACCACATGCTTGTGAGGATCTCGAGCTGCTGAGTTTAAAGATTCTAAAAACATCCATCACGCCACTCCGGGGTTCACAATGTGGAACAAGCGGAGAACAAGGAACATCAGCAAATCTGCTCTTGCAGCAGTGTTTAATCAAACCGTCCCTCATCACCAGCGCTGGATCAAGGGGAACACCATAAACAAGCATCTCGCAGCAGACACGTCCCTTCAACAACACATTCCGAACCTCAATTCGATACTTAAAAGCTGTACCATGATTCTCTACCTCAATTTTACAACTTGATGCTGTACCTCCACGTCTTGACTCAACACTGAATCTTGATGTTGTGACGATGCTGTACCCCAATTGTATATCTTGATTCTATACCTTGATATTGTACCTCAGTTCTTCAAATCAATGATGCGCCTCAATTCTATACCTCGCTGCTGTACCTTGACACTGTACCCCAATGCCATAACTAAATTTTCTACCTGAATTCTATACCTCGATGCTGTGTGTGCGCCTCAATCCTGTACCTCGCTGCCTTGACTAAACGTTGTCCCCTTTGATGTCGCAAATCGATGATGTCCCCTTATTCTATACCTGGACTCTATGTGACACTTTCCGAAGCTGAGGAAAATAAAAGTCCAGCACAACGTTCCTGTTGTAACAACACGCAATACGTCACGCTTCCTGCTTCAACACATCAAGAGAAGGTGAAGATGCTGGCGATGTGAGGAGAGAACTCCACAGAGACTCGAGCTTTGGTCAGTGAAATGTTGCTGTGTGTGTGATGAGGATGACGGCTGTGCACTCACCCCGTCCCTGGAAACTCGTCCAAACAATACCACCAATAGATCATGTGCAGTTTACCGAGTTGTCGTGTCTTGTGATGTGCAACAGTGTTTTTCCCCCCAACGCCACGTGCAATACTTACTTTCACCATCAGGTTCGTGTCTCACACAACTCACCTTATTTTCTATTGTTAGAACGCTAACTATAAGGTACTGGTTGGTCCCCCTGCCCACTCCCAGTTTATATTGCATTGCTCCATTAGGCACTGGGGTTTTTTAAGGCATTTATTTCTTATACAATTTTATTTTACAGACAATTTATTTTTAATTTGTATTGTATTTTAATATATTGTATTATGTTGAAGCGATTTCTGGCACAAGAACTTCCTTCGGGATTAATAAAGTTTTATCTTAAATTAATTCAGCAACTGGTTGGACATAATTACATGATATTAAACGAGCTTCCTGAGTAAGTTAATACATGTATTACTGGTCGAGTCCTTCACCTTTAATAAACATTATTTCATTCAGTTGAATGGACAAACTTAAGTGACCTACTTGCGTGTTGTTGGCATATGGCAACGATTACATTTTCCCAAATTACAAATGATTGACTATATCTAAACTTGATTTAATGATAAAAATTAAAATGTTTACTTACTACAGAGAGCATTTAAAAAAAATTCTCTGGAAGGACATTTTTTTTCTAAATACTGAACAATATTTTAATTTTGACAGCCCTCAGCTGACAACCTTGATGGCATTAAGTATCCACTGAAAAGGGAAGTGCTACCAGCATTTCCTGTTCCTGTAACCCGACAATTATGTTTCATAGAAAAACAAAAAGGTCCTGCTTTTCACAAAGAGAGTAAACCAGATTTTCAGGTACCGCCCATCAGAAAAATGAGAAAAATTAATTGTTGCCATATGGCAACACCATACAGTAGAGGGTTAAAACAAATCCCAGGGCCTACAGTTAAGGCCAAGGCATGGATGTGAGATTTGAATTCCATGGAAGGCGATCACTGAATCCTGAATTCCAAGACAGTCTGAAAATCCCATCTGGGAAGTAAACTCTTTGGACAGGATTGGGCCGATTACAACCTGAAGGTGCGACTTCAGACTCCGTGTCGTGCGTGACAGCGCACCATTTCCACTTTCCTGTGCCGAGGCTGATGTTGAAATGACACTTTGTATTTACTCCGAGATCTTCCCTTCAGCCATGTGCGAGACACAACGAGAGAGAGAGAGAGAGAGAGAGAGAGAGACTGTAACAAGACAATAATTTGTCTCGAGTCGTTGTGGCTGCTGATCAAACTCAAGCTGACAAGCAAAAGGAAAGGAAACAGAACTTGCTGGATCGGAGCTCTGAAGCACACAGCTGTCTCAGAACCTTCATGAAGGTGTGCAGGAAAGAAACATCACCACCACAGATCCCAGACAGCCGTTAAACTGGGTGTCTTTTTTTCTTTTGTGTGTGTCCGTGTTGATTTTGTTGCCTTACAGCAAACGTCTTAATGAGAAACTCCGCTGGGAAACTGCAAAAACAAATCATACAAATATCCGTGTGTGTGTGTGGTTTGTTTCTCCTTAAGAGAACTCAATTTGCTAATAAACCGAGACGCTTCACAGAGACTCTGGTAGATATGAATCTATTTAGAGAAATACACAAAAAAGGGAAAAGTGTCTGGTAAACACATCAGGGCTTGGCGCGCAGCGTATTCGGGAGATTTATGGTCAGACGGCTGCAGAAACGCCAGAGCTATAAATTAACCTCGGCTGCTGACCTGTTTTCACTAAATAGATTTTGGACATGAAGCTGAGACTGTGCTGGCCTCTCGCTGTGGAAATCATCGTGAAATTGGGCACTCGCTCCAGCCAGGACGCGGAGCAGGTGCACGAGACGCCGCAGGGCCTCAGTCAATAAACTACAGCGTTACAGTACCAAAGAACGGGCCGCGAAAATCAGAGTGAGGACTGACACAGAATCAAACTCTCGTTCAAAACATCACTTATGCAGGTCACGTCAAAACATTTCCTCTCTCTACATCTCCATCTCTCTGTTCATTTCTTTTTCTCTCTCTTTCGCTCCATCTGTCTGGCTCTTACTCTCCATCACTCGCTTTTGTGTTCTCTGTCTCTCTCAGGTGCCAATAATTGTGACATATGATTTTGTTAATCTATGATTAATCAAATTAACCACGACTAGATTTTTTTTTTAATCAAGGGAGCTAATAAGTCTGGAAGTGACTGACTGCATATCAAGCGTGCACAAGTTTAGAATGCTAGAACCCCTGAAGAACCTTTGAGGAACTCTTGACTTATTTCATGGTAAGTATCTGATACAGATTCAAAGAATCGAAACAAAAACCTTAACATTTCCATTGTGCATCATCAAAAAGTCAAAATCTTCGAATCAAAGTTCTTCAAACAAACAATTAAGGAACAGAAGCACAAACGCTGATGTTCGGTGGACATGTGACAACCATCTAACCAGCCTGCAGATTCAGGAATCCACATGTAGGCTGGGAAGATGCCTGCTCACAGGATCAGCCAACGTTCTTTCAATCTGCAGCAGGGGTGGGGGGGAATAATAATCATCTCATCATCAGCATATTGATGATTACCCGAAAGAGTTCTGGTGCTGGATAAATGGAGCAGAGGAGCCATCAATCAGTCAGTCAAGAACCAAACACAACTTGTGTGATGTGGAAAGAAAGACCTGCTCTCCTCGTTAGAGCTGGTCTCCTGACACTTTCAGGAGCACGCTGAACCTCTCACACTGACTTAATTATAAAATGGTTTAAACAGCCAGTCAGATTAAAATAAATAAAAAACCCTGACAACCTTCTGAGAAAGGAACCAGTGATTTGTCTCCAATTCAACACCACAGCGATTCCACTGCATTCCCAAGAACAAAAGAACAAGGATGGATGAAGGACTTGTAAACAAGCTCCACTAATTACTGCACAATTAACACGAGTTACAACACAAAGGCTCAGAGAGAGCGAGTCGTGACAGTCGTGGCATCTCCTTCCCCGTCACAAACACAAAGGCATGTCCAGGGCAGGACGGATGCCAAGCACTAACAAGCCATCACATCTCTCAATTACACCGCCCTCTGTTCGCCGGAAAATCAATTCCCTCTTCGGGAGGAAGTGAGCATGAAGGACAGCACGAGTGAAACTCAACTCTAACGGCTGTTTAAACTTCTGGTTGTGTTTCCTGTTGGAGAAGTTCCTCATCAACTTCCTAAGAACCTCAGCGGCACGGGACAGCGACGGTTTACGGCAAAATCGTTGATTGATTATCTCATGGAAGGAGTCTCCAGTGTCAGAGGTAAAGCTGGAGATTCTGACATCTTCAGGACAGAGACGTTTACACTTCTTTGTAGTTGCTTGGTAACACGACAAGCTGTGTAGTTTTTGTCTGTTTATAGCTGCTATAAAACACAACAGGAATGAACTAAATGTAACTATAAATAGATAAAGTATGACATCATTGTGGCGTAAGAGGAATAAAACACCTGGGAATGTGCTATTATTGGAAAAGAATCAACTTCTTACTGGTAACATTAATTCCTGAGCACTCTCAACAGGGTGGCTCGGTATAAGCCACGCCCATTTTGTATTTAAATCCAGAAATGCAGAGAGATGCGTATATTTAAAAACACTAAAACAGATACAGATAGTCATCCATTCAGTCATGTGTTACACCCCAAAGGGTCAATAACGGTTTTTCATGGTATTTTGGCTTGAGCTGACAATCATGTGTTCTTGGAAACCATGGCCTAATGGTTAGAGAAGCAGCTTGGGGACCAAAAGGTCGCTGGTTCGATTCCCTGGACCAGCAGGAATGACTGAAGTGCTCTTGAGCAAGGCACCGAACCCCCACCTGCTCCCCAGAATGCTCTGGGTGCATTGTACCTCACACTGGATAAGAGCGTCTGCTAAATGCCGTTAACGTAATGTAAAAGGTCAGAGTGAGGTCTCTAGTGTACCAAGGCATCGTTTGTGTAAACGTGCCTGGAAGCGGTCGTGATTTGAATCCGACTGCTCAAAACAAGCTCAAACTTCTTCAATCAAAACCCAAAGTCAGGACAGTGACATCACTGAGGAGAAACCCCTCATCATCATCATTGCATTTCAGCATGGCTGAGTGGAACACCCATTTCCATGGTCAGCGAAGAAAAACAGAAGAATTGGAGCCACATTACAGCAATGACCTCAGATCAGAGATCATGGATAATTTCACGCGTTCCTCTCCACCCAGCTGTTTCAAATCGGATCCAGAATTAGTTACACGAGGCCTCCAGCAGCGCTCTGCCCCTGGCCAGCAATCACCACTGACATCAACACAAGTATTGGCATCACGGGAATCATGGCAAGGATACGACCAAACAAACACGGCACTGGGTTACGCGGATGACACCACCTCAACATGGTCCTGAAAAAATCTCTTCAGGAAAACATGAGGAAATAAAACGCTGACATGAGCAATGTGAGATGCCACCACACCCATGGTTTAAACCACACACACACCCTGCTGCTGATGGAAAGCAGATAGGAAAGTGTTGACGGAGCAGAATTCTAGGATGGAGGAAGTGAACCATCAAAGTGTTCATGGACAACATCATGATCCTCGATTATAGCGGCTCGGAGAGACACCAGGCACTGGTATGGCGTGAGCAGGCCAAGCTTCGAAGTGATGCAGCATTCAAAGAAGCTCATCAAGGCAACAAAAACGGGATAAAAATTAACTCTGGGTGCAGGGCAATGCATAACGGCATCGTAGTTGAGAAACCAGTAGATTTTTCCACAGTTAAAGCAAAAACCAGTTCAGAACATCCTTGCGATGGACAGGCGTCCCACCCAGCATGTCATCACTCCCATCCCACACCCAGTGTTCCCAGAACAGGTTCCAGATCCACCATGACCCTGACCAGGATAAAGAGGTTACTGAAAAAAAACAGGAGTGAGTTTCAGGACAGTGCTGTTTTAAGGCTGATTTATTTGTGCAGTAAAGACGCAACACCTCTGTTCTCATCTTCACACAGGCTCCAGATTACATTCACACTGAAAGTAAATAAATGTGGAAAATAATAAGTCTGTCGATCAGATTAAATCACTTGTGTGGAGATCGGATTGAGGCAAAATTGCAGATTCTGAAACATGGTGTGGAAACTCCGAGCTTAAAGCTGGACGGAGAACAGAAAGTCCACAGCAGCATCCGAGAGGGTTTTCCACCGCGTTCAACTCTGAGCTCGAAAATGAGTTCGGCTCCGCCTCCTCGAGCTGGGATTTGCCCCGATTTGACTCTAAACTAGCGGAATGGGATTACTTAGTGATGCACAACCTGCGGCTCTGAAAACTTTTGTTCACATTTTTAATTAAAATAATTGCGAAAGGGATTCCTTCAGGAGGGGGCGGGATTTAAAAATATATACAGTATATTACACATTACATTACAGGCATTTAGCAGATGCTGTTATCCAGAGCGATGTACAATAACACACCCAGAGCAGCCTGGGGGGCAGTTGGGGGTTCGGTGCCTTGCTCAAGGGGACTTCAGCCATTCCTGCTGGTTCAGGGACTCAAACCAGCAACCTTTTGGTCCCAAAGATGCTTCTCTAACCATTAGGCCATGGCTTCCCCAAAAAACAGTCTGGACCACACCTCTACACTCCATATGGGGTGGCACAGTGGTTAGCGCTGTCACCTCACAGCAAGAAGGTTCCGGGTTCGAGCCCAGCAGCCGGCGAGGGCCTTTCTGTGTGGAGTTTGCGTGTTCTCCCCGTGTCTGCGTGGGTTTCCTCCGGCTGCTCCGGTTTCCCCCACAGTCCAAAGACATGCGTTTAGGTGAACATGGGGAGGCCATGGGCTGAAGTGCCCTTGAGTAAGGCACCTAACCCCCAACTGCTCCCTGGGCACTGTAGCATCGCTGCCCACTGCTCTGGGTGTGTGTGTTTTTGTTCACTGCTTCAGATGGGTTAAATTTCACTGTGTTTAAGCCTGTGCCTGAGTGTACGTGGGATAAATAAAGGTTTCTTAGTTCCTTCTTGGCTTCCAATATGATAAAGTATTAACACTGTATTAAAAAAAGATCTTGGCCAGCGTAGTCTTCCACAGTCGAGTGTAATCTCAGCTTCATCAAGTCTGAAATATTAACAAACAATGTTTAGCTGCATTTCGTTCCAGTCTGTCTCGAGGTTTTTTCCCCCCTCTCTGACTAATCCCCAAAGCAGAGCCCAGTGAGTGCTTTAGGACTGGAACACACACTAATGAATTAAAACAGCTGGTAAAATGGTGTTGAAGGATAAATGGTGAACTCCTCCCTGTCCAGCCTTTATTAAAACCCCAGCAGTGAGCACGGTTACCCCGACACTCTGCTTTATTTAAAACTTCAGCGCGTATCTCTTTCCCATTCCGTGTGGGATCTGTGTGACAAATTAAACGACTGCCGCCTGCATAATAACCACAAGTCAAGGAGTTTTAAATGAACCACTGTTTCCTGTGGACAAGAATATTTTACTCAAGCGTGGTGTATATATGGAAACTGTCCTCGTTCTTGGTTTTCATTAAACCATGCTGGGGAAGGATCACCCAAGACCCGTGTTTAAAAAAAACCTGCCCCATGACAGCAGCGCAAGGCATCAAACCCATTTCTGCAGCACTATGAGTCACGCCGAGGAAATCTCACACGATGGTGAAGATAAAAATATCACCTCTTCATCTCACCTACGAGGCATTTTGTTTGGCAGGGTGCGTTTTTATTCCGTGCACACAGAAAGCGATTCATTAACAGGCTGGAGGGAAAGTATTTACCGAGTTAAACGGCCGAGCTGTCAGAGCGTTCCCTGGTGGCCGTGCGAAAGTGCCAGTTCAGCTGCCTCCGTATTTACAGTCCCTTCACTCGAGCTGTGAAAAGGGGACTGCTTTTCCCCCCAAAGGCAAAAATGTAAAAAATGCACTTGAGTTATGATCTTGAGCACTTATTCCAGACCATCAGTCGAATTATTCTATAAAATCAAAGGCGTAAACCACAAGGCAGCACACAGCTCAGGCATTCAGGAGGAAAAACACGAACCTGAGATGATGGAACAAAAGGCGGCAGCGTGTTTCGTGGAGATCTGCGGTTTCCCAGAACGACAAGAAAATAAATTGTATGCGCGACTCGATCCCCACGAGGCCGCCGTTTCTGAGCAAGGCCTCACACAGGAAATATTCAAGCTCTGTGTGTCTCTCATTACAGATCTGGCTGGAAGGAACTCATTGGATCAAATTTAAAAAAAAAAAAAGTGTAAAATCACTTCATGTGTGTAAACTGGTGTTAAATAAACCAGTAAGTGATGAGCGACACAGTGACTGTTGTTACTTGTTGGCATGGCCTGTCCTGCCATCCAGTAATGGTTATAGGTCACTTTTAAAGCTTAGCAGCAGGAATGTAACAATATATTGCGTGATGATAAATTATGATATAAATTTACGATGATCTGAATCAATAATAAAAAAATGAAAGGTGATTATCATCAGGCTGCGTAATCTCTTCGCTTTTCCTCGCTGTAATTGTGTTGTTTAGGCAGCAGAGGGCGCCCTGATGTACATGACTTCACTGTAGGTGGAAGTAACACAGCTCTAATGCTGCAAACACACACAAACAGATGTAGTATAATGTGAAAGAGCTGCTGTGTGATTGTGTACAAACAGATTTAACAAGAACGCAGAGCTCTCCCTCTCTTCCACAGACGGCTGAAAGATAAAGAAAAGAGAAGCAAGTGGAGGGAGAATGAATATTCATAAAGGTTTATGAAGAAAAGAATGTTATTAACTTTCATTTTTAATAAAAGGAATATTTTAGTTAACATTCGATTATAGTTTACTTCAACCTTTACAAATGTGGCTAAATTACTGTTGGTTAAGAGAATGAAAAAAAATTTACTTAAAAATATTTAAGTTGATAAAGAATAGGAAAATAAATGTAGCTAAATCTAATTGTGAACCTAAAATTGTGGTAAAGATTGCTAACCTCAATAATCTCTAATTAAATGTCACACTAATCAGGGTGAAACTCAGTCGTGCGAGTTACGTGCCGCGTGCTCAGCTTCATATGAGCATCATTCTCAGATTAAAGTAGCAAAGCGAGTTAATGGTCCTCACTACATACACTGACGATCTCCGCGACTTCCTTCCAAGATTTATTTTTCTTCTTAAAGTCTCTGTACACATTTAAGGAGAGCTTGGAAATGTCACGAGAAGATGAAACCACACACGTTCTTCTTATTCGTCTTTTTTTTTTGTTCGACGGGAACTAATTACAAGTAGGAACAGCAGGACCACAAGCTCTCCAGACTCGGTCTGCAGAATCATTTCAGATGGTTGTATGGATTCATTGCTTCATAGATAATTTTTATAGAAGTGAGAACATCTCGATTCAGAAGGTCAGACGTGTATGTTGGGGGGGGGGGAGCAGTCATCTGTCACAAAATATCACGAGGCTTCCAGCAGAGTGACAGGAAACGGCTGTCTAAAGGCGCGGATCCTCATGGAGCGTGCAGATTACTCCTCCAGAAGGACCTCACACTCGAGCAGCTGTGGCAGGAGCAATGGCAACCTTTGGATTGGGTTCCGGTTCTGGGCTGGTGTCCTTCATAGCAGCCTCCTACCCACTCATACAGATGTTGGAATCTGTAAGCACCATCTCCTCATCAAACCCTCTACTGCCTGTGTACTTCTTGCCATCGGTGAATTTTTCCTTCGGTTCGGATCAGTCCGATCTCTCCGACGATGTAAAGAGGTGGGGGGAGGGGGATGAGGTCTCTCCAGAAAGAGCGGGGTTTAAACAAATTGTGGACTCCTTTTAATTTATTGCCAAAAGAAGTAAGACAGGGTCTGAGACTCCCAGCCGGGAGGGAGGGAGGGGGGGAGACAGAGAGAGAGAGAGAGAGAGAGAGAGAGAAATAAATAAACAAGTAAATAAAGTTTGAACATCACGCAGGCCTTCAGGAGATCATGTGTCCAGGAGAAACGCAGACACTCCCTCAAGGTTAAAAAAGCCTGTTTAGGACACTGAATAGCTAACTGTGAGGAAATTAGATTTGGCAGGAAGTCAAGGGCTTTGGTTCCAAATGGCTCGGGCTCGCTGCCAGGTACACGGGCCACGGACATATAAAGACATCAAGCTTTGAACTGAGGATGTTCTGGTTCTCCATTGGAGAGTGTGAGGACTGTTTAATGAATGCAAATGGAGTCAGAAAGTGTGGCGACGGCGAGGCAACAATCCAGGCATAAATCACAGGAAGGAGGGGAAAAACAACAAAAGGAAATGAGGTCACATAGAAACATCAGCCATGTGACTTCAATTTAATACGACCATCAGCAGCTTTCGTCACACACAGCGTACAGCACACGGAACAACCAGGACGCTTTAATCAGATCACTGTGACCAAGTGGGGAGTGAGAGTGAGTGTGTGTGTGTGTGTGTGTGAGAGAGAGAGTGTGAGACAGAGTGAGTGAGAGAGTGTGAGAGTGTGTGTGTGTGTGTGAGAGAGAGTGTGTGTGTGTATGAGAGAGAGAGTGAGTGTGTGTGTGTGTGTGTGTGTGTGTGTGTGTGTGTGTGTGTGTGTGTGAGTGAGTGAGTGTGTGTGTGTGTGTGTG
>JAPEKL010000003.1:937707-948516 GCA_028877455.1 Bagre pinnimaculatus
TGGAATTTTGAAACTTCCACATCATTGCATTCCGTTTTTATTTACAATTTGTACTTTGTCCCAACTTTTTTGGAATCCAGGTTGTAATCTATTTTCAATAAAAAAAGTCAAAATGCTTTCAAAACATTTCCAAACTTTCTATAAACATATTTATCATAAATCTGTTACTTTTCCAAATTGATCAGACACCTGTGCTCGTATGCTAGCATTAGCTTAGCTAGCATAGAACCTACAAAACCTAGCATAGTTGTGGAGTCAGTCACCGTCACTGACTCGTTACACCTGCCGTCTGTGTTTCTCAGTTGCTTAACAACAGCTGATATTTTAGCTGCACCTCATAATCCTCCACCTGAGCGTGAATCAGAACGAGGAGCCTTAATTAACCCTTAATTACCCACGGAACCCTGAAACCAAAGGGTTAATCTCCTATGTTTTGCACCGAACACTTAATCATTTCATACACACACTCTTAAAACACAAGTGTCGCTCAAGGGTTCCCTGGATAACTGAGTTCCAGAGAGGGTTCTCTGTGGAACCATTTCTCATCAACACACAGCTGTAGGGTTCTACATTGTTCAGGCTTCTGTGTAATTTAATGGCTCACTGACTAAAAGGGTTCTAATCCCTTTAATAAAGGGTTCTGCTTTGTGAAAAGATGACACGGTGATGTTGTGGAAGAACTGGAGAACCCTCACAGGTTCTAAATTTTTGTGAGTTTGGTTTTAAGAAACCTTTTAAAGACTGAAGCCTATCTGTCAGGTTTCGGTGTGTGTGTGTGTGTGTGTGTGTGTATGCTGCAGAACCTGTTTGGTTGCTCAGTTTTGTGTTTATTAGTCGGTGGCTCTATGAGGGAATCAGATCCAGTCAGACTTTAGACGAGTGAACATCTGCAGAGTGGAAACTTCACGCCTCAGCATCATCAACAGGTCAGAGTCTCTCTCTCTCTGTACATATTACACCCTTTTACTGAATGTTTGTTTTTTTCTAAAAAGTTTTAAACTTTGCAGCGAGCAAAATTCAAGGAATGATGGCTCAGTAGAGCCGGATTTTGCCTTTCTGTGTTTTTTTCCAAAATTGCAACCTGACTCTGAATATGAGAAAAGCACTATATAAATGAAACTTCTTCTTCTTCTTATTATTATTATTATTATTCACGATAGACTGATATTTCTCCATGCAGCTGTAGTGTAGTGCAGTGTGTGTTTCACTCCCATCATTAAACTGGTCTGAGTTTGACAGAAAGTATTCCAGCTTTGTTTTTACAGTGGATTAAAATACAGAGAGAAATCTGAAATGATCTCTCACTAAAGAAGCAACACACTGAGAGATTCTGAAATGAAATACTATACCTCTGTGTTCACGCATGAAAAAAGTGAAAATGTGAAAATTGTGTTGTTTGTGCTGAAATGTGTTCGATTCTCTCGACTCCAGGATCGTTTCTGTCTTTATTTTCTCTCCATTACACTTTAAAGAGACATAATTAGTCTCTGAAAAACTCACACTAAAACATGCTAAAATTATTTTTTGCATGTTGTAGTCAGTGATCACCATCAGGGAAGGTTGTGAGCTTAAATCTCAGGGAGTTTCAGAGCGTGAGGGATGAAAGCTGAAACACTGAGCTGAGCTCAGCGTTCATCAAAATCATCTTAAAACTCAATAAATACACAGTGTTAGCTTAAAACATGAACATCACGCTGAGAAACAATGTTACTTTATTAAAAACGCTACTTTTCCAAACAACATTGTATCTTTATGTCACATTTTTAAAAAGTTACATTACTTTGAGAAACAATGTTATTTTTAAAACGTTACTTTTAGTAACAACGTTACTGTAAAAAAGTTCCTGAACGCGGTCCTGCTCTCTGAGAGAAAAGTTTATTGGCGCTGCAGGTTTAACGCTAATCAAGAACATTACACTCAGTTCTACAGAACAGAGACGATGAAACTCAGGCTCCGTCTGTGCAGTCACGCTGAAATAAAGGCATGTTGTTGAGAGGAACACTCTCTCCAGAGTTTATAGAGTTAAAGGATTCGTTTAGTTTTGAACTTTATTTAAAGTTGGATTTTAAGGCTGCATTCAGAATGAAAATGTTCTCCTGGTTTAACCTGTCATTAGCCATGCCCTGTTCATGGGATGCAGATGGGCTCATGAATATGACTAGATGTAAAGGAATGGATGAAACTGTGTGTGTGTGTGTGTGTGTGTGTGTGTAGCAGGGTCAGGCATGCCAGCCTTCACTCATCTAAACCAACAAGTTTTACACCTTTTACCCCAAACCCTACACCATACTTCACATTCCAGTGACATGAGCTGGTGTATCACTAACACCCACACACACCCACACACACACCTACCTGCACTGTAGATAATGACTGTTTTAAAGGTTTAATGGATGTTTGTGTTGCGCAGGAAAGCACAGCTTTGTTTATTGTTTAATCCAAATCACGGGTTTCATCAGAAACACAGCAGGTTCTAATTCAGCAATCAGAAGGCTGTGAGTTCAAATCCCCTGACTTTTCAGGTGTGTCTGTTTGGCCCTTGAGGAAAACCATAAGCTTATGTTCACACCAGCGAGATAAAGCGACACACGACGGTTTATTTTCTACATACGTGTGAGACTCAGAGCCGCAATTTCAGACATATTTGATTTGAAATTGATGATCAATTAATATGCAGATTAGTTATGACACTGGAAAGAAGTGACAAATCCAAACAATCATTTTGAACAACTAGTTGGACCGATCCTATAGAGCATGTGGACGTTTCTTCTGGTCCCTGCTCATTACTTTAGTTCCGACCTGCAATTTCCTGCAAAAATGGAAGAAAATCTTATCATGGGAAGAAAAATAAAGCTCAGAAGCAAGTCGAGAGATCATTGGTGCCTGTGTCGAGTGTATATAGCGAGTATAGTTTTATATATAACTCAAATCAACTAAAATAAACACTGGACAGGCCACGCCCACCAAGCAACACGTGACTCATCATCGTGTTAACCTTTAACGATTGGATAAAATTATAAATGTGAATAAATCAACATTTCATACAAATCTGATCAAATTTGCATAACATGCCACAAACTTGCAGCTGATTGGCTCTCTGTGTTTACAAAATTCCTCTAAAAATCAAATCAGATCACCGTTTTAATACAGAACAACTAAAGAGAACCCAAAACAAAGCCCTGATTCTCTGCCTACAAACTGCGGAACCACAAAAGGTCAAATGTTCATCTTTAGAACAAACACCTGTGTGCAGTACACTGTGATTATACACACTCATTTTCATATCACTTATTTTTTCACTAAATAACATAATCGAGTGCAAAAGTTCACACTGAGGAAGAAAAATAAGTTTAGTGTCCAGTGATGATGTATTTAGTGTGCTTTGGTTTGACAGCTGTTCGTTAATCGTCACAAAATTCAGCGAGTGGTGTACGTTAAGATGTTAAAAGATATTAATTATAAAAGAAGTTCACTCTTTGGAGGATTTTTCATGTTTAACATCTTTATTTATAGAAAGAGAGATACGGGGGCACAAACTTTTGCATTCAACGGTCTAAACTGACTCACCAGATTTTTTTAGGTGCCAGATGTGTGTACAGTATGAAATGGCAGCTTATATATAAAATATAACACACACATGCATACACACAGTACCAGTCAAAAGTTTGCACACTCCTTCTAATTCAATGCTTTATTTTTATTAATTAAAAGTCACCTCTTCATGTCTTAAAGTAATGATGGATGTTGTTTCTCTTTACTTACTTGGTCAGTTCTTGACCAAATGCGTACGGATTACTGCAGTGGTGGTGTTGAATAGGGCTATTTTATTGTTTGTATGTTTATTATTTACTGTTTGATCTCAAACTCATTAAGAAGGTGAGAAACTCGTCCACCTGTTAACTGAAAAGGATTCCAGGTGACTCCCTCATGAAGCTGGTTAAGAGAATGACAATAGTGTGGAAAGCGTCATCAAGGAAAACGCCGGATACGCTGAAGAACCTAAAATATCAGTTTCTTTGTTTTTTTTTGTCTTCAGTTTTGTTCTACAACGTAGAAAATAGAAAATACATAAAAACCTATAGATCAGTAGAGTGGGGTGTACAAACTTTTGACTGTTACGGTGTGTGTGTGTATATATATATTCCATGCAGAAAGTCTAGTATTTCATATTTAAATATGATTATTATTTTATATTCAGTAAATGTAGTAAAAACGTTTCCATGGAAACACAAAGTTTCTGATGAAAGTCAAAAGAACTGATGAAGGACTTTCCTCTAAAACATCCCGTTTCTCTGAACACAGTGTTCTACACTTCACTACTTCAGGATGATTTCATATAACTGAACATTTAATTAAGCTCTGAAAACTCGAAACCTTGAAATGTCAGACTTTTTTTTTATTGTGAAGACATCTCTGTTAGCTCGCTCCAGCCTGCTACTAAACATCGCCACATTGGACTGAAAATTAAAATAAATAAATACATTTTTATTTACGGATCTGTAATCTGTTCTACTGAGATTTCTAAACACAACGACGCTGTACCGCAGAGCGTTCTTTACTTTTCTTTCTTTTCCACACTGTATTAAACACAAACTCAATCATCTAAACACCTCCACAACTGTAAAAATAACTCGACATTAAAAAGAATCACTATTTTTTTAAGGTAAAATTTGCTCAAAATATATTTGCACCCTGTCGTCATAATTGTATGATACTGTTCCTTTTTATATTTAATACACATGCAGAGATGATTTTCTCATCTATAACACACGCAGCACAGCCTGATGGGGAACTGCACACTGGAGCTCGTCGTACTTGTACAGTGACAATAAATATTTTCATCTTTCACATTTAAAAACACTTCAGACCTCAGAACAGTGTTACAGCGACGCTGTGGTCAGGACGACTGACACCTCATTTATTCTGATTTCTAACAACAAAATATCCCAAAGCAGCTTTTTGATATAAATATATAAATTCCTTTTATAGATCCATGTTTTTTATTCACATGTAAAATATCACCATACTGTAAAATTGATCTTTAAAAGAAAAACTTCATCACGTAAAGGGCCTCAACCATGAGCCTCTTCTTCGTTTAAAGGGTGAAAAGTGTGACACGTACATAAGGCTTTATTATTTTTTTCCAACAACTGGTTGTGCAGCATTGCTGAAAATTAATGAATCCTGCACTTGGATAAAAGCATGCGAAGCATTTGAGTGTGATTAGACCTGTATGGCACATGACAGCAAGGAAATTCAGAAAAACATCTTGAATCTGAATTCTCGCCAGGTTTAATGTTCTGATTCAGACTTTTTAATTCAACTCGATTTTCTCTCACTGTCTCCCATTTTGTCTCGACAGATTACAGGAGATTTTTTCCGTGATATGCAGCTGTAGAGATAATTAAGAGATAATGGTAAGTTTCCTTCACAGTGTGAGGACTGTGCTTGTTTGTCAGCTGACTCGATGCAAATGTGTTGGGTTTTTTTTTCAACCTCAGTTTAAACAGTGATAAATAATCCAGTGTTCTATTAATGCTCACTTTCAGAATGGGGAAATTGGAACCTCGAGCTTCTCAGTCAGTGATGTGTTAAACACTGAAGTCAAAGAACCTGCAATGAACTTAAAGCAAGGTAATATTCACGCATTGGATTCACCAACCATGAGGAAGCAGTTCAAACTTTTTAAAATCCATAAGGAAACAATTTCAGAGTTGCAAAACAAAACAAAAAACTATCAGGACACAGATTTCATTGTTGGAAAAAATGATGACTAACCACTCTTGGATATTCTGTAGATGAGAAGATTCTTGCTGCCACAGTTCACTTGGATCACCTCAGTAAAGATGAAACGCTAAAATTACTCAAGTTCCTTCATCCCTTTGACGAGAACCTTAAAATTAAGACCAACAGCAGTGCAAATGCTGGAGTGGTAAGCACCATCTTAATCTAAACCATGCAAATATACTAAAGTTAATATTCAACACACAATTCAGTTGTTTAGCGAAATGACCAGTGTCTGGATTTGCATTGTTTTGGCTGGGTAACTCCAACACACTGAATTTAAATGAAAAACAAATAAAAAAAACAAGGACCTATAGTACACCCTATTGAGATTTTTAAATATATACACCAGTGGATTCTTGAACTTTCTTTCATTTCCTTTCCTTAGAGTTTTGGTGATTTATTTGTGAAGGGTAAAGCTCCAAACCTTAAAGCCCCATCAGCTGACATCCATGGGGTGAATGGGAATTTAAATCTCCCACGTGTCAAAGGTGACCTCACAGCTCCTTCGGTGAATGGAGAACTCCCACAGATGAATCTGAAGGGTCCCACACTGGAGCCAACAGTCGGGGACGGTGGCAAGTTCATGATGCCAACCATCGGCATGACAACGCCAAAAGGTAGAGGTGCAAATCTGGACGGCAGCATCTCTTCTCCAACAGTGAACTCTCCACAGGTTACTGCAGAGCTCAAAAAGCCAGAACTGTGCTCTAAAGCACCCAAGTTCCAAATGCCAAACTTTTACAGCAGGTCCCCTGATTTGGACCTCAGTGCACCTGATGTAGATGTGAATTTGCCAAATTCTGAACTGAAAGGCCCAAATCTTAATGCAGACCTCCCAGATGGTGACATTGATGCACCCTCTGGCAAAATAAAATGGCCCAAAGCAAACTGGGGTCTCTCAAAGCATAAGGTAAAGACACCAGAAGCTGACCTCTCTGTACCAAACCTCAAAGCTGACGTGAAGACCCCAGGTGTGGATGTGAATGTACCTGATGCTGAGCTGACCAGCCCTGAAATTGGTATTGATACTCCAAATCTTAACATTGACAGTCCATCTGTGAAAACTCAATGGCTCAAATTCAAGAAATCCAAAAACACATTGAAAGGACAGTTGGGGGACATTAATGCAGACGTGAATACTCCAGAGCTCAGTCTGTCAGCCCCGAAAGTGAATGCAGGCATCAATGCACCAACTATTGATACTGATGTCCCAGATGTTGACCTTAATGCTCCAAAAGTAAATACTGATGCCCCAACTGGAAAATTGAAGTTCCCAACTCTCAAACTACCAAAGTTAAATTTAAATAAACCAAAGTTGGAGGAGCCCAATCTTGATGCAAACATAAAGACACCAGATATGGATGTAGACATGAACCTGCCCAAAGCTAAACTTGAAGGGCCAACCATAGATGCCAAAGCACCGGATCTCAAACTATCTGCACCAAAAGTAGAAGGTCATATTGGTACCCCAGACCTAGACATCAAAACACCAGATGTAGACTTGAAAACTCCCAAAATTGATGCTGAAGCACCATCCGCTAAATTAAAGCTACCCAAACTGCCCAAACTTACTGCCCCTGATGCAAAAATCAAAGGACCAGAAGTAGATGCTAATATTAATGTCCCAGATGTTGATGTCAGTGGAGATGTTAACATGAAAACTCCCACAGTTGATGCCCCACCTGCAAAACTGAAGAAGCCACATATTAAGATGCCTAAATTTAGTCTCACTGGCCCAAGAGTAAAAGCACCAAATGTTGATGCAAATGTGCAAACACCAGATGTAGATGTGAACCTACCATCAGGTGAGCTCAAAGGGCCTAATCTGGATCTAGACGCACCCAAAATTGATGGTTCTCTAGCTGTTCCAGATGTAGATTTGCCCAAAGTTGAGCTGAAGAACCCAAATCTTAACCTTCATACAAAATCTCCAGATCTCAACCTCTCTGCTCCAAATGTAGATCTGAATCTACCAGAAGGAGAACTCAGTGGCCCTAAAGTGGATCTAAATGCCCCCAAAGTTGATGCACCATCTCCAAAATTAAAGGTGCCACATTTCAAGATGCCTACATTTAACCTCTCTGAACCAAAGGTCAAAAGTCCAAATCTTGATGTTGATGCAGACTTACAGACACCAAACATAGACATGGATGTACCTAAAGCAGATCTCAAAGGACCTGATCTTAATCTAAGTGCACCAAATGTTGATATTTCTAGCCCAGATATAGACCTGAGCTTGCCAAAGGGAAGCCTTCAAGGCCCTGATGTTGATCTGAAGGGTCCAGATGCCAACATTGACGCACCTTCTGGAAAATTTAAGAAGCCAAATTTCAAGATGCCCAAATTGAACTTCTCTGGACCAAAGGTCAAAGGACCAAATGTTGATGCAGAACTAAATGGACCAAACATAGACATGGATGTACCTAAAGCAGATCTCAAAGGACCTGATCTTAATCTGAGTGCACCAAACATTGATATTTCTAGCTCAGATGCAGACCTGAGCTTGCCAAAGGGAAGTCTTCAAGGCCCTGACGTTGATTTGAAGAGCCTGGATGCCAACATTGATGCACCTTCTGGAAAATTTAAGTTTCCCAAATTGAACCTCTCTGGACCAAAGGTTAATGAACCTGACCTGAATGCCAATGCAGATCTGGATGTTTCTCTTCCTAAGATTCATGGAGAACTGAACACACCAGATGCTGACCTAAATCTACCAAAGGCTGAACTCTGTGCACCTGATGTTGATGTGAAACTACCCAAAGCTGATGTTAAGGTTCCTGATTTGGATGTTAAGACTCCAGAAACAGAGGCCCCATCTGGAAAGTTCAAATTCTTCACTTTCAAAAAATCAAAAACTGGTGCATCTACTCCTAAAGTAAAGACACCAGAAGTTGATGTCAATGCATCAGTCAAAAATCCAGACCTCAGGCTGTCATCCCCCAAAATTGATGCAGATATTAAAGCTCCAGATGCCAAAGTGAGCTTGCCTACAGATAATCTTGAAGGTCCCAATGTTGATATTGATGCCCCTAAAGTAAAGCTCAAATTTCCAACGCTGAAAAGATTGAATTTTTCTGGCCCAAAATTAAAATCCCCTGATTCTGACGAACCTGATGTGAGCATGTCGGCCCCCAAAGTTGAGAGCCCTAACGTTGATTTGAGTTTACCCAAAGCAACGGTTGATGTTGAATCTCCAGATGCTGATGGACCTAAGTTTAAATTAAAATGGCCGTTCAAACGGTCAAATCGTGGATCCATTGGAGGAACAGTAGATACTGTTGATACAAACATTGATGGCAGTGAGATCAGTGCTAATGCAGATGTGAAACTTCCAGAAGAGGTGCCCATGTTCAAGACACACACACTTCCCAGCAGCAGGTTTGATGATCTCCTGCAAGAAGCTACTGGAGTTGTTAACCTGAACACGAACCCCAATAAAACAGAATCACAGTTTGAGACAGTCTCAGCTTCCACTCTCCCCAGGATCAGAGCTGGGTGGAGATCATCCTCAGGAACTCTTGATTCCAATGGACATTCACAATCAGTTGATGTCAAAGAAAGGCTACGATTGTTTGCAGCACGTTCCACAAGCGACCTCACAGCACCTGAGCTCTCAGACAGTCCTACAAACATGAAACAAGGAACATTTAAAGTAACAGATCCTGACGCAGACAAGAACTATCCAGTCATGAACGCAACGAGTGAAGAAGAGAAACTTTCTCTGAGCCTTAACAACATGCTCGGTTTGAACACCAATTCGGATGCAGACAATTAGCTTCAAGTCTTCAAGCTTTAACCATCTAAAATTATAATTTAAAAATTTTAAATCTAAAATTTGTACTTTATTACATTTCTTTTGTTTACATTACTATTAGGGCTGTCTTTTTTCTAAACCTCAATACAAGAAATAGAGACTTTTTACATAATTATGTAAAATAAATAATTTTTTAAAAGTTGTATATTTACATGGGTGAAGTTTAATATCCTGTCATATAATTATAAAACCTGTAATTATTTTGTACAAAGTGTCAGTATGTCATTCAACATGTTAATCATGATATAGTTACAAGAATTATGATGATATGAAGGAAAACATTTTTCATTTGATTTTGAATATAAAACACTTTATGTGCAATTTAAACTAATATAATATCGAAGATATTATTTTATGTAATACATATTTTCTTCATATTGTATTTATCAGTATTGCTGCGAATTGAATAAAACCCCTGTTTATTTGCAAAGCTATTAGAAATTTATGTTTGTAATAAACTTTCCTCTTCTCCAGCTGTACACACACCACATTGTTTTTTTCAATAAATTACAATTTTAAAGTTTTAACAATTTTAACGTTAAATTTGTCATTATTCTCTCCTTGTCACATCTTGATTATGTTTTGTTCTTCTTTTGACTTTAATGAATTATCTTTGCTTTCAAATTTCAACTCATGATCGAATATTAATCAACAAATTTACTTATTAAAATTGAAACACTCATTCAAACACGCAGTGTGGCCCACTCGGACGGCAGCCTCATTGTTGTAACCTTTTAGTATCTGTCTATAAAAAGCTGGGGGATTATATAAAGGATTTTTGACTTGCCATTTTGAGTTAAAAATAGAACAGACAAACAAACAAGGATAAGTGCAATTCACGTTACATAAATCAGACAGTTTTTAGAGCACTATTAAATCAAGAATAATGATTTGCAGTGACAGTTTACTCCGTACACCACTTATAATTATTATTTCTGAATTTTTTTCTGTAAGGACCCTGTTTACAGAGCAACATGTTTACAATAAAAGAACATAAAAGTATAAACCAAACTGATTACGATAATCATAAAACTCTCCAGAACATGAATGTGTCTTGCCAACAGGTCATATTGGAGGCCGTACATTTTAGTAATGCGTTTCAAACCTCCAGAAAGAAACCCAACATCCATCCATTATCTCTAGCCGCTTTATCCTGTTCTACAGGGTCGCGGGCGAGCTGGAGCCTATCCCAGCTGACTACGGGCGAA
>JAPEKL010000003.1:1009208-1022486 GCA_028877455.1 Bagre pinnimaculatus
ATTTGTCTCACGGCCCCCTTTCCCATGTCACAACGTCACTGCCGGGGTCAGCGTATGGTCAGCGTGACTGCGTATATCTTATATGGGGGTGCCTTGAGAATTTGCATACTTCTGAAGGGTGCCATGACTGAAAAAAAGTTGAGAAACGCTGAGCTAGCATGCTAAGTTTTGTCCTGTCAGTGAGCTAGACTGTTACATTTTATTGTATTTATTTGCGAGAATGCTAAATTTTGGCTTATTAGCTAGCTAGATGACAAATTTGGGCTTGTTAGTAAGCTAGTTTGACAATTCAGTCGCTGGTGTAATATGCTAGCTAGTAATAATGTGACGTATTTCATTGTGAAAGCGAGTCATTGTGTCCAATCTTCTCATAAATACTGTCTTTATTTAAATACAGCATTATATTAGTGTTTGATAACTGATCAAATAAAACCAGTTTGTTAATGTCGAATTTTCTTCTCAGTGTGTCGTAAAAACTCAAGTTTGAGTCATGTGATGATAATGATGATGGTGATAACGCAAGGTGCCGATGTTTGAGAGAGAGAGAGAGAGAGAGAAAGAGAGTCAAACAAGAAAACAACATTATCAAAGATATTATTAAACCCCTGAAAAAACGAGTCCATCTGAGCAGCGGGGGAAAGAGGGGGAAAATGGCAACAACACACACACACAGACACACACACACACACACACACACACACACACACACACACACTGCTCAGTGAAGGAAATAAGACATACATCTAAAAGGCAATATTTGTCATTCTTGAGTTGACTAAAGGGTTTAAAATAAATATGAGATAACGCTGAGGCAATAACACACTCGCCTCGATTTCACTGTACACTATATACACACACAAACTCGCAATGACAAAACAGCCTTTCATCAATAATAATCTACCATCAAATAATAATAATAATATTACAACCATGGCAACAAGCAAGAAGAGGCGTTGTTGTTATTATTATTATCATTAATATAATTAATAATGTTATTATTATAATAATTATTATTATTATTGTTGTTTTTATTGTGATTAATGTTATTATTTGTACAAGTACCCATGCATTCCCTGTGATTAAAGTCCTCGTAGCACTGTCTGGAACGACAGATACTGCCTTTTTTCTTTTCTTTTCGACATATGTGCAAGATAAAACCGCAAATAAACTCGAAATATCTCCACAAACATCTTCTGAAAACTTTCATCGATGACGTTAATGAGTGAGTTACGGCTTACTATATACACACAGGTTAGCATCCATGCACAGTGTCAACAACTAGCACGTTAACATTCCAAATATGAAACGAGGGATGGGATCGGGATGGGGCGGAGCGTGTGAAAAAGAGGGAGGGACTTTGAAATGCGAGCCCACCCACAATCGGTGCAGACGAGATCCAAGACGCGGACACGCCCCATCAGACTCTAATCCTGGACACATAGCCAGGTTTAGGTGCAAGAGTGCAGGTGAACTCGCAAAAACTAGTAAATAAATTCAAATCTAGCTAAAGATCCTGTTACATTATATATATATATATATATATATATATATATATATAAATGGTCAGGTTAAAATGGTCTTTTTCAGAAGCATTGGTGCTTTTCATTAGAATTAATCGTAACAATCATTAAAAAGCACATAAACATGCAGAATTATTTATTTTAATAACTGCGACACCGTGGGCTTTTTCTGAAGCATGGGAGCTTTTTAAGAAAAAAAAAAATCAGAATTCACTGAAATTAGTAACAGTTACCAAAGAAAGTGTAATTTGGAAGAGAAAAGTCACTAAATAAACTAAACATAACTAAACATAATTACTTGTTATGTTTTTAAAACGAGACTAAAGATATTTTCAGAAGTTAGCATAAAAATTCAAATCTAGCAAGTAATGTTTTGAAAACAATCGACGTATCAGGAGCTGTGTTCCTTAAACAAGAGCGCGTTTTATTAATTTGCGCTAAAAAAATTAGCTAAAGATTATAACCTGATTACTCATTACAGTTTCACAACCAAAACTCCAAATCAAACATTTTCAGAGAAATCAGTGTAAATGTAGCTGTTTTAGAAACGATCACGATACCTGTTTTTTTTTTCCCCCGAAGGCTACGCCCACACTCTAGCTCGTGATCATTTGCGATGGTTATTGATGAAAATAAGGCATTTGGTGGCGATGCTTCCCTGAACTTCAGGAAGTTTTCCCAAACACATCTGTGAGGATTCGTTGCTTAGTTTGCCGATGAAAACATCGCCACCAAATTTCAGTGCATACACTGAAATATTTTGTGACGTTTTTGGCCACTCACAAGGTGGAGACGCCAAAAACAACTCGCGAAGCTCAGAGAATATTCACCGTGTATCGCACGATTGGTGGCGATGTGAACAATTTTTCATTGGCAAGTATTCACAAACCCATCTCGAGCTGTAGTGTGACTACAGCCTCAATGCAAGAAAAAGGCGTAATTTGAGACAAGAAAAGTTGCAAAGTGATCCAGCTAGCTAATCTGTAATGTATGAAATGAAACTTTCAATGTATAAATGACCACTCCGTTAAAACCTTTACACATAAATGTCTGTAGCTCCTGTATGTTCCAGCTAGCTTAGCAAACTACGCTAACGCTAAGCACTCAGAAATAAAACATGACATTAGAGCAGATTGTATCATTCTAGAATTTCTGAACATGTTAAGATTGGAGTAAAGATCTGAAGTAAGTAAAGTTTCCTATCCATTCATTTAGTGTTAGTTAGCGTTTTCTCTTAGCGGCTAACTCCTGATTTACACTTCTGCTAGTTTTTGTTCATGCACTCGTATTTATAAACTTGACACCATTGCCGTCCAGGATTGGAGTCTGACCACACGCTGTAGACGCGTCCGACTGACCGAGACCACACACACACACACACACACACACACACACACTGAGATGCAGACACATTTAGAGACACATGCTGCGATCAGCAGGAGGCCACACCCACAGGAAGTCCATTGCGGCAGAGTATGGCTGTAATTCACACGCGTCCACCGTCCTCTTCTCACCTTTATTTCTTTCTTTATATTGTTTTTCAAGGAATACCAAGGGTCTGTGCCTTTGTCTTTTTTCTTTAAATTATTGTGTTTTGTGTGTGTGTGTGTGTGTTTGCTTTGTATTTCAACGCTGTCCATGTCATTTGTCTTCATAAAGAAACATCAGGGAGCTGTTTTTACTCTTGTAATTAAAAAAGAAACAACAAGGAAAAAAAAACCCTGAAATAAAACAATAAACCCAAAAATAAATGGACAACCAGTTCTGGAATTTTCCTTCAGCATTAAGCTTGAGCTATCACACATGCTGAAACATTCACTAATAATTAGTGCTCAGTGCTTGAGTTTTGTATATTTTGTATAAATTCTCGTACGAAAGTCCTCCAAGGCCATTTTTCAAACTTTACATTTTAATTCTTTTCTTTCGGTAAAAAACATTAGCATCGAATACAAAACCCAGTTGTATCACCAGAATTGTGTTTTAGAAACGATTTTACAATTTTCCCTTTGGCAATTTTTTTTCTTTCTTATCATCAAGTTAAACTACAATTAGCATTTATCCCAAATCTAAATGTATCGAGTCTTAACCGCTAGCATGGCTACTCTAGATTAGTGTGAAAATCTGGACTCTAAAAGGACAAATAGATGAAAAATCTGTTTATTTTTAAAGCCAGTCTAATCTGAAATCTTTACCTTCTTTAAATGAAAATAAAGCTAGCTACACTCTGTGTCGCATTCAGGCTAATCTACAAGTTTAAAACCAGACTAAATCGAGCGGCTGTGTCTAAAACCATGCTAATCTGCTAAAATGTTAGCCTCATTTATATAACCTCAACAGGACTGGAGGGAGCGCACACCCTCGTAAACTCCACTGTGTGTGTGTGCGAGAGAGAGAGGGAAAGATTTAGCTCAGGCTATGATGTGTGTACCTCTCTTTAGCATGGTTAAGTTTGTTTATGAAATGTGTGAGACCATAGTTGTGTGTTAAGAATGGACGGGAACTGTTTGTGTGCGTGTGTAACAGTCATCAGTGTAAACTCGGGCAGAAACGACACTCCGATCACACGCTGATCTAATGAAGCCTTTCAGTCTCTGAAAATCATCTCGTTTAAAGTCAATAAAATCCAAAGGTTAAAAATAAATCAACTGGACTTGTTTTACAAAACTACACAAAAATACCTTTAACGAAGATTTTAATACGTTTTAATATTTTAACAACGTTCGAATATTTTAATAACATGAAAGTGGGGCGTGTTTGCTAATTTAGCACATGGGAATCAAATGAATCAGGGAAGAAAAACACACTGAACACAGAGAACGGGAGCCTCGCGAATAGCTGAAGCGGACTCGCCAGCTTTATTCACAATGTGTAAAGCCAAAGTGAGCGAGGAAACGTCACAGAACCTTCTGGAAAGTTAACAATTCACTAAACGACAGAGGAGCAAATCCGACCAAAAGACTCAGCACACACGCACTTACACAAACGACTCATACAATTCACGGACGTTTACAAAACACTGACGAATAAAAATAGAACATAAAACTACGTAAAAAAGTTTCTGGAAATGTCGTGGTTCAGCTTCACGTTTCAGTTTTGCGGTTTGCAATAGCGAAGCCCTTCAGCAGCAGCTGAACAAAAGGAATGACTCAGTGCGTGGCAGTGAACGATACTAATTCAATTTAGTGGTTTGTTTAAAAAGACTAAACTATTCACAAACAAAACACATGGAGTGACCGAAACTGATTGGTTCTTCTTACTGATTCGTTCAAAAAGACGGAATCGTTCATGAATAAAACATGTCTGGTTACAATAAAGATTCAGTCATCGTAGTGATTTGTTAAAAAAGACTGAACTGTTTGTGATCAAAAGACGCCATATGACTGATCCTGATTCTTTCACTTCAGTGATTCGTTTAAAAAGATGGAATCATTTATGAATGAATTATGACTTGTTCAAAAGACTGAATCGTTTGAGTTTGTGAACACTGTCTCCTGCCTGTTGATGAAATGGAGTGTGAATATTCACCAGTTTTCCAGAGAACTCATCACCAGTGCTAATGCTGTATTGTGTTTTCCAATAAGTTTTTTTCCAGCGATCCTTTAACTAACTGTTAACTGATTTCTTACAGCAGTCTGACTAATACATGATTCCTTAAAGCTACGCATGATAAAATGATGTTACTTTGTGCAACTGTATAATACTTCTAGTAGCTCATTGCCTTTTTATGTTTTTACGATTTTACATTCACACGAAGTTACAATTAAACTGGTGTGACTCGCTAAAACTGTGTTCGGATTGACCTGTAAATAAACTTACTGTCTGAGTTATCGGAGTGTTTAGGTGAATAAAACTTCTCAGGATATTTGTCAGCTCTTTCATTAGCAATAACACCATGTGCGTTAACCATATACAGTATGCGCTCTACATGTTAGCATGTAATGAGCTAACAGATACTGATTGGATTTGTAGTAAAGTTTATCAATAACTTTACATAATGATGTAACTTAAATGTCAAATAACACCATATTACCAGTAGGTTTCACTGAAATGCTAATTAAAAAGCGAAAGATGGTGTCTAACTTCCAACCTGTGAGAAAAATCTTTGTAAAATATCCAGTATCACGGCTAACATGGCTAAGTATCAACAGTTTAGAGAGATTTTGTTAGTGAAAATGGCATTGAAAGGACCACAAAGACACAAAAGGACCGGAATAGTGCACTTGCACACTTTGTAAAACACAGTCATCAGAACTACATTACCCAGAATCCCGTTCTCTCGAATACAGCATTTCCTGGGCTAATGTATGACATAAAGTGTTTTAGTACTGGCTTGTCTTCAAGGTTGTCAAGTGTTTTACGTATTATTTTTATACATTATTCTCCGCAAAATCACAACTCCTGACCGTAGCCAATGGGGAAGCTTGGCTGGGCAACAAGCGTCCAATCAGATTAAACCTTTCAGCCTGAGGCACTGAATGAGGAGCGTGAATGGCAGAGAGGAAATAAATAAATAAGATGCAACATTTGACAGCATTTTACAGCTCGTTTCCTTTTCAGTGGCGTTCAGTCGTTTATCAGTTTCTGTTGTTGTATCAGTTTTAATGAGAACAAAAAAAGAAACAAACTAAAAAGAACTGAACCTTATTAGCAGACTTTAGTAAAGTTACTAACTCCTCATTCCTTTAGCTTTACTCTTTTCACTTTCCTTTGTTGTCATTTTTCTGTGTGTTAGCTATATATACTCAACTAAAATGGGAAAATAAGATATTATCCATGTCCTGTCTGCTAGCTTCCGTCTTGTTAGCATCAGTCTTTCTTCATAACCTTTGTGTGTGTGTGTGTGTGTATGTGTGTGTGTACGCATCTTCATACGGACATCAGCGTGTGTGTGTGTGTGTGTGTGTTTAGAAGCCCTTGATGTGGCAGTAAGCCTCGAGTGAGGAGAACAGGATGTAGAGCAGCCACAGGCTGACAAAGAGCATGGTCGTGAGCGCTTTGGCAGTCCTCGGGCCTCCCAGCTCTCCGCCGATGTCGGGCCGGCGCCGGTACATGAGCGTAGCCACGCAGATGAAGGCGAAGATGGTGAAGAGCGTGACTGAGAAGGCCAGGTTACCTGGCTCCACACGAAACTCATGCCCTTTTGATTGGTGGAAGATGGCGGCGATAGACCATGCCACACCGATGCCCAGGAACACATTCACCGCATTGCTGCCCGTCACGTTCCCAATAGACGCATCGGCATACTGGTCCTGGATCGCAGCCACTTTACTGGCGAAGGTGTCTGGAGAAATAAAAGAAGCAAACATTAAAAGGCAGGAAGGCTTTAAAAAGTGTGAATGATTCCCTCTAGTGGCCAAATACTCTAGTGACAATGGCAGTTTTATATGATCTGCTCTGAAAAATGACATTAGTTAGGCTATATCCATTGGATAAAATCACTTTCAGATGATAAGAGACCGAAATTGTTGCTTTAAAATTCATAACTGCATGATAGTAAAGATGGAATAGTGGGCTAGAAGATGTAAATAAACTGTGCTACAATATTTATTATACCTACAACAAGGAAAATAAAGCACATTAAAGTCACACTGAGGTAAACTATATTATAGTTACAGTTCAATAAATAAAGTAGATTATAGTTACACTGAGGTAAATAAAGTGTATTCTAGTTAAAATAAAGTGGATTTTAGTTACATTGAGGTAAATAAACTGTACTATAAGCCCCCTTTTCCACAGCCTGGTCAAGGCAGGAATATTATGCCTTTATTCCGCCTCGTGTTCGATATGAAGTGTCCAAATGTGGAACGGGGTGTGTGATGTTCCTCCTCTGAGCTCAGTGATTGGTCATAACAGAGCCGGAATCGATGTCAGTGTAAAAGGGACGGGTGGCACGGTGGGACAGGGGTGTGACGCTTTTAACATCGACAGTGTTCTTTCTGAGAGCAGCAACAATTCCAGCATCTCCATCTACAGGGTCTAAAGTCCAAGAGCCTTTATGCCTCAAATCACTTTTTATTTCTCTTCACTTTGTCTTCAGTGTATTTCTGAACCATAAACATGCTGCTTACACAAGTCTCTCCATTCCTCTCGTTACCTCTCTCTCTCTCTCTCTCTCTCTCTCTCTCGCATTCAAGCACACTTTTCCATGACAGACTTTTTTCCCCCTGAAAAGCCACTTGGCTAAAGGACACAATCATGTCATATATATTGAGGTTGTTACTTCCCTTAAACTTGAAATTTTTAATAGAGGTGATCACATGTTCATACGATGCTCAGTAACTAAAGTGAGCATAGCTACAGTGAGGTAAATAAAGTGTTTTATAGTTACACTGAGGTAAATAAAGTGTGTTATATTTAAAATAAAGTGTATTATAGTTACAGCGAGGTAAATAAGATATACTATTATTACACTAAGATAAATAAAATGCATTATAGTTAAAATAGTGTATTATAGATACACTGAGGTAAATAAAGTGTGTTATAGATACACTGAAATAAAGTGTATTAAAGTTAAACTGAGGTAAACAAAGTTTATTATAGCTACACTGAGGCAAGTAAACTGTGTTATAGATACACTGAGGTAAATAAAGTGTATTATAGTTAAAGTGAGGTAAATAAAATGTATTATATTTACACTGAGGTAAAGTGTGTTAAAGCTACACCGAGGTAAATAAAGTGTGTTATAGATACACTGAGGTAAATAAAGTGTATTATAGTTACACTGAGGTAAAGTGTGTTAAAGTTACACTGAGGTAAATAAAGTGTGTTATCGATACACTGAGGTAAATAAAGTGTATTAAAGTTACACTGAGGTAAAGTGTATTAAAGTTACACTGAGGTAAATAAAATGTATCATAGTTACACTGAGGTAAAGTATGTTAAAGTTACACTGAGGTAAATAAAGTCTGTTATCGATACACTGAGGTAAATAACGTATTAAAGTTACACTGAGGTAAATAAAGTGTATCATAGTTACACTGATACACTGAATAAAGATAGATACACTGAAATAAAGTGTATTAAATTTAAACTGAGGTAAACAAAGTTTATTATAGCTACACGGAGGCAAGTAAACTGTGTTATAGATACACTGAGGTAAATAAAGTGTATTATAGTTAAAGTGAGGTAAATAAAGTGTATTACAGTTACACTGAGGTAAATAAAATGTATCATAGTTACACTGAGGTAAATAAAGTGCATTATAGTTACACTGAGGTAAAGTATGTTAAAATTACACTGAGGTAAATAAAGTGTGTTATTGATACACTGAGGTAAATAACGTGTATTAAAGTTACACTGAGGTAAATAAAATGTATCATAGTTACACTGAGGTAAAGTGTGTTAAAATTACACTGAGGTAAATAAAGTGTGTTATCGATACACTGAGGTAAATAAAGTGTATTAAAGTTACACTGAGGTAAAGTGTGTTAAAATTACACGGAGGTAAATAAAGTGTGTTATCGATACACTGAGGTAAATAATGTGTATTAAAGTTACACTGAGGTAAAGTGTGTTAAAATTACACTGAGGTAAATAAAGTGTGTTATCGATACACTGAGGTAAATAACGTGTATTAAAGTTACACTGAGGTAAATAAAGTGTATCATAGTTACACTGAGGTAAAGTATGTTAAAATTACACTAAGGTAAATAAACTGTGTTATCGATACACTGAGGTAAATAAAGTGTATTAAAGTTACACTGAGGTAAAGTGTGTTAAAATTACACTGAGGTAAATAAAGTGTGTTATCGATACACTGAGGTAAATAAAGTGTATTAAAGTTACACTGTGATAAATAAAGTGTATCATATATACACTAAGGAAAATAAAGTGTATTAACGTTACACTGAGATAAATAAAGTGTGCTATTTTTCCAGTGAGGTAAATAAACTTTATTATAGTTCAACTGAAGTGCATTAAAGTTAGACTGAAGTAGATTAAGTGTATTATGAACACCATTATGATTATATTATGGACAGAGGGGACATTAGTACCACAAGCATACAGAATTCAGTAAGCAATAAAAGCTGCCATCTCTGATTCACAACACCAGCATTTCCAATCTGTTGCTTCCTTTATTTCTCATTTATCGTCACCGTCTCCATGGCATTACCATGGTGATCCTGGGCCGAGTCTCAACCAGACGGTCCGCTATCGCTGCTAACGGTAATGTGGGCGTTGTGGCAACGAGCTCCACGTCCCACGATCCCCTGCGGGAGAGCCGTCAGCGTTCACAGATCTCAGACTTCCAACCACTTCAAAACAATTACAGATCTGAAAGTGCCAAATCTCACAATTATACACCTACACTGCTTTCTGACTATTGTTACTGTGAGTTAGGGTTAAAAAATGTTTGAATTGAATAGTTAGACAGCTACACAGGGTGGATTCGCAAAAGTTATTTCAATGTAAAGTTTTTGGATTTGGAAGTTTACCAGTTCATACAAAAATAAAATGTCCACACACGTAAACAAGCAGCCAAATCATGTTTAGTGTCCTTGGTTTGATTCTTTAATTTTGCACTGCAGCTACAATGCTAATGGAGCTAACAGGTAGTGGACGTTAAGCCTCCATTTTAGCAAGGTGTAAACTAACTGTATGTGTAAAATGGGGAAAAGGGAACGAAGAAAACAGAGAGAGAGGAAAAGAGGGAAATAAATGGGGGTGGGACTAAACCCCTCAGCGGTTTCCTGCTCTCTCAGCACTACGTGCTGCGACTAATAAACACACACTGCAGCAGCCATATATTACAGCCCATTTCTTGCTCTCTCTTTGTGTGTGTGTGTAAAAATTCATGTTTGTTCTCTGTGCTGAGTGTCATGACTGATGAAGCTAATCAGTTGGTCACAGTTGGTGAATTAAACAATCCATCACACACACACACACAGTCATAATACACTCTCGGATTCCTTCCCCCACATTCCTCTCCTCTGCTGGATCGGTGCCATACTGAGGGTCAGTCCATTACTCGATCAGCTCGAGTGACGCAGTGAGGATTTAATACTGAACACACACACACACACGTACATATTCAGACCTCAGATGTAACTGCAGACTTAAGTGCTATGCATAAGTTACGTGAGAGTTACACACAGGGGCGGAGTTTGTTTCAAAAAGCAGTGAGTCTCAGTTACGTTTGAGTCTGAACTTAAGTGCACGTTTATTGTGTGAAATCTGCTGAAGTGAAAAACAACATTAGGAAGCTAGTGATTTTTATATAGCATTCTTCCAACTCCATTTCTACATAAAAGGTGGTGAAACTTGGATCTGCAAGATAATTAACATACTAGCTAAATACTAGCTACCTCATTAACATATTCAATCCATTAAACACTGACTAGATCATACATAGACCAATATAACATCAGGTATTAAAATTGTTAGCTAGCTAATATTACACTTTGAGGCTATCATTGGATTAGCAAAGAATAGCTAGTGAGGTAATTTAATCTGTTAGCATGTTATTAGAACAATATGATTCTTTTTTGCAGAATCTCATTCTTTATCTTTGTATACTGCACACACAGTGAAATCTGTCTCACTCTCACTGGACACTGACCTGGTACGGAGGTGCCGAGAGCGACGAACACCACGGCGGTGACAGAGTCCTTTAAACCCACGGTGCAGCCGAAGTGAGATGCCAGGTCTCCGATAAAAGCCGTCAGGACGCCGATCATGATGATTGACACGACAAAACATGCCCACCCGTTCCAGTAATCAGTGGGTGGGACAAAGGCAAACAGAACCTTCCAGAACACAGTGAGGAAGTGCATGACATAATCAAAACAGGATGGGAGCTTCTCCTCCCCGCACTCTTCGTCATCATCATCCTCACCTGTACACACAAAGACAGAGAGACATAATAATAATAATAATAATAATAATAATCATTATTATAACAGTGAGAGCATTTCACACATATCACTATACACTGCTCTTCTGAGCACAACGGCTTATACACACACACACACACACACACACACTTCACGTTTGATGCTATAAGCATTTTTGATCATGTTATCGTGGCTTGTTGTCATAGCGATGCATCATCACACCACTAATCTAAAGTTCTTTTAAGAGTTTAACTTTTTAAAGGTTCTGCCCGGAGGAGGATGTGAATAAATATGAATAAATGAATATCAGAGGCAGCTTAATAGCTTTAAACCACACACACACACACACACAGCAAGTGTTTGTGTGATTAGAAGTCTGTGTTTGTGTATCATGTTTAAGCCTGTTAGTTTGATCACCATGGTAACGCTGTGTGAGCAAACCATGGCTCATTCTTCACACACATTTCACATTTCTCTCTCTCTCTCTCACACACACACACAGGGCTTCATAATGTTACTCTGGGTAAATAAACTATGTGGAACAAACAGTTTGACATTTAAAGCTTTTAAACCATTAATGCTTTGTGTGTGTGTGTGTGTGTGTGCGTGTGAGAAAGAGAAAGAGAGAGAGACTGCATTCACACCAGCAGAAACACGATGCAATAAAAGGGCTGGAAGCCGCTCATTTTTAACGAGTTACATCAATTTGCAGCAACAGGAGGCGGAGCAAAGTGGGCGGAGTGACAGGTGACACATCTCTGAGGTTTATATTCACACACTCGATGTTTATGTAACATTTCTGAAAGGAGTCTCCAGTGTCAGCGCTGTGTAACAGAGATGAAGCTGTAACTTTAAGGACAGAGGAGTTTACACTTTACAGTTTCTCACTAACGTGTAACAAGTTTCTTTTTTTTTGTTTTAGTAATTTCAAGAGACAGAAAAAGACACGCTGGTGAGGGAACGACTGTTTATAGCTGCTATAACGTAAGTGACAACAGGAACTAACTTTTAATGTAGCCATAAATGGATAAAAAGTGTAATGCGTTGTTCTTTAATAAATAAAAAATTGTAATTGTTGGTAAATTGCTGGGGTATCAGAGGAATAATAAAACACTTGAAGACATGCTGTGATAGGAAAATAATCAACTTCAGGGTGGCAACAGTAACTCCACTTCATCACAGCAGCATGTTGGTGATTATTTTCCTTTAACGGCACGACCCCACATGTTTCAATCCTTACTTATCTCTTCATTACCGAATCTGCTCTTCTTTAGTCTCTACATTTTTAATGATTTGGTTCTTGACTATTTGCACTAAACCTTGATACACACACACACACACACACACACACATAGTTGATTACCGGCGCTGACTGTGATGGCCTCGATGAACTGATCCCTCCAGCTGTTTGTGCCGACCAGCAGCGCCAAGTTCGTCTTCTTTATCAGTTTATCAACAGTGTTCTACAGAGAGGGACAGAGTTAGTACACTTCCTGTTTACTGCAAAACACATACACACACACACACACTATACATTATTCATAATAACAAATATCACAAAATGAAGTAAATGGCTAAAAGAGTGGTAGAAGCACAAATTAATGCAAAAAGAAAATAATTAATACAAACAATGAAATACAGAAAATGGTTGAACAAAATATTTTTATCACCATTCTGTAATTTTGTGTGTCTAGGTTTTGAGAATAGAACACTGAGCGTGTGCCGCTCAAACAGATCCGGGAGTAACGTCACTGACACAGAGACCAGCTCAGAGATGTTTCTGGGTTTATTCTAACCACACATGAGTATATGTAAGGGTGTGGAGAGGCGAACATAATTGGTCAATTCCAGAGGTGGACAGTAACGAAGTACATTTACTTGAGTTCTGTACTTAAGTACACTTTTTGAGTATCTGTACTTTACTT
>JAPEKL010000003.1:1127839-1141128 GCA_028877455.1 Bagre pinnimaculatus
TAAGAATTCACAAAATAACAACAGATACTCAGGATTAAGAACATATTCATTTTCTTTAAAAATCAAAATTTAAAGCATTGTATTAAATGCCAAAGTATAAAAACATGGCACTGACAACTGAAATTGACATCCAAGCTCTAAAGAAATAAATTTAAAAAAATTAATTATCTCACTCAGGGAAAAAGCAAAACAAAACCTTATATGTGTGAGTACGCAGGCACTTACGTATGTGTGTGTGGTGGAAGACAACTTAAGAATAGCGAACCAAGCCAAATCGAGAAACAGGAATCAAGGTCAGTAAACATGCTAGGGTCAGGCGATCGGCAAACAGAATATCAGAGGTAAACAGAGATCAAGGAAACAAGAAGCACTAGCAAAGGTCAGAATGGTAGAAAGGCTGTCAGAGAGATAACAAGGCTTGGTATGATCGGTGAACCGGAACAATACTTCGCGTTGAGTGCTTGTATGACTGGTGTTTATATGCAGGGGCAGGTGATGAGGAAATGGATGTCAGCTGTGTGTTAGAAGGCGGGAGACAAAGGGCGCTGTGTGTTCTGGAAGCTGTAGTTTGAGCTGTCCATGTTTGTAGTCAGCTCTTCACCAGTGGGTTTACTGACAGAGCCCCCCCGAGGAGCTACCTCCGGGAGCTAAAGTCTTTCAGGGGCGTCCTTGACCTCTAGGTGCTGGTTTGCTGGGATGTGGAATGTGGAAATCCTGCTTGAGCAGCAGGTCGAGGATGTCTTTGGACTTTACTCAACTCTGTTCCTCTGGCCCGTATCCTTCCCAATCTACCAGGTACTTGATCTGGCTGCCTCTTTGCCTGGAGTTGAAGATCTTGTTGACCTGGTAGATGGGTTCTCTGTCAAGGTTCAGAGAGGGATGGTCTAGAGTGGGTGTGTTCTCGGAGAGCAGACCTGGAATGATGGGTTTAAGATTGGATAGGTGGAAAGTGAGAGAGATTCTGCTGTGTGGTGGAAGTTATAGTCAGTAAGAGACATAATTGATGTGCTGCAGTACCTTGAAGGGTCTGATGCAACATGGCTGGAGCTTCTTACAGGTTTCTGTCTCTTGTAGGTTCTTTGTTGCCACCTATACTCGATCTCCCGGAAGGCACATGGGGTCTGTCCTCTATGACGATCAGCATAGGCTTTGTATTTCATGCAGACAACTTCTAGTTGCTGGTGAACCTCCTCCCAAACAGTTTGGTTCAAATGCAGCCATTCATTGACTGCCTGGACTTGACTGGGTGCATCGTCCCAGGGGAACAAGGGTGGTTGGTAACCGAGTATGCACTGGAACGGTGTTAGCTGAGTTGCAGAATGCTTCAGTGAGTTCTGCACATACTCGGCCCATGGCAGGAAACGTGCCCAGTCCCCCTGGTTGCACATGGAGTAGATGCGTAGGAAGCAGCCGATCTCCTGGTCGACCCACTCTACCTACCCATTGGACTGGGGGTGGTAACTTGACCTGAGGCTAATGGACACTCCCAGTCTCTCCATGAAGCATGACCAGAACTTGGATATGAACTGAGGACCTCGGTCACTTACAATATCCTCAGGGATGCCGTAGTAGCAGAAGACTTGCTGATACAGGAGTTCTGCTGTTTGGGCAGCAGTGGGAATGCCCGGAAGAGGGATGAGCCTCAAGGCCTTTGAGAACCGGTCTATGATGACCATGATTGCGGTGTTGTTTTGGGACACAGGAAGGTCTGTGATGAAGTCGATCGCCAAGTGTGACCATGGTCACTGTGGGACAGGTAGAGGCATAAGTTTGCTGGTTGGAGGAGCTAGGGGAACCTTGGCTTGTGCGCAGTTGGAACAGGAAGCGACGAAATGGTTGATCTCGGTCAACATGTTGTCCCACCAGTACCTATTCTTCAGCATTTGGTAGGTGTGATAGCTGTTAGGGTGACCAGTGGCAGGAGAGGAGTGCACCTAGGTGATGAGTTTGCTGCGTAGACATGTGGGCACAAACAGAAGACCAGGTGGGATGTTGTTGGGAGTAGTCTGAGGTTGAGACTTATGAATTTCACTGTCCAAATCCCATGTTATGGATTGGATGAAATGTTGGGGTGGGATTATGGGTTGGGGTTCTGTGTCTCTGGGTGATGGATCTACAGCCCAGGACAGAGCATCCGCTTTAGTGTTCTTGCACCCTGGTCAAAAGGAGATAGAGAAGTTAAACTGGGTAAAGAATAGTGCCCACCTGGCCTGATGTGGATTCAGCCTCTTGGCCTTCTTGAGATACTCTAGGTTCTTGTGGTTGGTTAAGATGGTGAACAGGTGAGTTGCTCCCTCCAACCAGTGTCACCACTCTTCTAGGGCTAGCTTGATGGCCAGCAGCTCATGATTGCCCATGTCATAGTTCATCTCAGCATAGGTAAACTTTTTGGAGAAAAAGGCCACTGGGTGTAGTTTTGACCTTTCTCCAAATTGTTGAGAAAGGATGGCTCCAACTCCCATGTCAGAGGCGTCCACCTCTACGACAAATGGCTTTGTGGGGTCTGGATGTTGGCGAATGGGAGCCGACGTGAATGTGGCCTTAAGCTGGTTGAAGGCTTCTTCCACCTGAGGATTCCACCTAACGCACTTGTGACCCTTTTTCAGGAGGGTGGTCAAAGGTGAGGCCAAGGTGCTGAAGTTCCTGATGAATCAGCAGTAGAAGTTGGCGAAACCTAGAAACCTCTGGAGGTCTTTGACTTGGGTTGCAGCCATGAGGTGATGGCTGAGACTTTGGCTGAATCCATACTGACTCCTTCTGAGCTGATGATGTAGCCCAAGAAAGGGAGCTTGTCTAGGTGGAATTCGCACTTCTCGGCCTTGATGTAGAGGTGGTTTTCAAGCAGTCATTTTAATATGGCTCTGACGTGGCTTTGATGACTGTGGAAATCTGAGGAGTAAATCAAGATGTCATCTATGTATGCAATGATGTACTTTCTCAGCATGTCCCACAGTATGTCATTGATGAAACTTTGGAACATGCTGGGAGCTCAAGATAATCCATACGGCATGACCCAGTATTTGAAGTGACCAGTGGTTGTACTGAATGCTCTTCCACTCATCACCTCATTTAATCTGGATCAAAAAAGGCACTTCTGAGATCTAGCTTGGAAAAGATCTTGGCTGATCTGAGTTGCTCCAGAGCTGCTGGTACCAGTGGGAGAGGATATGGGTACTTGATGGTGACCTCATTTAGCCCTCGATAGTCTATGCAGGGTCGTAGTCCACCTCCTCATTTCTCTACAAAGAAGAAGCCGGCCAAGGCAGGAGATTTCAACGGCTGGATGTAGCCTTGTTTGAGAGCTTCTTGGATGTATTCCTCCATGGTGGCGTGTTCTTTCTGGGAAAGGGGGTAGATGCACCCTCGTGGTGGTGCCGTGCCTGGTACCAGTTCAATGGCACAGTCGGTAGGGTCTATGCAGTGGTAGTCCACAGGTCTTCCCTTTACCGAAGACCTCAGAAAGATCCTGGTAGCATTCATGAATGTTGTCCATAGAGGCTGGAAATGGGCTCTCTACTGAGGTAGAGGAGACAATGAGTTGAGGATGAGAGAGGCAGCTCTGGAAGCATGTAGGTGACCACTGCAGTATCTCTTTGTTCTGCTAGGAGATGAGGGGGTCATGCAGTTGTAACCAGGGGTAGCCAAGGATGATATCATGGTGATCAGTGGTCATGACACACAAGGATATCAATTTGTGATGGAGGGCTCCTACTTGTATTTGAAGTGTCTCTGTCCAGGAAGTAACCAGGCCATCGCCTATGGGTCCACTGATGATGGTCCAGATGCTAAGCGCATTCTGGAGAGAAGTAACTGGCAGGTGGAGCTCCTGTATGAGAGCTTTGCTGATGAAGTTCCCCTCTGCTCCTGAATCTATGAAGGCAGACAGTACATGAGTGGAGGATGCCAACTTCAGTAATACAGGGATTTTGAAGGACTTAGAGTGGAGCTTTCTCACCAGACTTGGGGAGGAAGTGGATCTCTCGGTGGAGGTTCCCCAGACAGGTCAAACTGGACAACGCTGGAGGTGGTGATCGGCGTTCCCACAGTAGTAACACAAACCCTCTTTACGCTGTCTGGCACGCTCAGTGTGGGACAACTGTGAGTGAGAGTTCCATGGGTTCATGGTCCTCTGGAGGTGGGTTTGGTTTCTTATCTGTGAGGAGCAAAGGCCGGTGTTTCAACAGCTGGTCCAGATGAATAGCCAGTTCAATCAAGGCATCCAACAAGAGGTTCTCATCCCTGCATGCCAGCTTACTGAGGATTTCAGGGTGCAACCCCTGGCGAAAGACAGCTTTGAGTGCTGGGTCATTCCATCCACTGGAGGCTGCGAATGTCCTAAAATCCAGGGCGTATTCAGTGACGCTTCTAGTGCCCTGTGAGCTGGTGAGAAGGCTTTCCCCAACTTCGATTCCCTCAGGTTCATGGTTGAAAACCTTCTTGAAGAGGGAGATAAACAGTTCATATGACCCTGTTGGCTTTCCACCTTTGTTCCAGACAGCTGTAACCCAGCGGAGTGCTTTGATGGAAAGAAGAGACAGAAACTTAGTGATTTTATGTTCTTCTGGGATATCCGGCATGGTAGCATAAAGCCCTTACATGTGGCGGGGTCACCAGTGAACTTTTCCGGTGTGGGGAGTTGCAACGCTGGGTGAGGAGGAGATTCAGTGCATGCTAGGAGGGCCTGTGACATAACCGTCATTAGCTGTGCCATCCTGGTGTTGAGATTGGCAAGCATATGTTGGTGTTTTCCTAGCAGTCGCCCCTGGGCGTTGAAAGCTGTCCGCTTTTGAACCTCCGCTACATCCATGATGGCGAAGTATCCTGTGAGTATGCAGGCACTTACAGATGTATGTGCGGTGGAAGACAGCTTAAGAATAGCAAACCAAGCCAAATCGAGAGACAGGAATCAAGGTCAGTAAACATGCAGGGGTCAAGTGATCGGCAAACAGAATATCAGAGGCAAACAGAGATTGAGGAAACGATAAACACTAGCAAAGGTCAGAATGGTAGAAAGGCAGTCAGAGAAATAACAAAGCTTGGTATGATCGGTGAACCGGAACGATAGTTCACATTGAGTGCTTGTGTGACTGTTTATATGCAGGGGCAGGTGAAGAGGAAATGGATGTCAGCTGTGTGTTAGAAGGCGGGAGACAAAGGGCGCTGTGTGTTCTGGGAGTTGTAGCTTGAGCTGTCCATGTTTGTAGTCAGCTCTTCACCAGTGGGTTTACTGACAATATGGAACCACAGACATACCTAAACATCAACAATGCTGAAGCACAACTACAAGGCAAGTACACTTAAACATAAGGCATAAATATTTTAATACTTTATTACACTTTTGTTAAGTATATCTTGATCAAAAGTTCAAGTATAAGTTTAATATATTTAGACTTTTCTATATACTTTTCAGTATAAGCCAAGTATACTTATGTATAACTTTTAAGTATATCTCTGATAAATAAATAAAAAGTAAACTGAAAGCATACTCTCCTATTTTTAGTTTAAAATAAGTATACTAGAAACACACTTGAATAAACTTCTTTTTTGTAAGGGTGATTTTGAACACTTTAATTTTTACAGAGGGAAAGTGGAGGAAGCTACAGACTAGTGACTTGTCCAGGATGAACTCTGCCCCTCACCTGGGATCAACTGGGATTGGCTCCAGCTTCCCCATGCCCCTGATGAAGGACTGGCACAGATACTGGATGGAAGGATGGATTTGTAGTTCCAAAGAAATGACCAGTGAAGTTGTGTAGCTTTGAGGCATTTCTCTGATGGTGTAATGTAGATAGAAAAAAAAATCAGAAAAGAAAGAAAGTGTCAGGAATGCAGGCAACAGATGGATGTAACTGTGGTACAGAGTTTAAGGCAAACTGGTAACCAAATCCAAATTGTAAGTCAAAATCATGGTTACAAAACAAGCTATGTTCAGATGAGGCACAGACAAACTGGAGAATCCAAATACGCAAACCAAAGTCAAACCAGATAAGCAATACACAATATAAACATCTTGGTAACATCAGACATGAGGAACAGAGTGTATACTTCACAAAGTGTAATGAGTCCTGATACTCTGCATACTAATGAGACTGATGACTGTGAACAGGTGCAAATGATTAGAATTCAGGAGACTGTGAGCAGTGAGGTACAGAGTAGATGTTGTAGTCTGTGGCAGCCACATTTGAAAGCTGCTGTGAATTCTGGGAAATGGAGTCTTGTGTGAGAGCAGGTGTAGAGTTGACAGAACCCAATGCCAGTGTAAATGGTGAGTGGGTGGGTTGCTCCCTTCAGCCAGTGACACCACTCCTCTAAGGCTAATTTAATGGTCAAAAGCTCCTGGTTGCCAATATCATAGTTCTGTTCAGTGGGTGTGAGTTTTTTGAGAAGAAACCCACTGGGTGTAATTTGGGCTTTTCCCCAAAATGCTGACAGTACTACTCCAACTTCAGACTGATTTTCCATGGCCTTTTGCTCTGAAATCGCGAGGGGGTACATTTGGCAGTGAGGAGGCATAGTGCCAGGAAGAAGCACAATGGCACAGTCATATCAGCAATGAGGAGGGAGCCCTTGCTGAAGACCTCCTTAAGTGCCTGGTAGCATTTGGACTTGAGTCTCTGTGGTGACTTCAAGGCTCTCCACAGTGGTGGAAGCAACTGTGAGCTTTGGAAGAAGGAGGCAGCATTGTAAGCAGAATGTTGACCATTGTAGAACCTCCCTGTCCTGCCAGGAGATCTGAGGATCATGTTGTAGCCAGGGGAACCCCAGGATGATGGCTTGGTTCTGTGTTTTAGTGAGGAGGAAGATGTTCTTCTGATGCAAGGCACTGACTTGCAGTGTGAAAGGTTGAGTGTGTGAGGTTACGAGCCCTTCTCTGATGGGCCCACCATCAATGGCCTTGATGCTCAGTGGTTGTTTGAGTTCCTGTGATGGCACCTGCAGTCTCTGGGCAATCTCACTGTCTGTGAAGTTGCTCATGGCTCCTGAGTCTATCAGGGCAGAGAGAACATGGATCGACTCTGAGAGCTTAACCAGTATATTCATCTTAAATTATTTGTGAGAAGGAAGTTTAGAGGGACTCAGAGAGAGAGAGAGAGAGAGAGAGAGAGAGAGAGAGGTCACAGTGTTTGGAGCTCTCTCGGCTCTCACAGGTGTCCTGTAGCTTCCAGGGCAAGAAGGGCAGCATGCAAGAAGATGTGTGGCCTCCCCACAGTAAAAACATAGTCCCTCTTCTGTCTCTGTTCGTGTGCAGAGCAGGCCACTCTGGTGTGAGAGACATCCATGGATATAGTGGTATCAGTGACAAAGGCCTCAGGCATGTGGCTTTGGAGTGATGGGCAGCTTCGGCGAAGGTTATCAAGATGGATGGACAAGTCAATGTGTGATTCCAGTGTAGCTTGCTCATCCCAGCATCCTAATTCCATGAGGACAAGAGGGTTGAGACCTTGATGGAAAACTGTTTTGAGGGCTGGTTCATTCCACCTGCTTCCTGCTGTGAGCGTATGGAACTCCAAGTTGTAGTCAGCCATTCATCTCTTCCCCTGCTTGATGAATAACTGTTCCTGAGCCTCCACACCTTTATTATCCAGCCATCTATCCATTATCTGTAGCCACTTATCCTGTACAGGGTCGCAGGCAAGCTGGAGCCTATCCCAGGTGACTATGGGCGAGAGGCAGGGTACACCCTGAACAAGTCGCCAGGTCATCGCAAGGCTGACACATAGAGACAAACAACCATTCACACTCACATTCACACCTACAGTCAATTTAAAGTCACCAGTTAGCCTAACCTGCATGTCTTTGGACTGTGGGGGAAACTAGAGCACCCAGAGGAAACCCACGCAGACACGGGGAGAACATGCAAACTCCACACAGAAAGGCGCTCATCAGCCACTGGGCTCAAACCCAAGACCTTCTTTCTGTGAGGCAACAGTGGTAACTACTACACCAGCATTTCTCAACCTTTTTTCAGTCACAGCACCCTTCAGAAGTAAGAAAATTCTCAAGGCACCCCCATATAAAATATACGCAGTCATGCTGACCATATGCTGACCCTGGCAGTGATGTTGTGACATGGGAAAGGGGGCCATGAGACAAATTTTGATGATGCATGAAGTGGCGATGATCTGCATTAGTGTAACTATCATTTTTTGGAATTTTAATTCATCTTATTTATTTCAATGTTAGAATATATAATTTTTTGACAGCACCCCTAACAAAGCTAGACAGCACCCCAGGGTGCCGCGGCACCCTGGTTGAGAAAGGCTGCACTACACCACCATGCCACCTATAAATATATTATATTTAATAATTATTATTATTAGTGTGTGAGTGTGCTTCCACACAGGGCATGTGTGATGCATTGTAGCAGTACTGTAATAGTAGTAGTGCCTGTAGGTAGTGCATATTGCTTGCTGCTTGCGACTTTCTGCTTTCTGCTACTGCCCCGGCTAGCCCCCTTCACAGGAGGTGAAATGAGGAGCCAAGTGCATAAGTATCCTCCTGCTGGTACACAGCTTCTCCATCATCAAGACTCCTGCAGTGCCTCTTCGTGGCCACTCACAGTAACTGGGTACTTTGCGGTCCCAGGCCAAACTGTAGGGGATCTCGGAGCAGTAGTGTGCCCCAGAGGCATGTTGTGTAGGCCCATCAGTGTATGGACATGCCCTGGCATCTGCCAACCACTGTCCCAGCTATGGGTTAAATAGCATTCCTGCTGCCTTGTGGGTATCCTATGGAATGGAAAAAGCTAAGGGAGCAAACCCCAACAGAAAACCCGGCTTAGACTCTGTTAGGCAGACACATGCACTGAAGCATTGTTCTGGCAACTCCTGTAGCCAACTTGTTGCCAAATGTATTGGTTCACCATTCCTTTGGATCACACCAGCAAGGCCGAGAGGGGAGTGTTGTTGCCTGGGCAACACAGGGCTTCCATAAACCTTGTCCAGGCTTCTTATGCCCTGGAGAGGAAACTCCAGCTCCACTGTGCTGTGGAGACACAACACAGGAGATTAGCAGTTACCGGTTATAAGCCCTTTCCCAATTGGCATAGAGACAGGTGCCGGGGCTACCTACAATGGTGGGAGAGATGTTTAGATCTCACTGGACAGCTATCACCCACCTTAAGCTGGGCAGCCCTCAGCCAATTAGGTGCTGTCCTGCCACAGCCTACCTGCTTCATTGGGTGCATGAAGCTTAGGGATTTATCCTAAAAAGTGGGCTGTAAACTTGTGCACCATGCAAAGCCAAGAGAATAAAGCTTCCAGCATTACATCTGGGATGCTGGAATATTAGGATCATGGCACCTGGGCTTACTGATAACCTATAAGAGATTAGCGATGTCTGTAAAACTGCAGTTATAAACAATGAACTCCTGAAGTGAAAAATTGACATCTCGGCCCTCCAGGAAACATGACTCCATTCATCAGGCTCACTCAAGGAAAAGGACTACACCTTTTTCTGGCAGGGGAAACCCTCTGAGGAAACCAGGGAACATGGAGTGGATTTCGCTGTCAGGAACACTTTGCCGGGAGCAGTAGTACCACCCAGTGGTGACTCAAAGAGAATCCTTGCTCTCTGCCTGAATACATCTATAGGGCCTGTCCACCTTGTGAGTGTGTATGCCCCAAAGCTCAGCTCCCCCCAAGAAATAAAGGACAGGTTTATGATGAACTTGAGGTGACTGTGAAAAACATCCCCAGCCGAGAACAGCTCTACCTGCTTGGCGATTTCAATGCTAGAGTCAGAACAGATCGTGACTCTTGGCCATCTTGCCTGGGACACCACCGCATTGGCAAAATGAATGAAAATGGGCAGCGTCTCCTCGAGTTCTGTACATATCACCATCTATGCATTATCAACACATACTTCCAGTCCAAACCCATTCACAAAGTCTCTTGGAGGCATCCATGTTCAGGTCACTGGCACCAGTTAGATCTGATCATAATGTGTTGCTGATCTCAGAGGCATCCTCCAAACCCGCAACCTACACTGTGCAGTCTGCAACACAGACCACTCCCTTGTGTTCTGTAGAGTCATGCTACAGGCAAAAAATTTACACAGAGCCAAACCAAAGGGAGCCCCCCCCACATCGACAGCAGCAAAACAGCTGACCCAACTATAGCTGCAGCCTTCCTCTCTGCCTTAGAAGATTCTCTCCCCCACCTGCCCCAATCGTGCTCTGCCCGGCAGTACTAGGATGGCTTGTGGGACATCATCCACAGCACGGCCCTGGCAGTTTTTGGCAAAAAGCTGTGAAGGTCAAATGACTGGTTCAATGCCAATTCAACAACATTGGCTCTAATCCTCAAAGAAAAATATAACACCATCATGAATTACAAATACACTCCTAATGACAAGACCCTACAGGCCCTCAGATCTTCAAGGAGGAAACTCCAACAAGCCTCCCGATGCTGTGCCGATAGCTACTGGCTACAGCTCTGCAGCAATAACCAAAAAAGCTGTCAGCAGTTTCACCTACCTTGGGTGTACCATCACCAACAATCTGTCACTGGGTGCTGAAATCAGCAGCCAGATTGGAAAAGCAGCCTCTACTTTTGGGAAACTTACATCCAGAGTATGGGACAACAGGAAACTTACCATCCATACAAAGGTACAGGTGTACAGCGCCTGTGTCATCAGCATACTCCTGTATGGCAGCAAAAACTGGACCTCATACTCACACCAAGAGCGGAGACTAAACTCCTTCCACCTGCACTGCCTGAGACGCATACTGGGCATCACCTGGCAGGATAGGACCACACACACCGCAGTCCTGGTGAGACCACAGCTTCCCACCATATTATCTCTCCTGAGGCAGCAATGTCTCCGCTGGCTGGGACATGTCTGCCAGATGGATGACGGTCGAATTCCAAAGGACATCCTATATGCAGGGCTATCATCTGGCAGAAGGCCCATTGGTTGCTCTCTGCTCCCTTATAAGGATGTCTGCAAGCAAGACCTCAAATTCTTTAACATCAATCCAGCCACCTGGGAAGATGCTGCTCAAGAGCGTCACATATAGCAGCAGGCACTCTGCACTGGGCTGCAGACCTATGAAACCACCTTGGCTCAGCATCAAGAAACTAAAAGAAAGTTGAGGAAGCAGCAAGCCACCACTACCACTTCCTCAACATCATTGAATCTGGCGTACACCTGCGACATCTGGCCTTCACACCCACAGAAGTTGCTGTGTCAAAACCGAACTCACAGGCACAAGAAATCTATGGTCTTACGAGACTACAATGCCGAATGAATAAATAAATAAATAAATAAAATTCTATAAATAAAGGAAGGAAGGGATCCAAAAATCTTATCCATGAATTTTATCCCGGGAACTTTATTGATCTTTTATTCCAAAAATCAACATCCATATGATTCATGTCAGTGTGATTCATTTGACTCCTGAGATTCGACTCAACTCCTAATGTTTACCTAAAAGATTCATCTCAAAGATTCGACTCGATTAACATGTACAACAGTAATACAAAGTGTGCGCGTGCAGTGTGTGTGTGTGTGTGTGTGTGAGAGATATTAGATTGGATATGAATCACTGACTCTGCAGTTAAAGTGCAGAATGTTGTCTTTAATTACACTCTCACACAAGCACTTCTTTTCTCTCGGATATTATAATTAGGATGGGAATTATCGCTATAACAACCACATGAAATACCCAATCTTTTACAAATCATTATTACTACACATCCCTCATCATAATAACAGAGTTTGTGTGGTTAAAGGAGGAGAGCCGTCCAGGAGTCACAGGTTCCGTTCGGGTTCCTATGTGTACTCCAATGTTTTGTTCTTTCATTTGTTATTTCAGCTCGGTTTCTCTCTAACGGCTGTTGACAGAGTCAAGGTCAGTGATCTCACACAAATTAGATCCATCTGTGGAGTTACACACACACACACACACACACACACACAGGGCCAAAGGATAGTGTTTGATAAAATCCCTGATAGAACAGATTTAATACAAAACCTGAAGAGTTTCGCAGAACAGACTTGAATAATAATAATAATAATAATAATAATAATAATAATCAGGGATTTAGAAGTAAATGGTTTTGCTGAGTTTAGTGGTTCTCAGTGTGGTGTGTGTGTTTATGTCAGGGTTGGAACGGTGTGTTAAGTTCCCAACCTTCCTAGAATTAAAGGTCGCCACCACACACACACACACACACACACACACTCAGAGTGAGAAGCACTTAACTCAGCAGGAGAAGATTTTGAGACAGCTGCAATGATACTGATACACACTGAGCTCTTGTTCTCACACATGCACAAGTGCTGAACATGGACACATACATATATATATATATATATATATATATATATATATATATATATATATGCGTACATTTCCATAAAACACAGAACCAAATGTCCTCAGGTTGTGTATCACTGCTAATGAAAAGACAGAAGCACATAAACACCGTGTTCCTGTTAATCAGATGCTCTGAAGTTCTTGATTAGACGATTATAATGTCTGAAAGAACTTTTAAAGAAATGATAGTGAATCTCAAACCAACCACTGGTTGACGATTAAACCATCAGTGAGGAACTGATCAGTGAGGAATATTATGAAGGTTTGATCATCTTTCTGCTTTCAGGACACAGAACAGATCCTCTGTGTTTTTTACTCCAGCTCTCCCTGAGTGTTCTCACACTTTATTCCCAACACCAAGCAACTCGTCCGATACTCGTCTCTACTCAGGACAGAACGCTGCAGTCAGACTGATCACAAGCTCAGGGGTTGGTGAGAACATCACCCCGATCTAGGCTTCACATCATTGGTTCCCAGTTAGAGTCAAAATTTATTTTAAATTTTATTGATTACTTTTAAAGCTTTGCATGCTTTAGCGCCTGAGTATCTTCTGAATTACTGGTCTCCTATCAGACAGCGAGACCCTTCGATCATCTGACCGAGACTCACCCGCTGCTCCAACATCCAGACTACAGAGTGAAGGTGATGAAGCTCTCTGTGATGGAACAGTTTACCTCTAGGCACCAGGTCAGCTCATTCTGGAGATGTTTTAAAGTCTCATTTAAAAACACTTTCAGATGTTCGGAGTTGTTAATTGTTTTTTTATGTCTTCACAATTATATTTATTTCCTCTCTTAGAATATTTTATATCTTATGTTTATAGTTGGCGGCACGGTGGTGTAGTGGATAGCGCTGTTGCCTCACAGCAAGAAGGTCCGGGTTCGAGCCCCGTGGCCGGCGAGGGCCTTTCTGTGCGGAGTTTGCATCTTCTCCCCGTGTCCGCGTGGGTTTCCTCCGGGTGCTCCGG
>JAPEKL010000003.1:1665665-1677623 GCA_028877455.1 Bagre pinnimaculatus
CCTCTGTAAGGACAGGTTGATGGTCAATTTCGCTGGTAAAACAGTGACAATAAAGGGTTCATTCGTTCATTCATTCATTCATAATTCCAAAAAAGTTGTGATGCTGGGTAAAAAAAAGAAAAACAGAATACAATGATTTGCAAATCCTTTTCAGCTTATATTCAATTGAATACAATACAAAGACAAGATATTTAATGTTCAAGCTGATAAACTTTATTGCTTTTTGTAAATATACATTCATTTTGAATTTGATGCCTATAACAAAAAAGCTGGGAGAGGGGCAACAAAAGACTGGGAAAGTTGTGGAATGCTCAAAAAACACCCATTTAGAACATTCTACAGGTAAACAGGTTAATTAGTAACTGGAAAGACTCAGTCGCTCACAAGCAAGGATGGGGTGAGGTTCACCACTTTGTGAAAAACTGCATGGGCGAATAGTTCAACAGTTTAAGAATGACGTTTCTTAATATAAAATTGCAAGGAATTTTATGGATTTCACTACCGACAATCCATAACATCATCAAAAGATTCAGAGAATCCTGCAAAATCTCTGCACGTAAGGAGCAAGGCTGAAAACCAACATGTTTGTTGGTTTTGGTTTCATTTTTGAAAATGAACTCCCATGATCCTCAATCCATCAGGCAGTACTGCATTAAAAACCGACATGATTATATAAAGGATATTTCTACGTCAGTTAGAGAACACTTCAGAAAACTGTGGTCATTAAACAGTTTGTTGCTGCATCTACCATGCAAAGTGAAAGCCGAATATCAACAACGTGTAGAAACGCTGCCACATTCTCTTGGCTCGAGCTCATCTGAGATGGACTGACACAAAGTGAAAAAGTGTGCTGTGGTCTGACGAGTCCGCATTTCGAACCATTTTTGAAAATCATGGACATTGTGTCGTCCAGGCTAAAGAGGAAAAGGACCATCCAGATTGTTACCAGCACAAAGTTCAAAAGCCAGCATCTGTAATGATATGGGGGTGTGTTGCCATTCAGATGACATCTTTTTCAGGTACTTCCCTACTTTTACCAGCAAGACAATGCCACGCCACATTCTGTACATGTTACAACAGTGTGGCTTTGTCTTAAGAGTGCGGGTGCTAAACTGGCCTGCCTCCCACTGAAAATGTGTGGTGCATTATGAAGCACAAAATACAACAGCAGAGACCCCAGAATTTTTTGAACAATTAAAGTCACATATCAAGCAAGAAAGTGTAATAATTTCACTTTCAAAACTTCAGCAATTAGTGTCCTGAGTTCCTAAATACTTACTGATTGTTGGTAAAAGAAAAAGTGGTATAACACAGCAGTAAACATGCCTCTGTCCCAACTTTTTTTTTAAACGTGTTGCAGGAATCAAATTAAAAATGAGCATATTTACAAAAAAAAAACCCATACAGTTTCTCAGATTCAACATTTTGATAACATTGTTTTGTTGTCTTTGAACTATTTTCAAGGAAATATTGGGTTTCCGTGATTTTTCAAATCATTGCATTCTGTTTTTATTTATATTTTCCACAGCATCTCAACTTTTTTTGGAATCAGGGTTGTAGTTTTACCATCTCTCTCTCTCTCTCTCTCTCTCTAGTTTTACCAGCAGCACTCCTTCCACCTGAAGTTACTGTCAGCAGGAATTGCCACATCTATCACAACTACACTATTCTGCTCCTTGTCTACCACCACTGTGTCTGGTTGGTTAGCCAGCACCTACTTGTCAGTCTGGAAACTGAAGTCCCACGGGATCCTAGCTCTGTTGTTCTCAACCACTTTTGGTGGTATGTCCCATTGAGACTTGGGTACTTCTTGTCCGTACTCGGCACAGATGTTCCCGTACACTATACCAGCCACTTGGTTATGCCTTCTGTGTACACTGTCCCAGCTAGCATCTTACACTCTGCTACAATTTATTCGGTATCAAAGTAGCTCATATGCTTAAAGTCTTTAATTTTCTGTAAAGTTGCTTTGCGACAATGTCTGTTAAAAGAGCTATACAAATAAACTTGACGACATGCGCTGGGCTGTCTCAAGGGCATCTTTGCACAGCCTGCACCTTGGGTCCTGTCTACTGTGGTAGACACCGGCCTCTACGGACCAAATACTTAGGGCCTGTTCTTGTGCTGCCATGATCAGAACCTCTGTGCTGTCCTCCAAGCCAGCCTTCTCTAGCCACTGGTAGGGCTTACTGATGTGAGCCACTTCCTCTATCTGCTGCTGGTGTATCCCATGGAGGGGCTTGGTCTTCCATGATTTTTCCTTTTCATACTCCTCACCCTCTTCTGCTGCCTGAAGCACTCCCTTACTCATTCATCCTGGGGGGCCATCTTTCTAATGTATTCATGGATGCTCCTTGTTTCATCCTGGATCATGTTTCTGACACTCACTAATCCTCCCCGTCCCTGTTTCCATGCTTCGTAGAGTTTCAGGGTGCTGGACTTTTGGTGGAATCCTCCATGAATTGTGAGAACTTTTCATGTCTTGACATCAGCTGCATCTATCTCCTCTTGTGGCCAGCTTACTATTCCAGCCAGTTATCTGATGACTGGTAGGGAATGCATGTTGATGGCTTGGATGTCATTCCTACCATTGAGCTGGCTTCTCAGAACCTGTCTTACCCTCTGGAGGTATTTGATCATGGCTAACCTCCTTTCTTCCTCATTATGGCACCCATTGGCCTGTGGGATACCCAGGTACTTGTAGCTGTCCTGTATGTCTGCTATCCTGCCTTCTGGTAACTCCACCCCATCAATCCTGATCATCTTCCCTCTCCTTGCCACCATGCAGACACACTTATCCAGACTGAATGACATCCTGATGTCCTCACTGTAGATCCTGGTGAGATGGATCAATGAGTCGATATCTTGTTCACTCCTATCATACAGCTTGATGTCATCTGTGTATAGGAGGTGGCTGATGGTCACTCCACTCCTGAATCTGTATCCACATACACTCTTTGTGATGATCTGGCTGGAGGGGTTCAGGCCTATGCAGAACAGCAGTGGGGACAGTGGTATATGCCTCACTTGATAGTGACTTGTGTGATGGCCTTGGACACCAGTGTTGTTTTCCACAGCCACACAGAGTTCTTGATGAAGGTTATCCATGTACTGTTCACCTTGTATAGTGCCAAGCACTCCAGTATCCATGTGTGGGGCACTGAGTTGTAGCCTTTCTTGTAGTCAATCTAGGCGGTGCTCAGGTTGGTCTCTAGTCTTACAGTCTCGGATGATTGCTCTATCAACCAGTAGCTGGTGCTTTGACCCTCTGGTGTTTCCAGTGCCCTTCTGAGCTCTGCTCATGTATTGACTCGTGACCACTCAACTTAGCTGTTATGATGCCTGACAGTAGCTTCCATGTTGTGGAAAGGCAGGTTATTGGCCAGTAGTTTGAACGTATTGTACCCTTATTGGGATCCTTCATGACCAGGACTGTCCTGCCTGGTGTTAGCCAGTTGGAGTGGGTGCCTGTTGTTTGCAGCTCACTCATTTGTGCTGCCAGGCGATCATGGAGTACTGTTAGTTTCTTCAGCCAGTAGGTGTGGATCATATCAGATCCTGGTGCTGTCCAGCTCTTCATGCCTGAGACTCATTGTTAGATGTCTGCCTTTGTGATTGTAACTGGTTCTTGTTCTGGGATGTTGCTGTGGTCTGCTCTTAGGTCCACCAGCCACTCGGCATTGGTGTTGTGCGATGCCTCTTTCTCCCATATGGCCTTCCAGTATTTCTCAGTCTCATCTCTGGGTTGGTCTGTTCTTGTGCTGTTATTTTCTTGCAGCTGGGAGTACACCCAAGCTGGGTCTTTGGAGAACAGGCCATTTATTCCCTTGATCTCTGCTTCTTGGGTGTATCTTTTCAGCCTAGTAGCCAGAGCTGTGAGTCTTTGTTTGGCGGTCTCTAAAGCCTCACTTAGGACATCTTGTTATATATATATATTTTTTTTACCACCCAGGACCTGTTCCTCATGATGCCCTTCTGCACTTCTGTTACCTGACTAATATCCTTCCAGGCTTCATTGATCTTGGCTTCCAACCATCTCCTCCATGGGTGGGTGGGGGGGCTTTCTGTGCATGTTGCATTGTTGATCTTATACCGAGGTATCTCTAGGATTACCGTTGTTGTGGCATATATGAGCTCATTGGTTTTCATGATGGTGGTAGTGGTGATAGTGAGTAGAGCTATGTTAACATCTGAAAGCATGTCTTCTGATGGGACTTTGTCAGTGAGCCTGGGGAGTTGCAGCTATGTTGCAGTTGTGTCTAGTCTAGCCACAATTTTCATCCTCAGGTCAGTGGATGCAGTTGTCATGACACCACCACTATCATTAGTTTGTTGATCTTGTACTAAAATATGCATCATTTTGGAATTCAAAATATAAAGATCTAACAAGTTTACTGTGGAGTAAATGAACAGTATGAGTGTTCTAGCAAGGTTAAATTATTTACTGAATGAATGAATGAATGAATGAATGAATGAACGTGTGCTGTTGTAAGGAGTAGTTTCTCCAATAGGTATGCTATTTTAGTGTCATTTTTGTTACATAATTTTGCTTCTTTAGTTTTCCCATGAGGCTAATGTTGCTAACAAGTAAGAAAAATGTATAACCTCCAGTTTAGCACTGTGCAAACTTCATGAGTAAGGCATTTAACATTTTATAGCATGCCATGGGAAAAACACATTTCTGATTGGCTGGCAGGTGTGCATTAATTCCTTATACTGAGAAGCCTCTAAAGTAGTTCTGGTAAAATATTTTACCAGTTGTTACTTTTCATATCATAGACCAAAGTTATAGAACAGAGTATGAATAAGTTTGATCACACAGAAAATTTTTTAAAGGCGACTGTGCAAGGAAGTGACCTTAAGCATTTATATAAAAACAGGCTGTGAGATCATGGAAATTAAACAAAAACTAGATTTGTTGATGGATAGTACAAAATGCAAACCAGTTTTGTTTAGCTTGGTTAAGTATTTGAGTGGATTTGGTTTGTTCACTATAGTGCTTTTTGTCTGTATAGGCAAACTGCTGGAAGAAGATTTACAAAGTATTACACTGATAGTACATATCAACAGTAAAATCAATATTTCACATTTTTCTTTGTGCTAGTATCAGTACTTTGCTTTGCCAGTGTTGTGATCAGTGTACATTATTAATGATTTGTTCTACACTGATTTAGTTGAACAAGACAAGGCCAAATTTATTTATTTTTGCTTAATAAACTATGCATTAAGGGGGGGGGAAACTTTTTTTTAAAACCATGCAGACATTGAATAAATTGGTGACTGACCTCATCAACGTTCTCAAAGGCATTGATGACATCATAGGGGAGGCAAGACAGCAGGTCAATCACGAACCATGTCTTCAGGTAGTTCATGCGGATCAGCTTGGGGTCAGAGATGACCTCACCAGCCGGCCCCACAAATGTGGTGTGGAAGTTCAAGACGATGTCCACCAGGAAGATGACGTCCACTACGCTGTCCACCACCAGCCATGCCACGTTGTTCTGCTTGGTCTTAAACGAGACATTGTAGGGGACCATGATGGCTGTGTAGAAGGTGAGGATAAGGATTACCCAGTCCCATGTGGTCTTGAAGGCGCAGTAATGTAAGATGATGTGTGGTGGAGTCTTTGGCGTCTCCTGTTTATACTGAGGCAGGATGTCCGAGCCGAGTTGCAGCACCTGGACAGGTGGTGAAGGAAAGAAAGGACTCTTCACATAGATGGCATAGTACAATTACTGACATTTACATTTATAGCATTTAGTGGGCATTGTTATCCAGAGTGACTATAAGAAAAAACACAGGAGATGATTATCAACTTCAGGAAACAACAACCCCCATATTGCTCTAAAGGACCCATTTGTTGAGATAGTGGAGTAATTCAAATACCTTAGTACTGTCATCTCAATATCAATATCAAATGGGATGGAATCATCATCTGCATCATAAAAAAAAGGTTCAGCAAAGGCTGTTATTTCTACGAGAACTCAAAACATTAACTCTCCCCCAGGCAGTATTGGTTCAGTTCAACACATCTCTCACTATCTTGATATCTTCCATAATTATCTGTTTTGTTTTTTCCTACTTCTACTCAAGCCAAGAGAAAACTGCAGTATATCATTCACTCTTCAGAAAAGATAACTGTGTGTAGCCTGCTGTCCAACACTGAACTACATAAGTCCAGATTACAGAATCATTTGTGGAATATAACTGCAGACTTTTCCCATCCTGGCCGTTGTCAATTTGAGGGATCACTCTGAGTAAAACACTTCAGAGCACCCAAAACCAAGACAGCAAGACAGTCAAATAGTTTATTCGCACGTGGAATATCTCTCTTAAACAAGCTCGAAACTCATTCATTATGTAAACCTGTGTATCTGCAATTATGCATACGACTGTCTATTTTTCACCTTCTTACCTTGTGTTTACTGTGTGATTTGTAGTTTGGATTACTTGTACTGTGTCCTCATTGTTGCACTGTTTGCATTATATGTACTGTTATTTCCCAGAGCTATGTAACAGCCTTCCAATTATTATTTTTTGGACTCAGACACAGTCTCAGGCTTTAAGTCGAGGCTGAAAACACATTTGTTTAGTCAAGCTTGACTTTCAGGGATGATGGGTTCAGGTGAACTATGCTAGGCACTCAAATGGAGTGTGGTGTGGAGCAGGTATAATAAATGCCTGAAGGTGGGTGAGTGGTGGTTTGATTCTGGCTTTGTGTGATTTGTTTTAAATATGATGTGTCAGCTGCAGAAATCCAGTGGACTAAATGCAACAGTGGAATGGTGTGGGAGGAAGTTGAAAACAAGTTCAGCACCTGCAGTCTGGATCAGTTGCAAGGGCCAGATGGTGTACAGAGGCATGTAAGCCAGAGGCAGAGCAAGTTGCAGTAGTTCAGTCTTGAGATGGCAAAGGACTAAACAAGCACTTGAGTAGCGTCTGTGAACAGGAAAGGTCAGATCCTCCTGATGTTGTGAAGGAGAAACCTAAATGACTGGGTCTAGTTACCAATGTAAGGTGAAAAAGGAATATGGTTGTCCAGAAGTACCTCCTAGATTGCATGCACTGTAAGATGGTGTGATCTGAATGTTGTCCAGGCAGATCATAAGATCTTGGCATGTTGATGCATCTCTAGGGATGTACAGCTGCTCACTCTTGCTAGGAGTTAGTTTCTATGAGTTGAGTGTCATCAGCTTAACAGTGGTATGAAAACCCAGGTGAGTACATGACTTCAATGAGAAAATGAGTATAGAGTATATGACCTCACTGAGAGAGAGCATGTATAGAGGAAATGACCTCACTGAAAGGGGTGGGTATAGAGGAAATGACCTCACTGTGAGATCGAATATAGACGTAGAACAAAAGAGAACCCAGCACTGAGACTTGTAGGACACCAGGGAAGAATCGGTCTAGAGCAAATGTGGTTCCCCTCCAAGTCACCTGATATGACCCTCTAGGTAAAAAGCAAACCACTGCCAATTTGTTCCATGCCTTTCAAGACTCAGGAGGATAGACTCTCGGAAGAGTCTTGAGTGAACATGTCAACATGTCCTGTGTTGAAAGTCACCAAGAGGATGAGGACCAATGACAGCTGGTCTGATCTAGTGGCATGAAGTTTCTCAGTAATAGCCATGAGGGCAGTTTCTGTGGAGTGTGCTGCATTGAAGACAGACTGGTTAGGATCTTGGAAGCTGATATGGGTCAGATAGAGAGACAACTCAACTTTTGAAAGAAAAAAAAGAAGTGATACAGGTAGTTACTAATGTCTGAGGTATCTAGTTTGGGCTTCTTCAAAATGGGAGTAACCCTTGCAGTCTTGATGGCAATCAGTACCTGATCAGATGTTATGGAGTCACTTGTAATGATGATGAAGGTGAGGCAGTTTTGTGAGTTGGTCTGGAGTGTTGTGGATGGGATTGGATCCTGTGGGCAGGTGGTGAGATTGCTGGAGTAGATAATATGCACAATCATCTAGGTGGCAAAAGTAATCAGTGAGGGGGGAAGCCATGGCCTAATGGTTTGGAACAGCTTTGGGACCAAAAGGTTGCTGGTTTGATTCCCTGGATCAGGCTGCTTCCCAGGATGCTCTGGGTATGTTGTACATTGTTCTATATAAGAGCATCTGCTAAATGCCTGTAATGTAATGTATTCAGCAGTCAAGGATGAAGGAGAAGGTGGAGAGTTAAGAAGTGAAGAAATATTTTCTCATTATTGTTGCTCTGCACAATGTATTCCCCCCCCCTTTCCACCACTATGCATATATGATTTGGAACAAGTAAAACTCAAAGACAATGGTGTCAACAGGGATGCCACCAGTGCCAACAAGTCTAATCTTTCTTGTTACTAAACTGTATTTCTGAAACACCCTCAAAATAAGAATCTCAGCCAGATTCACAGGCAGACGGATGGACAAACAGCTGCACAAAAAAAATCTAATCTTTTTCCTTATACAGTGAATGTTAGTCATCCTTTAGCCTTCAACAGCATCACCACCATCCAAATCACATCTGCTCAGTGGAGTTCTTGGAGTGGTCTCTTTACCTTGTGTTCATGATTTGTGCCGAGAAACAAATGAACTACAGTCAATATCTACGCACTTACAAAGTGATATGCCATACCTGGTAACTGAACCTGATAAACTTGAGTTAGATTTGTACCTCAGTCAGACGGGAATGTTTATGAACATTTTCTCCTTTGTGAACAGTGGGCTGGAGCTGCTGCAGGACGCCTCGACTGCTGGTCAGGGCTCTGGTCAGGCGTGCAAATTTACCCCAACCTACAAACACACACACATATATATAGAATACCTGTTAATACACTCGCATACGCATAATGTAGAACATTGTGTAGGATTCAAGTCCATCAGAAATGTCTCACTATTATCAGTCCACTGAGGATGTGTCCAGAACCACATCTGTCACCATCAGAGGTGAGAAGTAATAATAAATGACTTTCAGAAGGTTAATAACCAGTTTATCTCATGCTGGGCCTTCAAATTTCGTATAGGTTTTACACCGGATGCCCTTCCTAACGCAACCCTCCCAATCTATCCAGGCTTGGGATGGGTACTAAGTATGCACTGGCTTGTACAAACCCAGTGGCTGGGTATTTTACCTAATCTTAATCTGCATGTCTTTGAACTGTGGGGGAAACCCACACAGACATGGGGAGAACATGTAAACTCCACACAGAAAGGCCCCCACTGGCCATGAGGCTCAAACCCGGAACCTTGCTTCAAGGCAACAGTGCTAACCACTGCACCACCATGCCACCCGTACGCCTTACATTTTCAAATCAGGCACATTACTTTAGTTTCAATGCTTTTTTTATTTTGCCTTCCCAACATCGAGAAAGACTTCAACCTAAATGAATGGGACAATAACATAGAAAAGACGATCCCTTGGTGTATCCATCAGTGCATATCATGCATGACAGACATAACAAGATGAAAACAATGTTGATTTGAATTTGAAATAGTTTAAAAGTCTTCATATTCTATATTAAATTAAATTAATATTACATGAACCCAGCCACTGGAGTTGCACAAGCCAGTGCATGCTTAGGGCCAGCCCCAAGCCGAGATAGTTTGGGGAGGGTTGCGTCAGGAAGGGCATCCGGTGTAAAACCTACACCAAATCAAATATGTAGATCATAAATCCAGGACAGAATAAGATGGAAATGGATGATCCACTGTGGTGATCCATAATGGGAGCACCCAAAAGAATAAGACTATCAGGTTCAGTTAGCTTTCAACAGAAACAGCTGGTAGAAATGTCCTTCATAGAGCTATTTTATACTTTGAGTAGATTTCAGAGCCTGTATGTTTTCACTTTTACTTGACCTAAAGAAGTTGAATGAGTACTTCTACTTTTACCACAGTCGTCATCAGCTGTCCATCGCTAGCAATGATGCCTGCTTCATTAGGATGTGCAGAAACGCAGATCAGCTGCAAAGCCCACACCAGAGTGACAGAGTCGACCACAGTGGTGGCATGAATAGCCTGGCCGAGCCGCCACAGAATGCCTGACCATGTGAGCTCTCGCATACTATTCTTCTCATCTAACGAAGCGCCTTGCACAGTAAGGTAAGACAAATGATGTCATGCCCCCATCGTGTTGTCTCTCTGGACCTCCAGACCTGATGCCAAGTGGTGCACAAAAGTGCCACAGACCTGACGGGTATGGAAGTTGCCCCGCAGTGACAACTGACTTGCTGAGTGATGCAATCCGTTGGCCATTTGAGTGGCTCTTCCACATGCCATCTGGTGGTGTGCCATTGACCCTGCTGGGTTCATCTGCCACACTGCACCAAAAAGCACCCTGCTGCCAGCACCTTATTGGTGATGTACTATTTAACCCATTGCTAGAACCCAGGCAGGTGCTACCACTCTGGGTCAGAGTGGACCTGGGAGCAATGGTGATTAAGGGGTAACTCCACTTTCCCCAATACTCAAGTCTTCCCGGACCTGAGACTCACCACTGGTTCCAGTTTAAAGTCATACCCAGGACAACTTTTACCACAGTATATTTTTACACAAGTATCTGTGCTACTTCTTGAGTAAAGGATGTGTGTAGTTTTGACCTCTGGTCACTAGATATCACTATACACACACCACTGGGCTTAAAAAAAAAACAGCAGTGCATTTTGGGTATTGTGTCCCCACCTTTAGATACTAAGCTTGCTGCAGGGTATCATGAGTAAAGTGGATATTAATCACTGACTACAAAGAGGGAAAATGGTGCACTACAATACATGTCATGCGCGATCAGAAAGTTCCGGAATTGTTTCTGTTGCTAACGAACAGAGTGCGGAACAGTCAGTAAGCCTCATGACATCGCACTGTCAACACCGGGACCTGTGTTAACGTTCGCATTTGCAATTTGCACAATGCGCTTCAAGAGGGGCAGGAGGTCACTGGAGGCACAGATGCCACTCAAAACTCCTCACCCGGCTCATTACTTCATTGCTGTAGGCTTGCTGAAGAATTTCAAGGGTCTCTGTTGCCGATTGCAAATGCCTGCACTCTGCACAAACTGCAAAAGCGTACATGAACATTAGCATGACATCATGCAACATACTGACTCATGAGAGTTACTGCTCTGTTGGTTCGCAACAGGAACAGTCCTGGAAGTTTTTGATCGGGCCTCGTACAGTACATAATCATGACACACGGAGGTTTTATGGTCACACCCACCTTTATAGGACTCGTCTTCAATTGGCTGTTTGAAGGCTGTGATGTCATTAAATGTGCAAAGGAAAAGCACTACTTTCTCCTGTTCGTTCCGTATGGGAGCAATTTTCACAAAGAACCACACTGGTGTTCCTAACACACACACACACACACACACACACACACAGATTACAGCAGTGCAGGTTCAGACAACAATGTCTATATTTAAATCCAACTCGAACATTAATCCGAGCAATGATGATGAAATGTTTTGGCTAATTACAGTTTCCTTATGGTGCATGACTTTATTATTATTATTATTATTAAAAGTTTATTTCATGTACCATGAAAGTTGTTTTTCTATAAAAGTGAACATGCTTTCAATTCTCAGACTCTTGCGTATTCATGATGGAGTTCAGGGTTAGGACTGCTGTGTTTCTGCTCCTAATACTCACTGTGTGTGTGTGTGTGTGTGTGTGTTGGTACTCACTATTCTTCTTGTACATTAGGATCTCGAATGAATTCATCTCATAGTTCTCAAATGTCAGTCGCACTTTCTCCATCGTTTCTCTGTCTGTGAGCTCGCCATACATAAAACTGGCAATAAAACAGCAACAAACATGGATTTACTGAAAATGCTGATTATATTATACACAGTAGAGTAATAGTAATATACACTCACTGTCCACTTTATTATGTACACGTCAAGTCAAGTCAAGTCAAGTTTATTTGTGTCGCGCTTTTAACAAAAAAAACATTGTCGCAAAGCAGCTTTACAGAATTTGAAC
>JAPEKL010000003.1:2507645-2520130 GCA_028877455.1 Bagre pinnimaculatus
ACCTCGCAAAAAAATCCGATTCCACAAAAAATCCGAATTGAGCAGTAAGCCCTGCAGTCTGAACGTAGCCTTTCTCTGTTCAGTCACATCAACTGTCTAATCATAGCCAATTTGTCCAATCACACTAAATTTGTCAAATCATAGCAACCATGTCTAATCATAGTAACTGTCCAATCACATTAACTCTGTTTAATCATATCAATGCTGTCCAATCACACAAAACTGTCCAATCACACTAACTCTGTTTAATCATACCAAGGGTGTCCAAACACACTAACTCTGTCTGATCACAATAACTCTGCCCAATCACGTGAGCTGTGTCCAAACACTCCATGTCCAATCAGACCATGTCTGGCTCATATCACCAAATCGGTCCAATCACAGTCACACTATACAGTCACACTAAGCTTGCCCAAGTACACTATTTCTGTCCAATCATTAAACTAACTCTGTACAATCATTAAATCTGTGTAAGCATGCTACCTGTCCAATCACACCAACACTGTCCAATCATGATAACTGTCTTGATCACAGTAGCTCAACTTTGTCTAATCACATTAAGAAGATAAGAAAACTTGGTTACTAGTTCGTTTATATTTTGGGAAATTGAACAAACTAAATTTGTTAGAAAATATTTCAGTTGATCATATAATAGATACAGTAATATCTATTATACAGTGAAAAAATAGATACAGTGAAAAAGAGTGATTATATGAGTTACTATATCCTTCCTGGGGGAAAAAAAAAGTCTCAAACCACAAATCTGTCCATTTTCCTCTGACCTCTCGTATCAACAGGGTGTTTGTTTCCACCCATAGAACTGTCGCTCGCTCACTCACTCAACTCAATGTTTTTTGCTTCTTGCACCATTCTGTGTAAAAAGTGTTGTGTCGTGAAAACCCCAGGAGATCAGCAGTTTCTGAAATACTCAAACCAGTCCACCTGGCTCAAACTAACACCCATGCCACAGTGAAAGAAAGCCACGCTTTGAGATCATAGTTTTTCCCGTTCTGATGTTTGAACATTTTGAACATTAACTGAAGCTTTTGATTTGTATCTGCATGACTGTATGCATCAAGGGATCGGCTGATTAGAGAACTGCATCCAGCAGGAGGTGGATGGCTGGGGGTTCCTAATAAAGTGGCCGATGAGTGTATATATACACCATATTGAGTAAAAACACTCCAGTGTTTAATGTGCCTTATATTCACGTATCTTATGTTTCTGTATCAGCTGGTGATTTCTATTTGGTGTTATAAAAGTATATATTTATCAGCGCATAACAAACATAACATAAAACAGATGTTCAGCCTGCTGGTTTTTCATTTATTTTATCTACATGCCATATTTTTTCAGCTAACGAATTCCCATTTCTGCTTTTTTTTTTAAATTAAACGTCTCCGTCAGCAGTTCGGTGTTTACCAGAGCGAAGTTCAGCAAACACACCTGCTTTCCTGCACAGCCATTAAAGTGACTCACCAGCTTTTACCAACACTGATATAATAGTGATAAAACCTCCAGGACAGAAAAAAAAAAACACAAAAAGAAAATTCACAGCAAAAGCTGCTGCAGAGTTGGTTTTATTTTCCGAAACTAGAAACTGATTTATGCAAATTAGCGACAGATTGATTCGCCTTCATCAATTATGCATTAAACACAAACATCACAAATGAGTAATTATATTATTGTGTCTGAGAAAATTGTTTATTCGTTCAGATAAAAATGAAGAGGTTTATAGTCATGAATGATTCATTTAATTCAAACAACAGTATGGTGTAAATTTAGAAGTCATCCTTCATAAGCAAGAGCTAATAATCCTCATAAAATATGTAATTAAGACTGTTGGTGGTGCTGAGATGCACAATAACTGTGGACGCTGTGGGAACTTGCATAGAAATCAGTTTTCATTCATGAGAATAAAAAAATGTGATTTACTGGAGACATGACTGACTGTAAATTTATTCGCCGTTTGTGACAATATATTCATAAAAAATATATTAGAATGTAATGGAATAGAATGAAGAAAAAAGTTGAGGGTGAGAACATCAAAGCACAAAACGCCTGACAGGAAATGACAAACTGAGGCGTGTTGGATTTAAAGGCAGTGCAATAATAGAGCATTAAGGCACAGAGGAATTTATTTTTCATTAGAGACAACATGACTGGCGGTGGGTCTGTCACAGTGACTCATGAAATTCTACTACAGTGCCATTATAATCAATCACAACATGGTTCTCATCCCAAAACCACTGTATCCAATCAGACTACAGGTCTTGTCTCAATGCCATTACAACCAATCAGATGACACTTCTCCTGCAAATGCTGTTGTAACCAATTAGACCAGAGTTCCTGCCTCAATGCCAACTGGATCACAGTACCTCCCTTGATGCCACTGTAACAAATTGGACCAGAGTTCCTGCCTCAATGCCAACTGGACCACAGTTCCTGCCTCAATTGGACCAGAGGTCCTGCATCAATGCCAACTGGACCACAGTTCATTCCTCTATGCTACTCTAACAAATTGGACCAGAGTTCCTGTCTCAATGGCAATTAGACCAGATTTCCTGACTCAATGGCAATTGGACCCGAGTTCCTCTCTCAATGCTATTGTAACCAATTGGATGAAAGTTCCTGCCTCAATGCCAGTTGGACCACAGTATCTCCCTCAATGCCATTGTAACCAACTGGACCAGAGTTCCTCCCTCGATGCCACTGTAACCAATTGGACCAGAGTTCCTGCCTCAATGCCAGCTGGACCACAGTACCTTCCTCGAGGCCACTGTAACCAATTGGACCAGAGTTCCTGCCTCAGTGCCAACTGGATCACAGTTCCTGCCTCAATTGGACCAGAGGTCCTGCCTCAATGCCAACTAGACCACAGAACCTCCCTCGATGCCACTGTAACCAGTTGGATGAGAGTTCCTGCCTCAATGCCAATTGGACCACAGTTCGTCCCTCGATGCCATAATAAAACCAATTGGACCAGAGTTCCTGCTGCAATGCCAACTGGACCAGAGTTCTTGCCTCAATGCCATTGTAACTAATTGGACTACTTCCTGCCTCAATGCCAATTGGACCACAGTTACTTCCTCAATGCCAACTGAACCACAGTTCTTCCCTCAATGCCACTGTAACCAATTGGACCACAGTTCCTCTCACGATGCCACTGTAACCAACTGGACCACTGTCCCTCCCTTGATGCCAGTTGGACCACAGTTCCTCCCTCAATGGCATGGTCACCAACTGGACCACAGTTCCCACCCCTATACGACTGAAACCCCTCAGATCACAGTTCCCACCTCAGTGCCACTGTAACCTATCAGACAGTAGTTCCCGCCCTAGTGCCATGGTAATAAATCAGACAATAGTTCCTGTATCAATGTCATTGTAATGAATTAGACCACAGTTCCCAAACCAATGCTCTTCTAACCAATCAAAATACAAAGTATATTTCCCAAACCAATGCCATCATAACCAATTGGACCACAGATGCCATTTAAATGCCACTGTAAGCAAAAACCGCCATCTCTTGATTGAATGCCATCGCAACTAATCAGACCACGTTTCCCATCCCAGTGGCACTGTAACCCACTGGATCATAGTTCCTGTCTGAGCACCTTTCTACTTAATCGGGGGGACATCGTAACAAATCTGACCACAGCGAAGCCTGAAACGCTAGTCTAGTTTAAGATATTATTCAGAGAAAGTTTTGGGTGTGGCCTTGTGTAATACTATAATATACAAAGAACTTTTTCAGGAACCACACTTTGGGTTTAGCTGGAAGCTTGTAAACAGTGCTTGGACCTCATGGATCATTGCTTGTTGCGATATTTATTAATCTTATGATTATGTACCGTTTGAGTAGTATAATAAATCAGACCACAGGGTTCAGCCCCGGTGCCACTGTAACCAATCAAAGATTTAAAAAAGATTATAAATTGTGGCTGAGAAAGGTTTCTTTTATGTGGACTTCAATCGATGTAAAATTAATTTGATGAATTTGCAAGATTCCAAATCATTAAATAAAAGTTTGTGTCCTTATGAGTAATCATTCCAGCCGCTGGTGAGTACCCGTGACCATCCCTCCTCTTTACTGAGGCCTTGCTCTCTTACTGTAAACTTCACTCCCTATGCTATATGTACTTGGCCTTGACATTTCTGCCCTTACAGATGCACACTGATCCTTAATTACACCCACTGAAATGAGTTCAAGGTCGATGCATCCCGCCCCTTTAATTATCCTAAGTGGGCCATAACACCTCTGTAACGGATGAGATGCACGTTGAGTGTTTAATGCAGCAGTAAATAGTGTCTTGCGGCACATTATTAAAAAGTTGAATTAATTAGCTCATCAGTTTCCCCAACAGGGACCTAGAGGACACTAACAAGGGACAGAGACGTCCATTAGTCCCGCCACTGCACCAAACAAACATGAGTTATGGGCAGATTAACGCTTAGTGTCTTGTGGGTTCAGTTTTGTTTGTACGAAGATGAAGAAGAGATGGATATTAAGAGATATCTGCAGTGCTACATAGTGTGCACTACAGGAAAGAGAAAAAAAACAGGAAGTAGAGTGTTGTTATTGATCAAACGTCTTCTGTAGTCCCTTATCTATGCTGAGTGCAGAGTGAAGTGTTTATTGATGTGATTTCTTTTCCACTTGGTTTTGTAGAGAATTTCACTGAGAGTTCCAACCTGCACCATGATCTCTTTTGGTTTTATAAACGTTGTGCTTTTTAATAAACCTTATGTAAGGGGAAAAAAACCCTTTTGTTGTGCTGTTATAAGAAGCTAATCAGACGCTAATCAGAAAAAAAACTTCCGTATTTTTCTACAGTGAAAAAAAGCTCATTAATTTTCCATAATTCAGATGTGTACGTGGTTCTGCATGACTGAGCTGAATTACATTAACACACACACACACACACACACACACACACACACACACACAGCAGAACTAAAGTCCGAACACAGCTCCGTTCCCGCTGCGCTCCTCCACTACACACTTTAATCACATTAATGCTACGGTACCATTCGAGCTCCTGGCAGTGTTCGCGTCCTCACAGGAGTTCAGAATCGTTTACATTAAGCTCATTAATAATGGACACTTTACACAATTCAGTCTCATAATGAGAAACTTGTTTCAATTACATTTACAAATCACAGCTTGATGAGAAACTGAATATTTTTTATGTAAATGATGTGTAACGTGTTCTCCGAAATCTGACCGAGCACACGTTCTGTTTTCTCCGAGATTATTCCCAACACACCACATTCCTTCCTCATCCTTTCTCTCCTTCCATCATCCTTTTCTTTCTTATTTCTTCTTCACCTTCACCTGAATTTCCTTCCTTCCTTTTATCTTCAATTCATCTCATTTCTCTTTTCCTCCTTCCTCCCTCAATTCTTTCCTACTCCATTTCCTTTCTTCTCTCTGTCCTCCCTTCCTTCTTTCATTCATCCATCCTTTTCTGCCTTCTGTCCCTTATTACTTTCATTTATTCTCTCCTTCACTTTCTTTCTTTCCTTCCTTCCTTCCTTAATTCATCCATTCTTTTCTGCCTTCTATCCCTTATTCTTTCTTTCTTTCCTAATTTTCTTCCTTTTCATCTTTGCCTTTCTTCCTCCCTTCCTTTATTTCTTTTGTCCTCCATTTCCTTTCTTCTATCTGTTCTCTTTTCCTCCATCCATCCATCCATCCTTTTCTGCCTTCTGTACTTTATTCTTTCTTTTCATCTTTGCCTTCCTTCCTTCCTTTATTTCTTTCGTATTCCATTTCCTTTCTTCTATCTGTTCTCTTTTCCTTCCTTCTTTTATTCATCCATTATTTTCTTTCCTCTTAACCTCTTTAGTTTCTCCTTTCCTTCTTTTCTTCCTTCCTTCTTTCCCTCCTCCTCCTTCACAGGTTTCAGGAAGTTGAGTTTTTCTCTCTTTTCTCTCAGCACTGAAAGTCTGAAGGTGAAGATTCACTGGAACACAATAAAAGCAGGAAAGCGCATGTAGCGGGACTCTGATGTGGGTGGAGCACAGAATCACGGCAGGCGGTTGTTTGCGACTTGATTATTTTATTGCTGCTTTTCAGCACACAACTCAGACTCTCTCTCACAGACATACACATACACACACAGGCTAGCAGCAAGCCCTCGGTGCCAACCTCCCCTTCTCACCCTCCTTTTATAGGGCGCGGTCACTGGAGGAGACACACAAACACACGTTAATTGACAACAGGTGTAGTGACATGACCACTCACTTCCCTGACTCTGACCTCCATTCACATACTGACACTCGGCCACGCCCTTGCTGCCACATACCCCCACCGCCCAACTCAGGCCGGGGAGCCGTTTGGCCTGAAGCTGACTCTCCCCCAACGGGAGAGGAAATCCGCCACCGCCATCTGTGCCCCCGGCCTGTGGACCACCTCAAATTTAAATGGATGGAGTGCAAGATACCAACGGGTGATCCACGCGTTGGCATCCTTCATGCGGTGGAGCTACTGGAGGGGCGCGTGGTCCGAACAGAGGGTGAAAGGGCGCCCCAGCAGGTAGTACCAGACGGCGAGGACCGCCCACTTGATGGCTAGGCACTCTTTTTCAATAGTGCTGTACCTGCCTTCCCGCAATGTACAGCACGGGACATTCCTCCCCCTCTACCTCCTGGGACAGAACGGCCCCCAGCCCTCTGTCCGATACGTCTGTCTGCAAAATAAAGGGGAGAGAAAAGTCAGGGGAGTGTAACAGTGGCCCCCCACACAGTGCAGCCTTTACCTTCGAGAAAGCCTGTTGGCATTGCTCTGTCCACTGGACTGGATCTGGTGCTCCCTTTTTAGTGAGATCAGTCAGCGGGCTGGTGATGTCCGAATAATTAGGTATGAACCTCTGATAGTAGCCAGCCCCAGGAACTGTCTCAATCCCTTTTTGGTCTTGGGCCTCGGGCAGGCCACAATCGCTGCCGTCTTATTAATTTGGGGACGCACCTGCCCATGGCCCAAGTGGAAACCCAGATACCATACTTCCACCCACCCAATCGCACATTTCTTTGTGTTGGCTGTGAGACCCGCCCGCCTCAGTGACTTTAGGACGGCCTTAAGGTGCCAGGGCCAGTCATTGCTGTATATGATTATGTCATCCAGATACGCGGCTGTGTAGGTGGCATGGGGGCGGAGGACCCTGTCCATAAGCTGCTGGAATGTAGTGGGCGCCCCAAACAGCCCAAAAGGAAGTCTGACAAATTGGTGTAAGCCAAACGGTGTGGAAAAGGCCATTTTCTCTTGGGACAGAGGAGTCAAAGGGCTCTGCCAATATCCCTTTGTTAAATCCAGTGTCGAATAAAAACAAGCAGCGCCTAATCGATCAAGCAACTCATCAATGCGAGGCATTGGGTACGCGTTGAATTTAGACACCGCATTGACTTTCCTATAGTCCACACAGAACCAGACTGACCCATCGGCCTTGGGGACCAGGACCACTGGGCTGCTCCAGTCGGACTCCTCGATTATGACCATTTCGAGCATGGCTTCAAGTTCATCCCAAACCACCCTTTTGGACCACCCTTTTTTTGTGTTTGGGCAGACGGTAAGGGCAGCTGCGCACTACGACCCCCGGGGGCGTCTCAATGTGGTGTTCTGTGAGGTGGGTGCAGCCGGGCAGGGGCGAAAACACATCGGAAAATTCGTTCTGCAACTGGGCTACCTCTGTGAGCTGGGTCAGGGAGAGGTGGTCTCCACAGGGGACTGGAGCGGTGGGCAATGTCAATTTTCTTTTTTGAACCTCCGGCCCCAGCCCCGCCTTCTCTGGAATTACTGACACCAATGCCACGGGGACCTCCTCATTCCAACGTTTTAATAGATTGAGGTGGTACACTTGCAATGCCCCACCCCGTCCATTCGCCTCACCTCATAGTCAATGTTCCTGACTCGCTGTGTGACTTAGAAGTGCCCTTGCCACTTGGCAACCAATTTGGAGCTCAACGTGGGCAGTAATACGAGTACTTTGTCTCCCAGTGTGAACTCCCTAAGGCACATGCCCTTGTCATACAGTCGGGCTTGACGTTCTTGTGCCTGCTGCAAATTCTCTTGGGTTAAGTGTGTGAGTGTGTGAAGTTTGGCGCGCAGGTCGAGAATGTATTGAATTTCGTTCTAACTAGGTGAAGGTCCCTCCTCCGAATTTTCATGTAGCACATCCAAAATGCCACGCGGTTTACGCCCATATAACAATTTGAATGGTGAAAAATCTGTGGAGGCATGCGGGACCTCTCATACTGCAAATAACAGGGGCTCGAACCGCTTATCCCAATTACGTGCATCTTCGCTTACGAACTTCCGAATTATATTTTTGAGAGTTTGATTGAACCATTCTACTAAGCCATCCAATTATGGGTGATAGACGCTGGTGCGGATAGGCTTAATCCCAGTAACCCATACAGCTCGTGCAGTATGCGTGACATGAATGTAGTGCCTTGGTCTGTCAGGATTTCTTTCGGAATCCCGACCCAGGAGATAAAGCGGAAGAGTGCTTCCGCTATACCGTGTGCTGAGATATTGCGGAGAGACACTGCTTCCGGATATCGCGTTGCATAATCCACCAGAACTACAATAAAGCGATATTCCCGTGCTGACCGATCTAATGGCTCGATGAGATCCATCCTAATTCTTTCAAATGGGGTCTCGATTAAAGGGAGAGGGCGCAAAGGCGCTTTTGGAGTGGCCGTGGGATTTACTAATTGGCATTCGCGGTAGGCCGCACACCACCGATGGACATCCCCGCGAATCCCTGGCCAATAGAACCGGGCCATTATTTGGGCTAGTGTCTTATCCTGCCCCAAGTGTCCGGCCATGGGATTAAAGTAAGCCGCTTGGAATATGAATTCCCAGTGGCTCTTTGGAATTACCAGCTGTGTTACTTTTTCGCCAGTTTGAGTGTCCTGCGTCACTCAGTATAGCCTATCCTTAAAAATAGCAAAGTAGGGGAAGGCCGGCATTGCATTTGGCTGGAGAATTTGACCATCGATTACTTTCACTTGGATGCATGCCGCAGAGTCCCGTCTCGCGACTGCTCTAACAGGAAATCCCGAAGGGAATCCTCGAGAGAGGGAGGACGGGTGGGGCACTCCTCACTCCGCGTATTGCCCTGATGCTGTGCTGACGTAGACAGCTCTGTGACAGCTTCTCCCGCCAAGGCTTTCCCTAGTTGAATTACAGCAGGACCCACTCTTTACTATGTGCGTCATTAATTCCTTAAACCCCGGCCAATCAGCCCCCAAAATTAGAGAGTGGGTGAGACGAGGGTTAACTGACGCCTTTACACTATGTTTTTCCCCTCGAAATAGAATGTGGACAGACACTAAAGGGTAGTTGTGAACATCCCCATGCACACACAACACCTTCACCATTTGTGCTCTCTCCAGTGCCTCACCTTGCACCAGGCTTTGGTGAATTGAGGTCTGGTTACAGCCAGAATCCACCAAAGCCTGATACATATCCCCTTGAACACTTACCGGTATTCGATACGCTCTGGCATGATTGAGGGCGGTTTCTGGTGCATCAGGGACCCGGACCACCGCACCCACCTCCATCGCGGAGCACTGATGTTGGAGATGTCCCGGCTCCCCGCAGTGCCAGCACACCGGCCCAGGCTCTCCCTCTGCACCAGTGTTACAGACATCACTCACCTGAGGGGGAGGAGACACAGACAAGGAAAGGGGAAACGGGAGGACACCATGGGTGCACCGGGCCGGCTGGGGGGGAGCCAGCCCCCGCCTCCGCAGTGGGGGAATGGGGCGAGGACAGGAAGAAGAGGGAGAGGGAGAGAAAGAAGAGAGGGGAGAAGAGGACACATGTCATCCTGCCATCGGAACGGCCAGCATGTGGTCCTCTGCCAGCTTGATTGCCTGGTCCAGCGATGCCGGGTGATGACACTGGACCCACTCCGCCATTCCTTCCAGAAGTCGCGCGATGAATTGCTCCAGTGTCACCAAGTCGATCACTCCCTCGGTGTCGCAGTCGTCTGCCCTCAGCCACCGCCAGCAGGCTTCCCGGAGTTGCTACCCAAACGCGAACGGCTGACCTCCTCCAAGCGCAGCGAGCGGAAGTGCTGTTGTTGTTGGTCTGGGGAGTGGCCGACATGCTGGAGGATGGCTCTTCGGAGGTCCGCGTACACGAGCTGGCTGTCGGCGGGGAGCTGCAATGCAGCCAGTTGTGCCTCGCCCGTCAGCAGGGGGAGGAGGCGCACCACGCGCTGGTCCACTGGCCAACCCCACGCCTCTGTTGCCTGCTCGAAGAGTGCAAGGAAGGCTTCCGGGTGGTTGTGCAGACCCATCTTCGTTAGGGTGAGGTGGGGAGGGTCTGCTCCAGTGGCGGTCGTGGGCCCCGCCAACATGAGCAGGTGCCGGAATGCCTGGCGGTCCTTCTGTTGGGCCAGCACCAAGGCTTCGAACAATTGTTCTTGCTCCTTTCAGAGGGCGACCAGCGCTTGGTGCTGGTTCTGCTGAGCTGTGGCGAGGGGATGGATCAGGTCCTTAAACGGCGAGGACTCCATGGGGCTGTTCCCTTCTGCACTCTCCCAGGTTTCGGCACCACTGTAGCAAGACTCTGATGTGGGTGGAGCACAGAATCACAGCAGGTGGTTGTTTGCGACTTGATTATTTTATTGCTGCTTTTCAGCACACAACTCAGACTCTCTCTCACAGACACACACATACACACACAGGCTAGTAGCAAGCCCTTGGTGCCGACTTCCCCTTCTCACTCTCCTTTTATAGGGCGCGGTCACTGGAGGAGACACACAAACACACGTTAATTGACAACAGGTGTAGTGACATGACCACTGACCTTCCCTGACTCCGCCCTCCATTCACAGACCAACACTCGGCCACGCCCCCGCTGCCACAGCACGTTCCCCAGCATCCCCTCCGTCTCGTCATTAGTGAATGTGTTAAATCAAATCTCACACAAATGTTCAGCTGCTTCGATCTCAGCTAATGAGCGAGGGATAAAAGAAGCTTCATGTTGGAATCCCTTTTCCTTTTTTTTAGACCTAAACACACGTTCATTAACCATGCCATCTGAGAGAGCGAGAGAGATTTACACGTGTATTCTATAATGGTTTTTGAGTGACAGTTCCCTCTGAGCGCCATCTCGATCCTGTCTCAGTGATGCTGACGGAGCAACGGAGCCCAATTTAGCAACAGCGCTAGTGCTAATGCAGTGCTAACGCTAATGCAACCACTTTCTTTACAAAGAAAACACCAGACACACACACACACACACTCCATCTCCTTACACGCTCTCTCTCTCTCTCTCTCTCTCTCTCTGTGTGACACATTAAACATTTATAAATTAATTTTATAGATAGTGATGTTTATTTTTTCTCATCTGTTACATTATTATATTTTATCGAATCCCTGTGAAGAAGTTTAACATCTTATTCAGGAAGGAAACAGTGAAAGTGTGTGTGTGTGTGTGTGTGTGTGTGTGTCAGAGTGTGTGAGGTGATAAATAAATTATGCTGCTCTGCTCTGGGGAGAAAACAAACCGGCCCCTTTCTGTGAGTGTGAGTTTTATTTTATTTTTTTTATTCGTTGTAAATCTGAAGCCACCGGAGGTTAAAGACGAGCTAAAGAGGAGTTTCGAGCCATTCTTCTTATTCTACTTGGGTTTCTGTAAAAGTGAAACTTTTGTGAAGTTTTGACCAAAACCACTGATGCTTTTCTACTCCAAAATACATTTCTGGATTTTTTTTCCTCGTGACATTTTACTTTATCACAGTGTTTTGGAGCCTCATGTTTGCGTTCCATTCACCGTACATTCACACCAAATGCAGCGAGAACGTTACAATTCGCTCTCACCGCTCTGATAATGATGCTGGGAAGTTCGTAAACGCTCTGAGATGTAGATGAACTTGGCGGCTACAAGTTCATTCTTGGAAACTTTCTTTAAAAGAGCTGCAAAGCGAACGCACATCAATCAACTGGAGTTTCTGCGCCAACTGATCAGTTCACCTCCTGAAATCTTTTTAATGTGAAGATAAAAATCGATCAGTGAAGGAAAATAATGAACAATTCATTATCATTAACATTACTGTGGCAACGGGGCCGTGGCCAAGCGGCAATTTGTGAATGGAGGGCGCACAAAAGGGAACCACCCCATGGAGTCGTTCCCATTCAAAGAGCTCATCCTTGCCCTCGCTACCGCCCAGCAGAACCAGCATCAAGCGCTGATTGCCCTCTGAAAGGAACAAGAACAACGCTTCAAAGCCTTGATGCTGGCCCAGCAGGAAGATTGCCAGGCGTTCCGGCATCTGCTCGTGTCAGCAGGGGCCTCGACCATCACCGCAGCCGGCACCCTCATGAAGATGTGCCCACAGGACAATCCGGAAGCGTTCCTTGCCCTCTTCGAACAAGCAGTTGCGAGACGAGACTCTGCAGCATGCGTTTGACCAAGTGAGAGTAATCAATGGTCAAACTCTCCAGCCAAATGCGATGCCGGCCTT
>JAPEKL010000003.1:2649497-2660119 GCA_028877455.1 Bagre pinnimaculatus
GAGGGGATGGATCTGTGCGGGGACTTGGCCTGAGGCATCAAGTGAAGTTTCTTGAAGTTTGGTCACTTGGTTAAAAAAATGATGGAGAGTGAAAGTATTTCTCCTGAAACACCATTCATTTTCAATGGGGCCAAAAATCAATGCAAGCTGATGGAGGAAAAAGGGATGAGCAAAAAGAAAGGAAAAATATGAGTGCGGGTCAGAACTGATTGCGTGTATGTGTCGGGGGAGTTGGCCTGAAGTATCACATGAGGTTTGGTGCATCTGCGATTGAGCGTGTCCGAGTAAGACGATTCAATTCATGAGCCCTATTCATTCTCTATGGGAAAAAAAAACAAAAGAAAAACGACAAGAACAAGAGAACGGGCGCATTGATCCAAAAGCTGTATACAAGTACACTACACCACTTCGGGCCAGACGTCTCAGAGTTGGAACGGTGTCTCTATCTCGAACGCCTTAGGAGGAGTAGTGGATCCAAAAAACATGTCGGAATAAGGCAGAATAAGTAAACTTGAGAAGAACAATAGTGTGCTTGCCTTTGGCACTTGAGCAAGCACACTAATAAAAATAATTATTATTTTTATGAGATTTTTCTTTTCATCTGTGTATATACTCCCACCACTGCGAGCTGGCCTAGTGGTTAGCATGTCCGCCTCTTGACTGGGAGATTACGAGTCCTATTTGCGGTCAGGTCATAACAAAGACCATCATAAAAAATGGTACATACTGTCATCTGGCAAGGCATGCTGCAATACAGATGTGAGTGGGGAGTCAAACTCTGTACTACAAACATGTAGTAGTTTCAATTTGGGCTTAAGGCTGATGTTCTTATCTTTCCAGATGGGTTTTAGTTCATCTCAGGCTTTTGCTGTTAGTGCTGCTCTTGCCAGGGCTTCTGTCTTAGAGCCGTCTTCACCGATTATTGCTCCCAGATATTTGAATTTCTTTACAGTCTCAAGTTCGTGGCTGTTAACTGATTTTTGTTTTGATTGGTTCATCTCTCTTTGTCATCAATTTTTTTTTCTCAGCACTTTCTTCCATGCTGTACTTGGCCGATGTTACATCTGTACAGTTCACAAGTTGTGAAATTTCTTCTTGCGGTCAATATCACTCAGCTTTGTCTTCATCAATTTTTTTTCTCAGCACTTTCTTCCATGCTGTACTTGGCCGATGTTACATCTATACAGTTCACAAGTTGTGAAATTTCTTCTTGCGGTCAATATCATCTAAGGTTTGAGATGGTGTGTCCTCCAATACTGACCGAGCAAGAATGATGCTCAAGTGCATCCGTCATTATATGTTCGAGGAACACACTGAACAAGGTAGGTGAAAGGAGACACCCTTGGTGGACCCCAACTGGTGTGTGAAACCATTTCCCTTGGACAAGTACAGCACTGCTAGCTTTAGCATACAGTTATCTGATTTTATGATGTCTGAAATATTTAGTTATTGAATTATTATTTAATGATTTTATTGGGTTTAATGTCAAGTCAAGTCAAAGTCCCTTCCATACCAGGATCTGGTCCTCCCAGGCAGTCTCCTATCCCAGTACTAACCAGGTCTTTTGAGGCGTACGGGTGTGGCGCCGATCTCCGTTTCCATAGCCCTCAGCCTCTCGCCTATACAGCTAGGGTTACAGTGGGGGGCAGGTCCTCTGGGAACTGCAAGAGTTTAACTTCCCTACTCACATCTGTATTGCAGTGTGCCTTGCCAGATGGTAGTACCATTTTTATGATGGTCTTTGGTATGACCCGACCATGAGTAGAACTCGTGATCTCCCGGTAGAGAGGCGGTCACGCTAACCACTAGACGAACTCGCGGTCTGGGTTTAATGTGACCTGTTTAAAATAAATCTCTCTCTCTCTCTCCCTTTCTTCATCTTTCTTCCTCTCTCTCTCTTTCTTTCTTCCTGTCTCACACTAGGTTTCATTTCACAGTCATTAAATCAAGCAGAAGTGAAGACGCTCCAGTCTGATTTCATTCTCATTATTTGTATTTGCAACATTTGAAACATTTGGATCATTTCTTTCTCGTGGCTTGTATAATTTGGTGCAATGACTTTGGCACTGAACTCATTCTGTAAAATGCGCATTCATCATGACTGCTAAACACACTGCAATCAATCACCATGACCAATTAGCATAAATTATTTTACAGCTGTTGCTAATCAACTGTGTTTGCATCTGCACACTGACGGGACAAGTGCAACACTGTACGCATGCGTGCGTGCGCGCATGCATGCATGCATGCGTGTGTGTTTGTGAAAGAGAGAGAGAGAGAGAGAGAGAGAGCATGATGTCTCATCAATATGATAAATATGAGCACAGTAATTTCAGAGGATTTTGACAGAGAGCTCATAGTAGTAATTGTCAACCATATTTACATGGCTGACACACACTGTAATTAGTGTGTGTGTGTGTGTGTGTGTGTGTGTGTGTGTGTGAGAGAGAGAGAGAGAGAGAGAGAGAGAGAGAGAGAATTCCCTGTGTGTTACAGACACAAAAGAGAAATTACATAAAGCCAAATGACAGCATAATCACTCGTCTGTCTGTCTGTTTTTTTCTCCCAGTCTTTTAGTCTATCTGTCTCTTTCCATCTGCATGTCCATCTGTCTTTCCATTCTTATTGTCCCCTCTGTCAATCTGTCCATTTATCCATCTGTCTTTCTGTCCATCTTCACCTCTGTTTGGCTCTCCCTCTTTCTGTCTATTCCTCTGTATTTATGTCCAACTGCCTGTCCATTCACCCATTAGTCTCTCCGTCCGTCCGTCTGTCCATTGCCCCGAGCTGCAGATGTACTTGATGAATGTTTGCTAGAACAGAGGATAGCGGGATAATGAAGACAAGATTAGAGTTGGACGGAATACATGATGAAGGGATGGAAAGAAGACATGATGGTGAAGGAAGGAAAGGTGTGATAAGGCACAAAGAGAGGACATGAGAAAGAATGTGATGGAAGCATGAAAGGAAGGTATGATGGATGGAGGAGAGATGACAGACGTCCAGCATTTCAATCAGAAGGAATGAAGCAGAGACAAGACGCAACACGACTCGTGGCTTTAAATGAAAATCTCTTTCCATTTCCTGACGGAAAAAAATGAACACTGCAAGAGAGAGCAGACATAAAAGAGAAAAGTCATTTCTGGAGGTGATTACCTCTGAAAACACACACACACACACACACACACACACACGCAGGAGGCAGGAGCAACACAAAGACAAGTGACGAAATCCATCTTCTGAAGATGGTACAGTTATGTGTCCAACACCAACCGGGTTATATTAAGAAAAACACAGACCAAAATAACAAATCCGCAACTTCGACAACATGCTAATATTGCACTAAGTGCACAGAAACACGACAGGAACGCAAGATGGTTAATGGCAATATGCCAGAGTTGATTATTTTCCTATAACACCACATCCTGAAGTGCTTTATTCCTTTATTTCTTATCCAGTTATAGGTAAGTGTAATGTTGTTGAAGTCCTGTGTGTGTCGTTCTGTTTCGCTCTCCTCTAGCCAGAAGAAGCCATTTTCTCCGACTCAATTTCAGGAAGCCTCCATACTAATTCTGTTTGGACGTGCCACTGGCTGTGGCAAGAGAGAGGAAATGAAAAAAAAAAAGTCAAGCTGGCTGTGGATTTCTGTCCCTGAGGACACACTCATCAGTTTCTTTGCCATCAGGTCGGTGATCAATGAGTTCCAATAAACGGAATAAGCTGTAATGTGCTCTCCGCTCTGCTTCCTTATGGCTGTAATCCATGCTAATGTTTTACAAGTTAATAAAAGAATTATAGAACTGATTTCTAACCCAACAGCCAGGAGGCATGAGGAGGGTCTGACTGCATGCTGGACCACCAGCCACTGGGACGGCAGAGCCCCGAGTCTACTGATGGCTGATGAGAAGGTTTCTTTGATCCTGGGCATTAAGTACATCCTATATCGCATTTGGCATTAAGTCCCTCCTATGTGGGTTTAAGCCTCTCCTATTTGGAATTAAATCCCTCCCATTTGGAGTTAAGCTCCTCCCATATGGAACTAAGTTTCTGGTGTTTGAAGTTAAGTCCCTTCCATTTGATGTTAAGTCCTTTGCAATTGGAGCTGGGTTCCTCTCATTTATTTACAGTCTACTCATTTAGAGTTAAGTCCCAACTATTTGGGTTCAAGTTCCTGCTATTTGGGTTGAAGTCCCACCCATCCGGAGTTAAATCTCTCCTGTTTACTATTAAGTCTTTGGCATTTGGACTTAACCCAAAATGGGAGGGACTTAAAGTCTCTCCTGTTTAAAATTAAGTCTCTGACAATTGGAGTTAAGTCCCTCCCATGTGGAGTTAAGTCCCTCCCATGTGGGGTTAAACCCCTCATATTTGGAATTAAATCCCTCCCATTTGGAGTTAAGCTTCTCCCATATGGAACTAAGTTTCTGGCGTTTGAAGTTAAGTCCCTTCCATTTGATGTTAAGTCCTTTGCAATTGGAGCTGGGTTCCTCTCATTTATTTACAGTCCACTCGTTTAGAGTTAAGTCCCAACTATTTGGGTTGAAGTCCCACCCATTTGGAGATAAGACCCTCCCATGTGGGGTTAAGTCCCTCATATTTGGAATTAAATCCCTTCCATTTGGAGTGAAGCTCCTCCCATATGGAACTTAGTCTCTGGCATCTGAAGTTAAAGCCCTTCCATTTGGTGTTAAGTCTTTTGCAATTGGAGCTGGGTTCCTCCCATTTATTTACATTCCATTCATTTAGAGTTAAGTCCCACCCATTTGGAGTTAAGTCTCTCCTGTTTAGATTTAAGTCTCTGGCAATTGGAGTTCATCAGATTTTGAGTTAAGTCTCTCCCATATGGGGTTATGCCCCTCCCATTTTGGGTTAAGTCCCTACCTTTTAAGGGTTAAGTCCCTCCTGTTTAGAATTAAGTCTCTCTCATTCGGAGTCAAGTCCCTCTTCGTTAGAATTAGGTCTATGGCAATTGGAGTTAAGTCCCTCCCATTTGGGGTTATGTCTCTCTTGTTTAGGATTAAGTCCCTCCCATTTGGGGTTAATTTGGTCCTGTTTAGAATTAAGTCTCTGACATTTGGAGTTATGTATTTGGGATTCAGTCCCTCCCATTTAGGGTTAAGTACTCCCAATTTGGATTTAAATCCCTCCTGTTTGGAAGTAAGTCAATTAGAGTTAAATCTCCTCAGATTTGGAGTGAAGTCCCTCCCACTTGAAGGGAAGTTCCTCCTAGTTTTGGTGAAGTACCTACCATTAAGGATTAAGTTCCTTCCATTTGGAGTGAAATTCCTCTCAGCTTTTGGTATGCCCTTTTCATTTTGTGTTAAATACCTCCCATTTGGGGTTAATTTCCTCTGATTTGGAATGACATGCCTCCAACTTTGGGTTAAGTCCCCACCATTAAGGATTGATTCCCTCAGATTTGGGGTTCGGTCCCTCCCACTTTTGGGTACATCCTTTCCATTTTTAGTTAAGTATCTTCCATTTCGGGTTAATTTCCTTCCTCCCATTTTTGGGTAAGTCCCCTCCATATTGGGTTAAGTCCCTCCCATTTCAACTTGGTCCAGCCTGCATTCTTTTGAGGCACGGCCATACTCTCTTATTATTGTTTTTTTCATTTGTTTTTTTGTTTTGCCTGTTGCATTATTTGCACTTATTTGAGCAGTTATCATATCTGTCTGGCACGATCATGCTTCTGACTGTGGACTGTTAGATGCTGTGGATAACTGTGATGAGTCAGTGCCCTAGAATCGCTCACAGGAAAGATTAGCCGTGCTAGCACAAATGTGGAAAGCTGTTTAGAGCAATTTATATAAGCGTACGATTTTGTAATAATAGCACTTATTCCATGAAATGATGACTCTAGAAAATATAGCAGTGTGAAAAATGTTTGAGAGGATATTGATGTGTATTTATCATTCATGCAGTGAGAAATCGATGTTGAGTGTGATGGTGGAAGAACTTTTGTTAATGCTAATATTCATTTAGAGAGAGAATGCAGAATTGTGACCATAAAAAAGTCATAAAAGTCGACATAAAGCTCGCTGTAGCCTGAAGGCTCACATTATCTCTGTTCTCGCTGTGGAGTGTCATTTCTGACTGTGAGCATTAAATTTCGAGGATTATGAATGGAACAAAATGTGTAGAACAAACCCTTCACAAACTTTTAAAGGGGGATATGACAAGGAAGTTTTTGTTGTTTTCTACATGAGAATATATTCATATTCAGTACAACTGAAAATTAAAACTGTACAAAGAATACTGATTTGATTTGAAGGAAAGAAAAGATTTCATTCGGTAAATCCCACTAATACTAACTAAAAACAAACAAACAAACAAAAAGACACTTTCTGAAAGAAATACTGAATTACAAGGAGATAAAAGTGATGGAGGGGTGAAGGAAAGAAAGAAAGTGTGTGATTAAAATGAGCGTTTTTCATTATCCCAGACGAGCCCCCACTATGTCATGACTGGTTCAAAATCATGACAGATCACCAGAGGCACGAAAAGAAGTCAAAGCAAAAGATCTTAATTTATTCAAAAGCAACACCAATATTCAAAACATCAAAAAGGTTATGAGGTGCGACAGTCAGTAGATCAGTAGTGTCAGTATGGATGGATGGATGGATGATAGAATGTAAAAAACAGGGAGCGAGGTGAATAGGGGAGCAGAGGTTCTTCTTTCCTATCTCCCCTGGGCACAAGTGTGGGATGAGCTTAAATACCAGGAACACCGGACCCAGGTATTCCCAGTAACAGATCAGCCACACCTACTGGGCATCTGCAACATCAAACATAGACATGCAGCCCACCCAGCAGCCAACAGAGGCAGGGTCATCACAGTTTCGACTCTAATGAACGTACGACTTTCAGCGTGACTTGAATCGAAGTTGCTCATTGGTCGGCTGCTCTAACTCCCATGATGACATCAGCCAGAAGTTAGAATTCAAATTTCACGCTTTGATCTAAACCAATTTAAAAACAATAAGGTTTATTCGTCGGCAGCCATCGGACGGAGTCCATGACGAGCGTCTGGTAGGATTCTTAGGTGAAAGAGTTGCAGTCCACTTGTCAGGCTGTTTCCAAACTTGAGTCTCGCTCACCTCAGCAGGACAGGTGGACCGTGGCGGGACAACACCTTATTGACTGGGGGCTGCCCAGCTTTAAGCAGGTGGTAGATGTCCAATGGGGCTAAAAAGCCCCTCCCACTGTCAGGAGTGACCCCTAGCATCAGGCTCTATGCCAATTGAGCCATGACTTAGAACCAGTTATTGCCACTCCCCAGTTTGTTTCCGTGCCAGACAAAGCCATACAACACGCTGAAGTTACCTCTCCAAAAACGCGCTAGCCTGGGCAGTATATATGGAGAAACTGGTTTGTCCATGTCCCAGAATCCCCCTCTCAGTCTTGCTGGTAGAGTCCGAAGGAAAAGCATAGTCAGTATGTCCAGGACCAATTTGACTGCAGGAGTTGCCAGTGACTGGACTACCACCAGGCTGCCTACGGGGCTCCACTCCGAATTTCTGCCAGGGTTCATTCCCTTAGCCTTTGGCTATCCCTAGCCACCCACAAGGCAATGGGGCCATTTACATATAGCATATAGATAAAGTTTATAAATAAGGAATAACACACTGCGGGCTGTGCAGTTACTGAAAAATAATCAACACCACATGGTGGTGTGATGAAGTGGAGTTCCTGTTCCCACCATGAGCTGATTATCTTCCCTGTAACAGCACATGCTGAAGTATTTTATTCCTCTTATACCACAGTGATTTGCCAAAAGTTACAATTTTTAATTAATTACTGAGCAAAACATTGTGCTTTTTAACCATTTACAGTTACACTGGATGATGTATAGGGTCTGCGAGACAAGTTCCTGTTGTCACTTAGGCCTACCTAAGTGCCAATCCCCTGAGAATGACAAGTGGTAGATCAGATTGAGTGACACAGTCACGCCCTTCTAGGGGGGTTGGAGGCATGCACTCTCCTGGAAATTTTTGGAAAAAAGTGTAAAATGGTGGATTCTCCTGCATTCCGAGTGCCATATTTAAAGCAAATTAATCAAGAAATTGGACTGACGTACTTTACAAAATGTTGCTTCTCACCTCGCTTCAATGCTTTGACGCTGGATGCCAAGTTCAAGTCGCCTTGAACTTGTTTTAATCGCGAATCTTTTTTTTTCTTTGGAGAATTCATGATCACCAGAGCATTTTTTCACAAACACTGCCACAATTTGTTGTAACATGACCTCATTGACAACTGGCTAGAACCATAACAAGAACCAGTGGAATGGCCAATACAGTAGAGCAATACAATTTAGATTCATCATCATTATTGCGCCATTCCATTGGCTCTCGGCTTCACGTAATATAACTCTGACGCTGTATACTTGTATCCCGTGTGCCAAAAACAGCTGAAGTGAGATCAGAAGAGCGAATCCAATAGTGTTCACTGATTATTTTTTAGAACAAAAACCAGTAGGTGGGATTCACCTGTCAAAACTCATAGAGTTGGCAAGTATGCTTGCATTATAGCAGCTATAAACAGTCTTTCCCTCAGTGTCTTTATTCTCTATTTTTAAGTTATGAAGACATTTCGGCCCAAAAAGCAGCGATGCTACAAGCTGAAGAAGAAAGTGACAGCTAGAATTATAAACCACACTTTTCAGAAATGAATGCAGTATAAATCAAAGAGAACTTTTGACTTTATTTTACACAATGTTTATAAATTGTACCGACTTCAGACTCCAACTGATTAGGAATTTGTGCTGCAGATATGTGGAAGTTTGAAGTATCAGACATGTTTGTTCCTGTTTTACTGATTGGCTGCTGGGTATACGGTTTCTCCCCCTTAGAGAGATCTACCAGTCAGCAGAAGCAGTGGAGTTACAGTAAGTTTCTCCCATTTGGGCTGAAGTTTCACTTGTTTACAGTTAAGTTATTCCCATTAGGGGTTCAACTCTTCCCCTGTGGGGTTAAATCCCTCCTACTTGGGGTTACGTCGTTCCCATTTAGGGATTGGTTGCTCTCGTTTTGGCTCAAGTCCCTACCTTGAAGGATTAAGTTCCTGCTGTTTAGAATCAAGTCTCTTGCATTTGGAGTCAAGTCCTTCTTCTTGAGAATTAGGTCTATGACACTTGGAGTTAAGTTCCTCAGATTTGGGGTTAAGTGTCTCTTGTTTAGGATTAAGTCCCTCCCATTTGGGGTTAATTTGCTCCTGTTTAGAATTAAGTCTCTGGCATGTGGGGTTATGTACCTCCCATGTGGGGTTCAGTCCCTTCCATTTAGGGTTAAGTACTTCCAATTTGAATTTAAGTCCCTTCTGTTTAGATTTAAGTCAAATTTGAGTTAATCTCCTCAGATTTGGAGTGAAGTCCCTCCCATTTTTGGTTAAGTCCCTACCATTAAGGATTAAGTCCCTCAGATTTTGGGGTTAAGTTCCTCTTATCTGGGGTTAAATTCCTCTCATTTTTTTTGGTATGTCCCTTCCATTTTGGGTTAATTTCCTCCCATATTGGGTTAAATCTCTCCCATTTGAGGTTAATTTCCTCCCACTTTTAGAAAAGTCCCCTCCATATTGGGTTAAATCCTTCTCATTTGAGGTTAAATTCAATTTGGTCCAGCCTGCATTCTTTTGAGGCATGGCTATAATTTTTTTTTTCATTCATTTGTTTTTCTTTTTGAGAGCAGTGGAGTTACAGTAAGTTCTTCCCATTTGGGCTTACGTTTCAATTGTTTATGGTTAAGTTCTTCCCCTGTGGGGTTAAATCCCTCCCATTTGGGTTTAAGTCTCTCTTGTTTAGGGTTAAATCCCTCCCACTTAGGGTTAAGTTCTTCCCCTGTGGGGTTAAATCCCTCCCATTTGGGGTTACGTTTCTCCTATTTAGAATTAAGTCTCTGGCATTTGGAGTTGTGTATAATCATAATCCAGGCAAGAAAAATAAATGCCGAGGAGTTTTTTTTTGTTTGTTTGGGGTTTTTTTGTGCAAAAAGTCACCCGCCTATATCCCATTCACTTCCGGTGAAACCGCGCGTCTGGGTGGGACTCAAACACGTTAAGTTAAAGCCTGTTGTCTAATGAGCATTTATCTTTCATCTCATTCAAACAGCCAGTACACAAACACCATAGACACTAACAGGCATTACGGTGTCTTCAGTGGGTGTCTGTTAGCTTTGTGTCAGGAGCAAGAGAGCAGATTTTCCCACGAGCTGCATTGTTCACCAGAAAACTGTTTGAGTTTAATGAACAAATAGCGCCATACTGCTGTGAGATATTTGATCATTTAATTCTCTAAAATATTAAATTACACCACGGATGATGAATAATACCGCCGGGATGCCGGGTCTGAAAATAAATTCCTGTGGTTCCAGGAAAATAATCCACTTCAGTGTGGTTACTGTAACCACAAGACCCGAAGTGTTTTCTTCAAAAACAAAAGGCATCAAATATAATCTAAAATAAGTAAAAATCACTTCAGAGTGCACTCAGAATGAAAAAAGAGGAAAATAAGAAGAAAAATGAAAATTATGGGGACATTAATGAGCCACCAGATCTCATCTCATCTCATTATCTGTAGCCGCTTTATCCTGTTCTACAGGGTCGCAGGCGAGCTGGAGCCTATCCCA
>JAPEKL010000003.1:2924484-2937012 GCA_028877455.1 Bagre pinnimaculatus
CCACGGGGCTTGAACCCGGACCTTCTTGCTGTGAGGCGACAGCGCTAACCACTACACCACCGTGCTGCCCACTGATGGGCTCATTAAGCTTTAAAATGGAATATAGCATGAAGTCCAACCTCAAGTTATTTTTGTTTGAATAGGCATTAGTGAAAATAGGGGAATTTTGGGAAGGCACCAGAGGGTTAACACACACACACACACACAAGAATTGGGGAGTGTGCGTTGATGATTGACAGCAGTATTGGTTTAACATTTCTGCATTTTGATTCGAACTGGATCTCAGTTAGTAAACAATGCTTTATTATCGTTTTTTTTTGGACCAATTTTCCAGTTTGAATGGGTTTTGATTTACTCCCTTACTTTTCACCATTTACCCAAAAGATACCATCAGGCAGTTATTTGTCAATGCTCATTTTGCTAAATTCAAGCCCCAGTGTCCTTTCCACCTTTCAGTACATACTTAGGCTTATCATTTAAGACACACCTTTGTCTTGTTTGAGAAACAGGAATTTTAGTGGATTCAGACTTTTCTGTGCATCAGACTGAACAATGTTCTTCGGTTCTTCTTGTTGTTTGAAGGTGTCCAAAAGATAAGACACTCCACATCTACACAAATGGAGAGAAATATTACGCTCGTTTCCGATACCAAGTGCTCACGTTCCTGGACACATACAACCTTGTCTTCTTCAAATGTGATGTCTTGACCTGTGCTGACGATGACCACAACTCACGATGTCGCAAAGGATGCCATCAGCACAGGAAGCGAAGCTTACACTCTGCCTACGATGCTGAGGTTGTGACGCTTGTATCAACCATGTTCCAAGGTTAACTTAGATTCTTCCCAATGTGTTCTAATTCTGACTTTTTTTTTGCATATGTACTAAACGTGTACTGTTCTGTAGCATGCATGTGGTAAAATAAACATTTGCAACATTGCTAGCCCCCTTGGAAAAAAATGACATTAAGAGGCATCATTTCTGGGCAATGGAAGTTCATTTTGGCGTTTGATTGTGGTTATTATCCATGTTATTCCAATTCTGTTCACATTATAGTGGAATTTTAGAGGCTGTTAGACTGCTATGATATCATTAACCATGATGGAAAGTTATATCACTATTCTAAAATGAGACATAGAAGCCAACAATGGTGACTATGTACAGTAAGAAGAAGAAAAAAGTTTGCGTCATGCTGTTGCAGTAAAATTATCAACATCGGGGTGGCGTACTGAAGCTATCCCAATGATGTTCTTTTCTGTTGCACAGCACCAACACTGGAGACACTTTCCATAAACGTTATGAAGTTAAAATGTCAAAAGTCCCAGTAAATGAGCTGTTGCTATAGCAACAATGACATTAGAACAAGTGTGTTAATATAAACCTGGTTGGTTGGGGTTTTTTTTCAGATGGGCTCCTGTCAGAGCTGCCATTATAGAAAATTAATCAGCAGTTTTTAATCCAGAATAACAGCACTGTGATGTACAAACGATCATTTTTATTTTACCAGTATAATTCCATTTTGTTTTTTAAATATGTTTGCAGGTCCAAAGGAGGCTGCGGCCAAGAATGAGGAAAAGGAGGAGTGAACTTGCAGTCACTGATCATTTGATCCAATCATTTCAGTTGTCACTGGATCGTTTTACTAAGTTCTTCTAATAAAGCATTCTTTAAAGGCACAGCAGTGTGGTGAAGTGTGCGCTGTGGTGAAAAACTCATTATTGACCTGTTAAAGTCGCCAATAACTGCAGATGCACGGGACACCAGTTTAATTTATTAACATTTAACACCAATTTCACCAGAAGAGCAGTTTCAATACATCATCGTTCAGATTAGAGATTTCATATAAAAACAAATAAAACAAAATGAAGTGTGATGTGTTATTTAGAGCACCACAAACATTACAGGTAACAGTTACAGCATGGCACGTATATATATGAGAGAGAGAGAGAGAGAGAGAGAGAGAGATTTCAATGGAAAGAATAAACTCTTGAGATAAAGTAATAACAGGCCTGTCACAACCATTCCATGACTGACTAATCATAATTATTTCTACCGGAGCAACTTTTTTGGCAGATGTACCTCAACATTAAATAATAATTTAAAATAAAAATTGAAAATAAATGAATAAAACATATTACATTCTTTAATTTTAAAAAATGTAATCATTGGCAAATTGCTGTAGTATAAGAGGAATAAAACACTTATGAATGTGCTGCTATAGGAAAATAATCAACTTCATGATGGTAACCGTAACCTCGCTTCATCACATCACAGCGCAATAAGAAGCCGTCGTTGATTATTTTTCCTGTAAACAGCGTGAGACAATGTTTTACTCCTTACATTTTTTTCCTCTTCACACTACAATTTTGTACAATTGTTTACGCTTATTACAAAAGTGACCATCGTTTTGCGACATTCAATCGTCAGCCAATTTTAATCATCGTGACAGAGCCAAATATATAAATGTATACAAAGATTAAAGAGGGGAAAAATGAGAGGCAGATACCGAAAGAAGAGAGACAGAGTAAAAAAGATTTTTTTTAAATATTGAGAGAAGAAAAAAAACAGGATGAAAGAAAGATGGAAGAGAAAATGGAGAGATACCAAAAGAAAGCTCGAGAGAGAGCCAAGAAACAGAAAAAGGTATATTGCTTGACGGTGACTATGTAAGAGTTCGTGATGTGTAGAGCTAATGCTAACCGCTTGGTCTCTCCACGATGTTTATTTCACACATTTTGACCTTGCATTGTTAAAACCACTCTACAATGATCGCTAGTGGGCATGTCCTATATTTACTGCTGGTTGCTCGGTAGCACCAGGCAAGAATATCTGCCCAAGCTAGCTAAAGAACGTATACAAAACCAAAAAGTTGATTCGTGAAAAACTTCTGGCTAATTTGATAGTGTGAATAAATTCAGTACGAGAAAACTAAACAGCAGTGGAGCGATGTCGGAATTTAAAGGAAAACTCCACCTTGAAAGACATTTTATAGCGATTCTGGTGCTGACTTGTTGGTTGGTGCAGTTCTTCCTTTACTCCTGGGAGAAGTTATTGCTAGCAAAGTTGTGATGGTTTTCAACCAAAGAAAACAATTCGACCATCTTAAAGCAATAGGTCATTCCAGTCAGGTTGTGCTGTTAGCACTGGATGGAAAGTAAACCTTGTGGCTGAGTCCCAGGATCCTGAACTCTCGATCCTGACTGATGAGTTGACTACCACATCATCTCATGGGTGGAGCTTAGTTTCTGAGGTCACCATACATACTAACGATGAATAATCACTTTTGACTTGTAGCTAATTGCAATGTAAAACCAGCCAGAGTAAGTGAGGGGGATGTCAATACATAGCTAGCATAGTTAGCATAGAGTAACCATCAATACGTAGTTAGCATACACTTATCATACAAAGCCAGACACCACTGAGTTGTTTAGGCAAAACCCTCGAACAACAAGAGTATTTTATTATTGCAACTGTATTCAAGAGGATTAAACTGAATGGAAGTGGACAATGGTGCATTAAAAACCAAACTGGATCGCAACTTGGACGCCATCTTGATTCTTCAGTGGATGTAGATGATTAGCCGTGATGAAAAGTTTCATAGTAATGTTATGAATGTTGAGTACCTCCAAAGTATGTTGTTTGTTTAAAAAAACAACAATAAGAATATATAAAAACACCTATTAATCGTTCACTTCACTTGGGTTTTTAAGACTTTTTATAATTGCTCCTAAATCTACAGAATCAGCTGAAAGGCCACATTCCACTTTAAAAAAATTGTGTAAAATCAAAAACATTATGTGAAATTATTTCAGGCACCATTTACCTAAATCTAGCACGAATTAAAAGCAAGCTAAGGTTAAACTCCCAAGCAGAATGTCGCAAAAATTATAAAAATTGATTTTAACCCGACAATGGGCTAAAATTTAAATGTCCACAGTGTCCCTTCAAGATGTAGTCAATCAGTCAAGACATATTTGGCGACAAGTTTGCGTCCAGGCCAACGTCGCTAACATGAAACAGAAGTGAACAGTTTCCAGTTCAACATTGTCCACCAACTGCAAAAGATTAATAACTACAGTCCAGAAGCACTCATCTCTCACATCATGAAGATCTCTGAGGTGTTTTTCCTCAGACTTCTCCAACCTTTGTTTCATTCCAATCAGGACCTCATACACTTTGGCACACATGGGTGTGGAGGATGGTCTGATCTACATGCTCTTCAGACCCACTGTCAGGATCATGTTCTTTGACTTCTGCCTCTCCGACTGGGGAACAAACTTGATGCACCTAGAGTGACCTGGCTCAAGAACTATCTGACCAACTGGTCTCAGTTTGCAATGCACCAGAACTGTGGTAGTAGGTACGGCAGAGCAAGGCAGAGCAGGGCAGGGCAGGCAGTCATCCTTGTATTTCATCCTATCAGACTTCCAGAATAACACCATTTTGCACCACCTGCAGAAGATCTCCGATGGATCCTCCGTTGTAGGGTGTGTCTGTGACCTCATGACTCTCTACCTGGGGAACATGTTTGATGCCCCTACAGACTCCTGTACTGCAAATCAACAGACCACAATTTCTGAGCACCAGAACTGATGATGGTGAGCACCACAGGGGCTCCTCCATGGTAGGGAGCTTCCACAAATTAAACAAACCAAAGTACAACATACAGGAGGCTGGTGGAAATCTTGTGGTGCAGAGGAAAGAACCCGCAGCTCACCAGACACAAGAGAAAAGATATCTTGTTGGATTTTTGGCATGTTAAGAAACCTGTCAGGAACATGCTCTTTGGTTTCTCCAGTACCCTCAACACTATCCTGCCTTTCTGACAGGGGAGCAAACTTCTAACTGCAAGCATGTACAGTCTCCTGGATTGCAACCACTTGTGAGGTATCAAAAGCCTGTGTCAGAAGTGTTGGCGATAGGAAACCATTGTCTCCCTTCTCCAGACTTCCAGAGCACCACCTGCAAAATCCTCTGGCGCCTCCTCCATTGCAGGCTGCAACCACAATGGAGACGAGTCAGAAAACAGAGTACAGGAGGCTGGTGGAGGTCTTTCAGAAAACGCTTCAAGTTGCTGGAAGAAACGACATCAGCAGCAGCAAAACTCAGGGTTCTAAACTCCGGGTTCTGAAAAATATTCTTTTTTTACTTGAAAAATAAAGTCAAAGACGTATTCTTCACTTTTTCTTAGTTACCAACTTATCAAAGTGGACTGCATACAGGCTCATACCAACCAAACTGGCACAATTCAAATATTTGTACAGATACAGGCCTCTCAGTTTCATATAAAATTTGAATTAATGGTAACATTTGAAGCGTTAAACATTTGAGTTTTAATTCTGGTTCCAAGAAGTCTCATGACTACTGGAACCCTCAACCACTCAATCTCCTCCCACACACACTCTGCTTACAGGTAACTGGACTGTCCTCAAGCCACCATATGCTGTTAAAGGCCAATTACTTATTGAGAATCCTTCTTCCTGTAAAGTTGGCTTTGTTGGGATCTGCCATGTCCAGAATAGGTGGAGTGTCATGAGAGAGTTGCATGAGAAGGTTACACTCTGACTTTCAACCTGTTCCTTGTGGTGGTTTTAATGAGGTTGTATCTACTGAAACCTCTCTCACAATACACACTGGTAACAGAGATACACAAGGCAATAGACAGCAACTTGGTGGTCTGTGGATAGTCCTTCAAAAAAGTTAGAAGACTCAGAATGTCTTTGCACATTCCATCAAAGGACAAGTCTCTGCATTCTGCAGTCATTTGATATTTGAAAGTTGACCACTCAATTTTAAATGCAGCACTATCACCTCAGGGGTCTCACCTCTCTTTCTACCAAAGTAACTACAGATGGTCTTGACTTCATCATTATCATATCTGGCCAGGCCCCCATAAGGGGGTAGGTTTGAGGGATCAAAGATCAAGAAAGCCCCAAGGATATCCCCATCAGGGAATCTGGACCAGAGGTTGGTCTCAAGATTAGTAAGGAATTGTCCCTTCACATTTTCAAACCTCTCTCTCTCCTTGCAACGCTGTCAACAATAGCATGACCCTCCCAACTGAAAGACCCTTCTATGGACTCCTCTGGTGGAGCTGGTAGACCATCAAGAAACATCTGGAAATTAATACCAGGATTGTCTTTCAAATCAGAAATGGCACTAATGTAAGAATGGAGAGATCTGTGTGCCTAAGAGAAATCCAAGTTTTTCTTCTGAAAAACCCAACACAGTTGACCAACCAAGGTCAGGACATCAGTAAGGAAGTGAGTTGTAGCTACAAATTTATATGTACCCATTTTCTTCATCATTGGATCTTTATCCTGGAGCAAGGCAGAGCTCAGTGGGCTCAGATTTCTTAGGACAGCCTCCACAGCCCCTTCAAAAGAGTGCCACCTGGTGTCAAACACCTGCTTAAATTTAATTTGTGCTTGTTCATATACTTCTTGAATATGCTTTACAGTTGGCTGACGCTTGTGATTATAATGACAGTATTTGTAAATGGCATTGAGGGTCTCCTGGTAAGTGTCCAGGTACAGGACGGCTTGAACAGCTTGAGAAACTGTAAGACCAAGCTTGTGGGCAATACAGTGCACTGATGCAATAGACAGACCTGCTTCAACCTCGTGGTGACACTTGAGCGGGTTCCTACCATTACAGAGGCCCCATAAGTAGCAACAACACAATTCTTAAGATCTAACCCTATATTAACACCAGTTTGATACATTGCATCAGCTGTACCACTATCAAGATCTGTGAGACAGAGAAATTTAGTTTTCACATGACCATGTGTATGGTATTTTATAATGAAGATTCAAGTTTTTTTCAGTTGCCCTGTTTGTTGACTCATCCAGGATAATTCCAAACATTCCAGAGTCACAAAGTTCCTTCAACAGATCATCCACCATAACCTTAGCGATGGCTCGCTGAAATTCTTTAATAGAACTGTCGTCTATAGTTAGTATGCTTATCGACATGAAGATCTTGCAAGCCTTCAACACCCTGGGCGATCTGAAAGTCTACCACGTCACCAAAGTCCAAATTAGGACAACTTGTCTTAGCCAAATAATACATAGTTTTCATAGCTTTCAGAACCGCTCCACTCTCAGATTTGCACCTTTTTTCAATAGCCCGGTCCATTGACCCCAAAGTTCTTTCATCGGTAGGAGCCTGCTTGTGGTCTTTTGTATTGGCGTGCTTCTGAACAGAGTCAAGAAGAATCTTCAAACAACCAACAGTGAAGGAATTGGATTTTCCCATCAATTTACAAGGTGAACACAGCATAACACCACATTTTTCATCATGTTAGCTGCAGGAACTCAACACGCCATGCCTGAAAGTGCCCCCCTAAGTGTTTAGCCACCTGAAATGTTGCTTGCCGTGGCTGACAGCACTTTCACTTTGGCATTATTTTTTTGTTATTGACCCCTGTATTACCGACACTGTCCAACGTGCTCGGGGTCGGTTGGAGCTCTGAGTGTTTTTTACCAACCCCTGTATTACCAACACTGTCTGATGAGCTCGGGGACAGTCGGGGCTCCGAGTGTGCCTCCCCCCGTGGCTGTTTCAGCCCTTAAATAATTTTCATTGCTTGAAAAACCCCACCCAAAAAAACTTTGCCTGTTTAGACTGTGCCATTGTTTGGTTCATGAGGAGATAATTACACCACCACACCAGGCAGATTAAGATGCACTTCGATTGGTCAAAAACTTGGCGCTCATTTGGTCATTATGTGTAATTGACTTTTATTGGTCACAAGCATGTGCTCATCGTTTATACTCTGGCTTCCCACCGTCTCTTCACTGCGGTTGGATTTCGGCAAACGTAGGGATTCGTGGAGGGATTTCTAGAAAATATAATTTGCGATAACGATAAAAAATACATTCGTCACTGTGATGACTGCTAGTAATTTTCGCTTTGTCACTGATGGATGATGTTCGTCAATGACGAGAGCCAGCAGGAACCCTGTAAACTGGAGCCTATAAGCTTCTGTTATATGTTGGCTAGCTGGAATTGTGTAGCAAAAAAGAAGGGTGTGACCTTCAAGCATCAAATACCTCATTTGCATCTGATCATCCACCTGACACTTTTATCCAAAGCGACTTGCAATTGAGAAGGGATACAACTGCACAGTGGAGTTAATGGTCATGTTCAAGAACTGAACAAGGATAACTTGGTGATGGTAGGATTTGAACTCACAACCTTCTAATGAATAACCCTGTGCCTTAACCACCAAGCCACCACGTTCCACCCACTGACTAACTTCATCTGTGGTAGAAGCAGACACCATGGACATTTGTGGACATGTGGTTGAACTGTCGCTTTAAAAACTGTTCAAGTTTTACAGCTAAACACAACTTTATCAACTATTCAATACTAGTCATGTGCCGATATATATATTTATTTTCATACCACAATAGTTACCTCAACTTTTATCACGGCATACGATATCATCACCTACCGTCATCTGCAACCCTCAGAAGCTCCATAACCATCTCATGCATCCTGAATATCATGATAACTGTCTGATGATCAACACATATCTTATTCAATACTCATAACCACAGTTCCCTTAATGAGCTAGATCAGGGAGGCATGGGTGTCCAGTAGCTGCCTGATTAAAAAACAAATAAAAAAAAAAAAAATCCACAAAAATCTACACAAAAGATTGTTAACGTCTTATAAACGAGAGAAAAAACGAGTTATAAATTACTTAGCATATACTTTTTACTATTCTGGTCTGCTCCTTCTTAGTATTTTACAACATGGCATCTTGAGTGGAGGATAAAACAGAAAGTGGTACCCCAGCCAGTCCTACCCTGATCCTCCATCCACGTGCTGCCCTCTAGTGAAGTGTTTAGGTACTTTTTTTAATGCAAAACACAATTCTGCATCCTGTGTGACAGCAGTTCAATCCAAAACAGGAAGTTTAAAGTGAAACCAGGTGGTGGGTGCATCAGTTAATTAATGTTCCGCGATCGCATACACAATCATGTAAGCGACTTCCAGCAATGCCTACGACGTCATGGTGGGAAGAAGGGGGAGGGGCATTCTGAGTCTCTGTTTGTAAAGGTCGGGGGGAGGGGGGGGGCACTTCCTATTTCTGATTGTCTGTTTGGATTGTGCTGTTCATCCTGGAAGTGGAATGCCAGCTGCCATGTTTTTGTTCTTTTTAGCATAAATGCAATGAGGGACATCACTGAATGTGTCATTTCCCAGATCTGTACATAACTACAATATCCTACAGTAACGCTGAACGGAAAAACTTCTGGTCTCTTCCAGGTTGTAGAGGTTTACTGTTTGTGCTGTCCTCGGGCGAAGTGGCAGGCAAAATCGTACCTGTTTCTGCACCTATGGCCGCAAATGTTACACTGGAAGGGATTTTCATAGCCATGGCAACCCATGTGAATGGTATAGAGGACGTTATCAGGGAAGTAGATGTGGCAGTGGGGGCAGTGCTGGAGCAGCTGCGGCTCGTGGTTCGGGTTCGGTGTTCCCGGCTGGCTGTTCGTGCCGCTGTTACTGGGCGTGCTCGTCCGGTCGCTGCACTGCCCCCCGTGGGCTGCGTCCCGAATGTCCGGCGTCGGTGTGAGCGTCACGATGGGACAGGAGACATTGCTGGAAACCGCAGCTGATGGTTGTATAAGGAAAGAGGGTTTTTCTTCAGGAAGGGAGTCTGCGCTAGGAGAAGCCGGCGTCTCCGAAGGGAGGCTGGAAAGTTGCCCGGCCAAAGCGGAGAGCTGATTGAGTGGGTTGTGTTCCAAATCATTCGTTTTCTCCACGTCTTTTGCAGCCAAACTGACGTAGGGACTGTGAAGGTCATTCCTCTCATCATTAGCGCCACTGTTCTCGTCAGCGTCGTTTTTCCTGTGCAGGCCTAGGTCGACGAGGATGCGGCGACCGTATGCGAAACCCCCGCCCCGTTTCGAGAGTGCCGAGATTGTTCGGCGGTGAGAAGGAGGAGCCGAGCGGGTGCCCTTGGTGGGGAGGATTTTATGTCGTCGCCGGCGATGATGTGAGAGGTTGCTGCGGTCGCTGCAACGGAACGCACACAGCTCGCATTTATACGGTTTCTCGCCAGTGTGAGAGCGCATGTGGGCCTCCAGGTGGCGCTCATACGCCGAGGCAAAGGGACAGAGATGACAACGATGAGGCTTTTCACCTGAGGGAGACAGACAGAGGACTTACATCCACTATAAAGAACTTTTTCTTGCATCAGTTCATCAAACTATATTTCTTCAATACGATTCCTTTATTACTACAATAGGCGGGGCTACATATGAGCTCAACAACGTTTAACCAAATCACATCCGTCATGCAATTTATTAAAGCATGACAATGTTACACCTCTAGTCTTTCAACAACAGGACACACACATACACACGAGTTCCTACACTATATACCTAACCTAGCTATTGTTAGTGATGGTGGTTGTCCTGGCAATATGATATTCATGACCAGTTTGTCTGACGAGAATGACCTTAGGATATTAGGGATGTCAGGAAGATGTGGGGGCGGATCCTAATTTGCATGTTTACGTATATTCATATTGGCGTATACCTGTGTGGATGCGGATGTGCTCTATGAGCCGCGCCGTTCCTCTGGTGGCGTAGTTACAGTAACGACACTTCAGCTTCCCGTCGTACGTCCTCTCGAAACCGTCCACAAGCATGTTGGACCCGTCCTCCAGAGAAATGTCCACTGGGGGGTGGTCGAGTCCATTATGTCCCAGATCTGGTCCAGCAAAGAGGACACAACAACAAACCACAATTAATAAGACAAAAAAAAGAAAAGCAGCTTGTCATGTTGTCGAGAAACGTAAACTCCTCTGTCCTGAAGATGTCGGAAAACGGTTACAATAGAAACGATAACATATTAGAATGAGCACATTAAAATAAACCAGTGATTTGCAGCTGTGATACTGTCAGCGCTGCTGTTATCGAAAATTCATCAACACCTCCTGTGTGAACTCAGCCTGATTGAGACACAGCGGTGTTGGATGTGCCGAGTGTGTTAAGTGTGTGCGTGTGTGACCTGTCGGGACGTCCTCCGTGTCCTTCACGCCGCTCACGGAGCCTGAGATCATGTTCACATGTTGGGTTTGTTGGCTCAGATACTCCTGAAAGTCCTTCACAAAATCCAGCGTCTCCGGCTTCTCCTCGCCCATTGGGAAGATCAGGGCCGGATCCTGCTGTCCCACACACACACACACACTTATCAGTGAAGCTGTTGATACATTTTTATTGACATAAAACTCCAGTGTTAAATATTTACACTATTTAAAGCACAAAAATAATTAATCACTAAATTACTGCAAATCATCAAATCAGAAAGGAAGAAAGACTACAAAGTAAAAATGTAAAAAAAAAAGTGTGAGTGATAAAAGACGTAAATTGCGACAGTTTTTACGACAGTTAACAAATGTTACTTTAAAATAATTAAATCATGTTTTAATTACAATTATTTAGTAATTAAATAATTTACACACAGTTATTACTAACTAAGATTCTTTCGCTTGGACACAAACCAGGTATCAGGTGCTGTTGCTATGATGCAGCTTCAGTTGATTTATTAGCTACCGTATTTCCCCTAAAGTCCTCCTACACAAACCCCGCCCCTTAGCGCTATGATTGGCTGTATTGTTCCGTCTACTGCGCTCGGATTGGCTAACAGACGAGTCAACCTTTCCAGCAGCTAATCTATCCAACCAGAACACGCGGGCGGGGCTTGCCGGATTGTGGATGGGGGGGGAAAAAAAACTAAAACGTTAGATAGCATCTAGCTATCCAGCTAGTTAATTCGCAGTGGTGTGAGTGGTTTAATTTAGTTATTACTCACCCGTTCAGACACCCGAGTCTCTGTGAAACAAAGCAGAAAATAAACACTCAATCTGCGGAGGATAAATTCAATCAGATACCCGAGTAAACATGTAAATATCGCCCCATCTCTGATGATGCTAATCCTGGCTAGCCACACAATTAGCTAATAAACCGTTCTTTTATGACACTGACAGCTCTGTAAACGCGCTCCTGGTGTTGGTTATAAAATAATAAAGGTGGCATAAAGTCGATGGAAGCTGCCGTTGGGTGTCTGAGGAGCCGCACAGCCTTGCTAGCTAAGCTAAACTCCGAGCCCGAGCTGACCCAAAACAAAAGGGAATTGTCCCGAAGAAGTGCAGTACGCGAGTGCATCGGTAAATGTCTTCCGGCTATTCTGCTCTTCCGAATACTTTGGTTCCTACGTGAGTTGAGAGCAGGGCTCTGGTGTTCAGGCTGGTCTTTTTCATGTGAACAAAATGTCAGGGACGATTTTACACTGAAAGGCTTGTTTTGAGGCTCAGGAATTTTAAAGCTGAAAAGAATGTATATCAAAGAGATTATAGACAGAGAGGATATTACACGGTTGCGGGACAATATTAAGTTTGTCTTCGAGTGATGAATGTAAAATATTTTCAACATCTCATCTCATTATCTCTAGCCGCTTTATCCTGTTCTACAGGGTCGCAGGTGAGCTGGAGCCTATCCCAGCTGAC
>JAPEKL010000003.1:2997906-3008438 GCA_028877455.1 Bagre pinnimaculatus
TAAAGAAAAGTCGACGGTTTTAATATCAGCGGCATTTAAATTAAATAATCAGATGGAGATTAAGGACGGATTTTATTATTTATGTCTCAGAAAGTAAGAAATGGAAAATGAGGTCGGTTCGGCAAAATGAAATGAGGCGGCTGGGTTGATTTTGCGACAAGTGGTAATAATAATAATAATAATAATAATAGATTAGTAATAAAAGTAATAGTAAACCAGTCCTTGTATTCCACTCTGGCATGTTACTGTGAATTATTTCTGAATTACCTTTAAAAAAATGCAAAATGATAATAAAATATGCAAATGACGTCTAATTAATAATAATTGATCCAATAAGTGGAAATATCTCATGCACTCTGTGTTAATCTTCACCAGTGGAGGTGAGGTTTATTTTAAGTGGCATACATTGCTGAGAAATGTAATGTTTATCTTTTAAAAAATGGAGTTTATGTAGTGATGTGAGACACTAAAAGAAAAGATGCGATCAAAATCAGTCGGAATGATTAAACCCCGCCCCCTGGGGTTGTTGTTATTGTTGTTGTTTTTGAAATCCGTCATAATGTTAACCAGAGCAGGTGAGAGGTCAGACTCATTAACACGGCGTGTGTGTGTGTGTGTGTGTGTGTTTTCCCCACACTTTGCTGAACTTAATCGAGTCTGATAATTAAATTAGCGGCGCCACATTTCCGCAATCGAGCGTTAAATGGAGGCTGATTTCACTCCATACTGCGGCTGCATGGAGCTGGGGGGCTTTCACACACTCCTGTCCTCTCTCAGAGCCCACACACACACACACACACACACACAATAACAACAACTCTGCGAAATCAATTAACGCGCGTGAGCTGCTGACTTCCCGGTTTCGGTGCACGTGCTGTTTTCGGAAAATCCCCTGTTATTATTATATCAGATTACATTATAGAACGGACGTGTGTGTGTGTGTGTGTGTGTGTGTGTGCGCGCGAGCTTCTCTATAATCCTAATCCGAATAAAACACACAGTAATCCGGTATGAGATTCGACCCCAACAATACGACACTAGGACATGATCATATCTGTATAATAAACTTGACTTGACAATCTCATGGACACCATTACTATATCTTGTGATTATAATTTTATAAAGCTCTCACACAACAGCATTATGTTATACAGTACCAAACAAAAGTTTGTACACCCCAGTCATTCATTCATGCATAGTTTTTTTTTTCTTCTGTATTTTGTATTTTCTACACTGTAGGACAAAACTGTGAAATAAGATCTGGAATTATGTGGTGAACAAAAAAAGTGTTAAAAAATAAAACGTTTGATATTTTAGATTCTTCGGCGTATCCAGTTTTTCCCTCAATGACTCTTTTTATTGTCATTATCTTAACCAGCTTCATGGAATGCTTTTTAATTAACAGGTGCTTCGTCAGAAGGTAATGTTAGTTAGTGGATGAGTTTCTTGCCTTCTTAATGTGTTTGAAATCATCAAACTGTAAATAGTAAATAAGTAAACAGCCCTATTCCATCCACAACTGTCATAATCCACATTATATCAAGAACCGAACAACTAAGTAAAGAGAAACGACACCATCTTTACTTTAAGACATGAAGTGACTTTTAATTCATAAAAATAATTAATTAAAGTGTGTCCAAAGTTTTCACTGGTACTATGTATGAGGTTATATCCTACAGAACCGTCCCCTTCCCTCACCTTTTGTACTTTAGTGTACTCTTTACTCTATAATGATCTCACCTGCTGTATGTTTCGGTAAGGTACAGCATCGCCATGATAGATATTAAATGGGACTAATGATAACATCAACAACACAGTAACAAGGAAAGAAGAATTCCCAAGAAGTCCTGGACCCCAGCAGCGTTCTTCAGGACAGATATTAATGGACGAACAGTTCAACACAGAACAGTTCATATAAAATATACTTTCAGGCAGGAAAAAAGAACCCTCTTCGAAAAGGGTTCTGACTCGAAAGCTTTTCGATAAGAGAACAAACCCCTGTTGGAAGGTTCTACTGAGAACGTTTAAAGATTCCGAGAGGAACATAAAATATAACAGGAGCCTCTGTAATCTGTTTATAAAATTATACAACAATTCTGCAACAGATAATACTCATCTATCTATCTATCTATCTATCTATCTATCTATCTATCTATGCCTGCACAATATCTACATATGATAAAGTCCCTAAAATAGTTACTTAAAAGGTTCAAACTTCCTGGTTGGAACCATTTTCTGAAAGAGAACCTGTTGTATAGAACCTATGTATACCATTTCCAGGTTTTTTTGTTTGTTTGGTTGTTTGTTTTTGTTTGCTTTTTAATGTGTCTTAGTATTGATCTTTTGTTTATCTCTTATGCTATTTGCACAGGCAAAGGACAGGCAACTAATTTTGTTGTACTGTACTTTTGCATTACAGTGACAATAAATGTCTCTATCTATCTATAGAAAAATAAACAGCCTTTTATCATACAGAGAATAATATATTACAGTAACCAGTTTATTGTCTAGTTATATAGCAATTATAGAATTAATGTGTATAAAAAGTCAATTGTTTAATATCTATAATAAAGATGCATATATTTTATTAAAGCAAATATAATTTTGTTGTTATTATTATTATTATAATATAAAAAGGGCAAAAACACAAACATTTAAAGAGCCTAGTGAATGCAATCCACATGCAAAAAATATTTAAAATATTATATCTTTACAAAAATATTTATAATTATGCATTAATTCAGGAAACAAGCATGTATATTATATTATATTTTTAAAACATTTCTTGACAGTTTTATTCTTGTTTTTGGTCTTGAGCTAATTTTAAGTTTTTATTTGGTGCAGGTGCGACTAAAACCCTTCTCCCGGGACCGGAAGTGATGGATCGCGCGCACCATCATCACCTTGCACAGTCGTTATTACCGGATTACCGGGAAGAGCATCAGCGCGAGCGGGAGAGGGAGCGCACGTGCGGTCGTATGTCTCCCGTTTCCGCGGAGCAGCAGCGCGAGGGAGTGGAGAAGCAGACCGGAAGTGCAGGAGGAGCAGCAGCAGGAGGAGGAGGAGGAGGGAGCTCGGCGAAGAAGAAGACGCGCACGGTGTTCTCGCGCAGCCAGGTGTACCAGCTGGAGTCCACGTTCGACGTGAAGCGCTACCTGAGCAGCTCGGAGCGCGCGTGCCTGGCCTCGAGCCTGCAGCTGACGGAGACCCAGGTGAAGACCTGGTTCCAGAACCGCAGGAACAAGTGGAAGCGGCAGATCTCCGCCGAGCTCGAGGCGGCCAACGCCGCGCACGCGTCCGCTGCGCACGCGCTCGTCGGCGTGCCGCTGGTGTTGCGGGAGAACTCGCTGCTGCGCGTGCCCGTGCCGCGATCCATCGCGTTCCCGACGCCTCTGTACTACCCCGGAAGTAATCTACCCCCGCTGCCCTTGTACAATCTCTACAACAAAGTCGAATATTAACTCACCGCACAGCACAAACAATTACTCATCCTCATCATCCTCATCCCCATTATAATAATTATTACTATTATTGAAAAAAAAACCCGAAAATATGGTTGAAGGAATCCACATTTATACCGACATTTCTAATTATGCAGCGATGAAACGATCCCGTGTGTGAAAGAGAGAAAGACAGGAACGATCAGAAGGAGAAACAGAAACATAAAGGACCCCGGCGGAGCGTCTCTTCTGTACATGTCCTATAAGATACACCGTGTGTATACTGGATTATTTTGTACCTTTATTTACATTTTCTGTCTCTTTATTATAACCAGTTTTAGACGGTGAGGAGGAAAAACTGGATGAACTTTATGGCTTTCTGCTTTGAAGGAAAAAGGATTAAAAAATAAAAGTGAACGCTGAAATGAAAAGGGTTTAACACTCCACACTGTGTACCAGAGAGAGAGAGTTAATGAGAGAAAGAAAGAATGAGTGAGTTAATGAGAGAGAGAGAGAAAAGAATGAGTGAGTTAATGAGAGAATGAGAGAGAGAATGAGTGAGTTAATGAGAGAGAATGAGTGAGTTAATGAGAGAGAGAGAATGAGTGAGTTAATGAGAAAGTGAGAGAGTGTGAATGATTGAGTTAATGAGAAAGTGAGAGAGTCTGAATGATTGAGTGAGTTAATGAGTGAGTGAGAAAGTGTGAGTGATTGAGTGAGTTAACGAGTGAGTGAGAGAGTGTGAGTGATTGAGTGAGTTAATGAGAGAGTGAGAAAGTGTGAGTGATTGAGTGAGTTAATGAGAGTGTGAGTGATTCAGTGAGTTAATGAGAGAGTTAGAGAGTGTGAGTGATTGAGTTAATGAGTGAGTGAGAGAGTGTGAGTGATTGAGTGAGTTAGAGAGTGTGAGTGATTGAGTTAATGAGTGAGTGTGTAAGTGAGTGATTGAGTTAATGAGAGTGTGTAAGTGAGTGATTGGGTTAATGAGAGTGTGAGAGTGTGTAAGTGAGTGATTGAGTGAGTTAATGAGTGAGTGAGTTAAAAAGAGAAAAAAAGAGTGAGTGAGTAAATGATCGAGTAAGTGTGTGACTGAGAGTGAGTTAATGAGTGAGAGAGTGAATGAATGAATGAATGAATGAGTGAGTGAGAGTGAGTTTTGAGTGATCAAGTCAGTGAGAGTGAGAGATAGTGAGTGAGTGAGAAAGTGAGTGAGTGAAAGTGTGAGTGAGTGAGAGTGAGAATGGGAGAATGAGTGAATGAATGAGTCAGATTGAGTAAGGGAGAGAGTGAGTGAGTGAGTGAGTGAGTGAGTGAGTGAGTGATGGTGAGTAATTAAGTGAGTGAGGGAGAGCGTGAGAGTGGGTGAATGAGAGAGTGAGTGAATGAGAAAGTGAGTGGGAATGAGTGAATGAGAGAGAGAGTTATTGAGTGAGTGAGGGAGTGTGAAAGAGAGTGTGAGAAAGTGAGTGAGAGAGAGTGAGTGAGCAAGTGATAGTAAGTAGATAAGTGAGTGAGTGTGAGTGAGAGAGAGTAAGAGTGAGTGAATGAATGAGTGTGAGTGAATGAATGAGTGTGAGTGACTGATAGTAAATAAGTGAGTGAGGAAGAGAGTGAGGGAGTAAGAGAGTGAGAGAGACAGTGAGTAAGAGAGTGAGAGAATGCGTGAGAGAGAGTAAGTGAAAGAGTGAGTGAGTTAGTAAGTAAATAAGTGAGTGAGGGAGAGAGTGTGAGTGAGTGAGAGAATGAGTGAATGAGAGAGTGAAAGACTAAGAGAGAATGAGTGAAGGAGTGAGTGAGTGAGAGAGTGAGTGAAAGATTGAGTGAGAGTGAGAGAATGAGTGAATGAGAGAAAAAATGATTGAGCATGAGTGAGTGAATGATTGCATGAGTGAGTGAATGATTGCATGAGTGAGTGAATGAATGTGTGAGTGAGTGAGTGAGTGAATGCTTCAGTGTGTGTGAGTGAGTGAGCGAATGATTGTGAGTGAGTGAGTTAATAAATGATTGTGAGTGAGTGCATAAGTGAATGAATGAGTGTGAGTGAGTGAGTGAGTGTGTGAGTGTGAATAATTGAGTGTGTAAGTGAGTGAATGATTGAGTGTGAGTGAGTGAGTGTGAATAATTGAGTGTGTGAGTGAGTGAATGAGTGTGAGTGAGTGCATAAGTGAATGAAAGTGTGAGTGAGTGTGAATGACTGAGTGTGAGTGAGTGAGTGAGTGAGTGAATGATTGAGTGTGTGGGTGAGTGAGTGAAAGACTGAGTGAGAGAATGAGTGAGTGAAGGAGTGAGTGTGAGTGAGTAAATGAGTCAGTGATAGTGTGAGTGAGTGAGTGTGAATGATTGAGTGTGAGTAAGTGAGTGAGTGAGTGTGAATGAGTGTGAGTGAGTGACTAAGTGAATGAGTGTGAGTGAGTGTGTAAGTGAATGAATGAATGTGAGTGAGTGAATGAGTGAGTGAGTAAATTATTGTGAGTGAGTGAGAGTGAGTGAGTGAATGATTGAGTGTGAGTGAGTGAGCAAATGAGTGAATGATTGAGTGAGTGAATGAGTGAATGATTGAGAGTGAGTGCATAAATGAATGAATGAGTGTGAGTGAGAGTGAATGATTGAGTGAGTTAGTGAGTAAATGAGTGTGAGTGAGTGCGACTGAGTGAATGATTGAGAGTGAATGAGTGAGTGAGTAAATGAGTGAATGATTGAGTGAGTGAGTGAGTGAATGATTGAGTGAGTAAATGAGTGTGATTGAGTGAATGAATAGTGTGAGTGAGTAAGTAAATGAGTGTGAGTGAGTGGGTGAATGATTGAGTGTGACTGAGTGAGTTAGTGAATGATTGAGTGAGTCTGTGAGTAAGTAAATGAGTGAATGGTTGAGTGTGAGTGAGTGAGTAAATGGTTGAGTGTGAGTAAGCGAGTGAGTAAATGAGTGAATGATTAGTGTGAGTGAGTAAGTAAATGAGTGAATGATTACTGTGAGTGAGTAAGTAAATGAGTGAATGAGTGTGAGTGAGTGAGTGAGTAAATGGGTGAATGATTAGTGTGTGAGTGAGTGAATGAGTAAATGAGTGAATGATTGAGTGTGATTGAGTGAATGAGTGAATGAGTGTGCAGGAGTGAGTAAATGAGTGAATGATTGAGTGTGAGTGAATGAGTGTGAGTGAGTGAATGAGTGTGAGTGAGTGAGTCAGTGAATGATTAGTGTGAGTGAGTGAGTAAATGAGTGTGAGTGAGTGAATGAGTGTGAGGAAGTGAGTGAGTGAATTATTAGAGTGAGTGAGTAAATAAGTGAATGAGTGTGAGGGAGTGAATGAGTGTGAGGGAGTGAGGGAGTGAATGATTAGTGTGAGTGAGTGGGTGAGTAAGTAAATGAGTGTGAGTGAGTGAGTAAATGAGTGAATGATTGAGTGAGTGAATAATTGAGAGTGAGTGAGTGAATGAGTGTGAGTGAGTAAATGAGTGACTGAGAGTGAGTGAGTAAATGAGTGAATGACTGAGCGTGAGTGAGTGAGTAAATGAGTGAATGATTGAGTGTGAGTGAGTGAATGAGTGTGAGTGAGTGAGTAAATGAGTGAGTGATTGAGTGTGAGTGAGTGAGTGAGTGAGTGAATGATTGAGTGTGAGTGAGTGAGTGAGTGAATGAATAATTAATTGCGCGTGAGTAAGTGAGTTAATGATTGAGTGCGAGTGAGTAAGTGAGTGAATGATTTATTGATTGAGTGAGTAAATGAGTGAGTGAGTAAATGAGTGAGTGATTGAGTGTGAGTGAGTGTGAGTGAGTGAGTGAGTGAGTGAGTAAATGAGTGAGTGAGTGAGTGATTGAGTGTGAGTGAGTGAGTAAATGAGTGAGTGAGTGATTGAGTGTGAGTGAGTGAGTAAATGAGTGAGTGATTGAGTGTGAGTGAGTGAGTAAATGAGTGAGTGATTGAGTGTGAGTGAGTGAGTAAATGAGTGTGAGTGAGTGAATGAGTGTGAGGAAGTGAGTGAGTGAATTATTAGAGTGAGTGAGTAAATGAGTGAATGAGTGTGAGGGAGTGAATGAGTGTGAGGGAGTGAGTAAATGAGTGAATGATTGAGTGTGAGCGAGTGACTGAGTGATTGAGTGTAAGTGATTGAGTGAGTAAATGAGTGAATGATTGAGTGCAAGTGAGTAAGTGATTGAATGATTGAGTGTGAGTGTGAGTGAGTGAGTGAGTGAGTGAGTGATTGAGTGTGAGTGAGTGTGAGTGAGTGAGTAAATGAGTGAGTGAGTAAATGAGTGAGTGATTGAGTGTGAGTGAGTGAGTAAATGAGTGAGTGATTGATTGAGTAAGTAAATGAGTGAGTGAGTTAATGAGTAAGTGAGTAAATGAGTGAGTGAGTGTGAGTGCGAGTGAGTAAATGAGTGAGTGATTGTGAGTGAGTGAGTAAATGAGTGATTGAGTGTGAGTGAGTGAGTAAATGAGTGAGTGATTGAGTGTGAGTGAGTAAATGAGTGAGTGATTGAGTGAGTGAGTGTGAGTGAGTGAGTGAGAGTGATTGAGTGTGAGTGTGAGTGAGTGATTGAGTGTGAGTGAGTGAGTAAATGAGTGAGTGATTGAGTGAGTGAGTGAGTAAATGAGTGAGTGATTGAGTGAGTGTGAGTGAGTGAGTGAGTGAGTGAGTAAATGAGTGAGTGATTGAGTGTGAGTGAGTGAGTGATTGAGTGAGTGAGTGAGTAAATGAGTGAGTGATTGAGAGTGAGTGAGTGAATGAGTGAGCGATTGATTGTGAGTGAGTGAGTGAGTGAGTGAGTGAGTGATTGAGTGTGAGTGAGTGAGTGAGTGAGTGATTGAGTGTGAGTGAGTGGATGAGTGAGTGATTGAGTGTGAGTGAGTGAGTGAGTGAGTGAGTGATTGAGTGTGAGTGAGTGAGTGAGTGAGTGATTGAGTGTGAGTGAGTGAATGAGTGAGTGAGTGAGTAAATCCACTGATCACTGGATCTCAGTGTTGAAAAAATATTTGCTTCCACCATCACACAGAATTTATTTTTATAAAATCATTTCTGAGATTGAGGTGTGAGACTGAAATGTGGAAATTAATACAATAACAAACATTTCTTTGACAGAAACAACAACAACAACAGCAATAATAATAATAATAATAATAATAATAATAATAATAATAATAAAAACCTGCAATTTACTCTTCCCCGGAGAATGTCTCTAAGTGATGTGATAAATTAAAGGACTGATAATCATCAGTTTAACAACGAATCATTTGCCTGTGAATTAATCATTAATAATTATCTATTGATTAAATAATCAGAATATTATTAAATAAAATAATCGTCTGCTCATAAAATAGTCATCTATGTATTAAATAATTCAATAAATCATTATTAAATAAACTATTTATTAAATAATTACATACTTATTCAATTAAGTCACTTTCTCATGCACTTATTAGATGTTTGTTTATTAAATAATTGTCATCTATTCAATAATCAGTTCCATATTTAATAAATAATATATTATATAATTATATAGTTATCTGTTTATTAATTATTGATTAATGAGATTTTCGAGGACACTGCAGCGCTGTACCACGTTTCTCCAATTACTCCTTCCAGGTGCCATTTTTTTCCACATCAGCCTGTTTTTATTTATTTTTAAATAAATTATATTTATTATAAATGAAAAAAATCTCTGCACATATCTACACACAATCATTTATGAAGTAAATATGAAATAAAATATGAAATATAAATGATTTTAATCTTCTGTCACTGACGCATCTCTCGCTAAAGTATTGTGTTTACTGACACGTCAGATTGGTGCAGGTTGTGTTACAGTTATATCTCACACACACACACACACACACACACACAGGTATTACAGCTAATAATAACCTCACAGATTCACACACAGTGTGCAGTTAAAATCCCTGTATGTATTTAGCTTACCTCATGGAACTGGCTCAAACTGCTAGCATACCTCCTTCATTTAGTATCTTCAAACTGCTAGCATACATCATTTAGCAAGCTCATAATGCTAGCAAACATCGTTTAGCATATTCAAAATGCTAGCGTGCTTAATTTAGCATACCTAAACTGAATATAGCATATTTAAGTTAGCCTACATTAAGTTTAGCATACATAAACTGTGAGACAGACTTCTTTAGCGCTACACGTCGTTCCAGCGGACAGCAAGCTCATGAAGATGATTTGAAGTTAGAGGTGTGAGGCAGATTTACAGCAGACAGGAATTCAGTTTGAGGGAATTTATTATTAGCGCAGCGACACATGCTACAAATCAAACAGAGACACGGTGGGAAAAAGAGGCAATAATCATGCTAACTTTATTCGTCCTGAGACACAGCTGTCAAAATTATACGACACATCTGTGTTAATGTTCAGCATGGCTAAATGACACTATACGAGCATGTGCTAAATGAAGTATGCTAGCTGCTGGTCATCTCATAAAGTATGAGTGAATGCTAGCAGTTAAAGTCGACTAAATAAACAGTTTTAGGTCTCGTTATGCTAAATACAGTGTGTTATCGGCTTGAGTTTGCTGAATGACAGACTAGCGATTTGAATATGCTAATTTGTATTCTCTGGTGGGTGTAAAATGCTAGAGTAACTATTCTAACAGTTAAATCAGGTTATATGAAGTATGCTAGCAGTTTAAATACAATGAGTTAAGCATTCTAACAGACTGAGTGAGATCAATGTCATGCTAGCAGTTTCAGTCAGCTAAATTAACTCGCAGGTTTAATTCAATGACCATAGCAGTGTGAGTGTGTGAAATAAACATCTGTGTTCACTATTAAACATGACTGTAATGGGAGCAGGTGACACGATACACTCTCACGGAGTGAGAACGCTGTTGAGAGGGAACAGAGAAATATGGCAGCTGAGCATGAGGCAGTTATAGTGACGAACATTAATGATTTAGCATGAAGTCATACAGACACAGACACAAGGAAGCTAAACAGAATGCTAGCATTTAATTCAGATTTGATCTGATTGGCTGAGAGCAGTCAGTGTGTTCTGATTGGTGGAGAGCAGTACAGTGTGTTCTGATTGGCTGAGAACAGTACAGTGTGTTCTGATCGGTGGAGAGCAGTACAGTGCAGT
>JAPEKL010000003.1:3840039-3853563 GCA_028877455.1 Bagre pinnimaculatus
TCAATTTAGAGCCACCAATTAGCCTAACCTGCATGTCTTTGGACTGTGGGGGAAACTGGAGCAAACCCACACAGACATGGGGAGAACATGCAAACTCCACACTGGCCACTGGGCTCGAACCCAGAACCTTCTTGCTGTGAGGCAACAGTGCTAACAACTACACCACCATGCCACCCCAATTTACATGTTAAGTTTCTGTTAAAAAGTTCAGTTCAAGTTAAAAATGAAATATGGGTGTAGCCTGCTACAAGACAATCAAAAATGACACCCGTTATATAGGACACTAACTGTTTGCCAGCATTAGCTGGCTAACTAACAGTTATAACTAAGCTACTTTTAATGCTCTGTTTGCACCAATTTTTTTTAATTGATACTAGGAGAATATTTGCAAATTGGAACCCTCTTGAATGTCATTCTATACTCGACACTTTGTCTTGCAGAGTGTCAGGAAGAATGTAAGGATCCAAACGCTGCCCATCAGATGCTAAGTTAAGGCAAAGATCAGGTCTGTTGCTCTGGAAAAGCAAAGCTTATCGTAATTTTATTTAGCTCAATCTATAGCCTCCTCTGCACTGTAGCCTACAAGAAATTACTTCCGTCAAATCGGACACTTATCTATAAGAATAGTAAAGTGTAAAAGTAGGCATTTGGGTGTTTTCAAGCTTGGTGTTCCCCCCCCCCTTTCTCAATCCCCAGTTCATGTTGTACATGGAAACTTACAGGAAGTGGCTGAAAAAGTACTGCAGTCAGATTTTTATTTTTATTTTTTAAAATACAGTGGATTTGAACTGTTTTTGAACTTTTCGGAAAAGTACATTGTGACGCCAAGCACTTTTTAAACTCCCAACCAATCAGATCACAAGTTGAGGGTCAAGCAGAAAAAGGAAGGGGAAAAAAACAAGCATGGACGACAAAGTGTCTGATTAGTGAGTGAAAACGAAGACATGATCTATAGAAGAGGCATCCTGATTATGTTTAACGGAGTAGCTTTATGTACAGTAGTATCCTGCACCCTTGTGTTGGAAAGATTGCCTTCACCTTTAATAAAGACGTAACAGGTGAGCATAGCAAACTTTGTGTAAATGTCATTAATATAGAATTCCATCCAATTAAATTTCATCAGACCCTGATTTAATTGTTAATCCCTGTATAGTAGCTGCAAGCATGCAAGTGTTTGTCGTTTGGCACCTTTGGCCTTCCACACTTCCAGCATATGAGAAGCATTATAGCCTGTAGATGAGGTGTTCCTGCACACATCTCTACAGATAAATATGTGGCGACAATACACAATACAGGTTTGTTCAGCAAATAATCCCTAGGATCAGACAAAATGGTAGCTTGCAAAATAGGGAGGGAATAATCCTTTCATACCCATACTGGATTTACTGCTGAAAAACCCCAAACAAACATGGTTCCAGGGTGGTCCAAGATACTTCACTATAGTTGGGAAATGATGACGATGATGATCAGGCTTGGAATACCTTGCTGTAAAGATGGTTGCTTCTCTTGCTTGCTTCCTTATGCATGCATTATGCTGGTAGAATTTGCTGGTTTTAGATTATGGAAGCACAAATAAGGTCCTGTATGCATGGAGGGTACTGCGAGTTGGCCTAGTGGTTAGCATGTCCACCTCTCGCTTGGGAGACCGCGAATTCTACTTGTGGTTGGGTCATGCCAAAGGCCATCATAAAAATGGTACCTACTGCCGTTTGGCAAGGCACGCTGCAATACAGATGCGAGTGGGGAGTCAAACTCTTGCAGTTACCAGAGGACCAGCCCCTCACTGTGACCCTAGCTCTAAAATAGTCAAGAGGCTGAAGGTTATGAAGATCACTGCCCAATGCACCTTAAGGGCCTGGTTAGTACTGGGACGAGAGACTTCTTGGGAAGACCAGGGTATGGCAAGGGAAGGACTTTAGTTTAGATGTATGGAGTACAGCACGGTTTGTTGATTTCCTGGCTGGAAGCCACATAAGGGCATCTTCATTCAACAGGCCAGGCTTTACACAAGCAAACAATCCATGATACGACATGCCATAGGTTGCTTAAGAATCTGTGTGTAGTAATTATAATTGATTTGCATAGGATAACTCTCAGAGATGGGCGTGTCCTCGTGATTTATACACGCCGTACACTTTGTTAATCGTCTTTTGGCTGCTCCCGTTAGGGGTCACCACAATGGATCTGTTCCGCATGTTTGGTTTGGCGTAGGTTTTACACCGGATGCCCTTCCTGACACAACCCCAGGTTTGGGTCCGGCGCCAAGTATGCATTGGCTTGTGCAACCCCAGTGGCTGGGTTGTATCTAATGTCTGGGGAAACCAGAGCACCTGGAGGAAACCTACACAGACATGGGGAGAACATGCAAACTCCACACGGAAAGGCCCCTGTCAGCCGTGAGGTTCAAACCCAGAACCTTCTTGCCATGAGGCAACAGGGCTCACCCCTGCACCACCCCCATACAAAAGGTTTGTCCTTTAATTATAATCATTACTAGGTCACATGAACATCTAAATAGGGTGGCACATGAACTCAATAACTTGCTTAAAACCCCTGGAAGTGTTGCTTATGTTTCTCGTCTCACTTTTCACTAGTGTTGTCGTACTCAAGACCACTTTTTAAAGGTCTTGGTTTCGTCTCAGAATCGAATGCATTTTTACTTGGTCTTGTCTCGGTCTCACACATAGAGGACTCTGGGTTTTATTTCAAGACCACAACTGTGGGGATTTTAAAAATTACCTGTGTATTGTCCGATTTATTTGTTAACATCGTTACTGTGCTTAGATGTAAAACTTCCTGCTTCAAATGCGACCAATAACGCGACATTGCTATTTTGAAAATGTACTTCCTGTTAACAGCCGTCACCCCTCCCCTGCCCCTTGTACACCCACTGGTCTGGTCCTGAGTCGGTCTCGCCCTGCCTTGGTCTTGACTTGATCTCAACCCTTCAAACTCTTGGTCTTGTCTTGGTTTCGATACACTCTGGTCTTGGTCATGACCTGGTCTCGGTTTTGGTGGTCTTGATTACAACACTACTATTTACTTTTATACATCTGTGCGGGGGGGGGGGGGGGTGTTTCAGTTGTTCTGCATTTTAAACATTTTGTTTAGTCAGGAGACGACAAAGTATAAGCACTTCGGAGAGTCTCTTTCTACTGGAGGAACTCCCATGAGGATTACATTACCCAACCTCCTCATGTTCAAAGAGGAAGAAGATTATGCAAACTCTAAAGATGTACAGTGTTAACAAGGGGATATTACACCAGACAGCTGTTCCACTCTCTCTGGTGTATTTCCAGGGCAGTTACAGTGTGTAAGTAAATAAAATACCAGGGGAAAGCTGGACAACGCACATCCTCGGGTCACTCAGTCACTATGGGGACCGACTAATGCAGACGTCAGCTGCTCACACAGCGAGGTTAAGAAGTCCAAACAAAAGAAATCCAAATAAAACAGGATCCCTTGCGCATCTGTCCTTGGGTTGAATTATTAGATATATTATTTACTCAGCTTGAGCTCCAGAAGAGCAGGAATGGAGGAATTTCTTTAACATCTCTCCACCCCCACATTTTTTCCGACCCAAAAAAAAAAAAAAAAAAAGTGTCCTACACTTAAACTCTTGAGATATATATATATATATTTTTTTTTTCATATCCAATGAATGGTCTTTGTTTTTAGTATTCACAGCATGGCAAGAATCTTTCCTTTTGTATTACTAATTTTGTCTTCATTTACATATTTTCAGGAAGAAATATCTAGGAGTCATGTGACGTGCATTACAATTGACACAGGGTCCAAAAGGTTAAGTGAGCTACTTTACATTTCTGTTTGCATAGTTGTTGTTGTTTCACTTGTATACTTTTTGCTTAATGCCCAATTTCAAAGGTGTCCCTCAGGGCTCCATGCTTGGTCCTATTCTAGTCTAGTCTAACAATGAATTAAAAAATTAAATTTATATATGGGCATTTTTAGAGTCTCCTGGAGTACATAGAAATGAGGGTTAAATGTTCAATATTGATACATATATGATGTAAAATGTCATAAATAAATACATAATAGTATACAGTATATTTAATAATAATAAAAATAAACAAAAATATTTGCTTATCTTGAAAATATACAGTTAAATTATGGACAAAATTGAGTTCCCCACTTGAAAAGTCTTCAGTTTCCTAAATGAAAAATTTCGAAGAAGGATATCTGCCATAAAAAAAAAAAAACCTAGTGGGAAACTAGATAAGAATATGTGGTTTAAATAAACCGCACGTTGGTGACTGTATCCAGGTTTTGTTCTGCACAGGGCTGATCTAAATACGCATGAGAACACGCAAGCGTCCATCCAAAATGTCCACTCCGACTTTTGTCACTTGCTCTTACAAGAAATACATTTGTAAATCAGAGACAGTTTTATTAAAGTACATCTATTATGCTGGTCACTTTTGAGCAAAACACACCTGAACCAGCTTCTGAAACACGGAGTACAGGAGCCTGTGAACATCTGTCCATCAAAAAAAAAAAAGTGTTCACTCCGAAATACAGATTTATGTCCTCAGTATGTTTACGCTGAACCTATTTCTACTAAGGAAAAGCTAAGAATAAATATCCATAAATAAATATCATAAAAAAAGCTGAATAAATATCCAACTTAAATTTTCTTGGAAGTCCGGCTAATATTTATCAACGACAACTTATTTTTAAAATCATTTTAGACAATGCATACTTTGGAAGGCCATGTCTTGCAAGAAAATGAAGTTACAGCCAAAATGTAAAAACTTTCTCTAATCTGTAAGGTTAAAAGGTACACTGCAAAGTGACCTGAAATAAAAAAAAAAAAAAAAATCATTGTGCATGATATTTTCCTACATCTCGTAAGAACAATATCACGCGAACGAATGAAGTGATCATTTTTTTCCTGTTTTGGGACGTTTTCCTCCCTCTTGAGGTCAAAACCGTACAATTGTACGGAAACAGGAAACAGCTGAACGTGAAGGAGGAGCTTTAACTAATTAGCATAACTATGGAACTGCGTCACACCAAAATGGCGACGCCACCAAGAAAACTCTGCATCGATATCGACCTCGGAGAGTTCCGAGTCGCAGGGATGTAATACGTGGTCGGCATTCGCGTGAAACGAAAGACGAATATTTCTCTCTTTTCTCCATTCCTGCTTTTGTTTTCTTATTTCTTTCTCTGTAAGATCAAAACATTAGGTGAACTCCATACTCGCTACTGTGGAGTCGAGCCCATGCACTCTAAGGCTAAGATAGCTAAGTGCTAGCTAGAATGAGTTTGTTATCTGTCCAGAAAAATGACACGTCATCTCTCTAACCTCACTCTATCTTGTAGATGCGCTCACTAGGTAGGCTTTCCTTTTCTTTTCCGCTGGCGGGCGAGCCGAGTCCGCTACGTTCGCCCATGCTGACTCGTTTTGGTTAAAAGGAGGTAAAACGCCCCCCAGTGGTCACGTGATGCGATATTATTGTTCACTTGCTTCGGCGATCTCCGGAATTGTAAAACGCAGGACGCTTTTTTATCTCGGCAAAACATTTACACACAGGATACACGGTGTGTGTGTACAGCAGGGAAACATCTCGGAACTCCAACAGCAATACAAACAGAACATTTTGTCCAAAATTCAACTTTGCACTCAATCTTTAAAATGAAAAACGTTAATTTTTAACCTAATTGGAACTGATTGCTCCAGGAGACTGAAAATGCCCTTAAATCCTTGAAAAAAAAAAAAAAAAAAGCCAACCATCTTATTTTTAAAGCTCAAATAATGTAAAAGAGTGCTCCAAAATTCCCAGACGTTTGTTCACCACAAAACCATGCATCCGTGAAGTTAACACAAACAACAAATCTCATTTCTTCAAATCTTACAGGCAAAATTCAGACCTTTACTTGTTAATGCATCATAATACATCTTTTTCAACACATAATGGTACAAGTCTTATTTTGGCAGCAAAAACGACAAGCTTTCGTCTTATAGGCATCCGGTCGCAGACGAGAAGGCGGAAAATCCTGCGAGGAGAGTTTCACAAGCTGTAATTACAAAGAAGTTATTCTTTATTATCGTTATTTTACGCACTTCAGGGAACAACTCGTTCAAATACGTTACGCAAAACGCAACCTTGCTCCAGACAGTTTGGAAAAAAAAGAAAATCAGGGTCTCTGAATAGAAGTTTAAATGTGCTTTTCATGTCGCTGGTGTCAGTAAGTCAAAGTTAATCCTAGAAGAGATTAGTGTGCGAGTGAAAATCTGTTAAAAATAAATAAATAAAAAAAAGCACAACACAAGACCTCAGTTCCATCAGACTGACGTGGAGAATATGGAAACCAAACCACGTGTTAGTAATATAACATCACGTTCCTCTTTCTTTGGTTTAATAGAACCTTAGAACCCTAATAGAAAAGGTCTTAATTCGCTTCAAGCGCCTCGGAACCGTGTAAAGCACCGACCCGACGTTCACACTAGCAAGCGACAAAGCGGCAGTTCGTTTTCCGTGTACGTTTGCGGCACCGTTGGATTTCAGCCACGTTTGAATTGACGACTTAGATTCTTTGTAAACGATGTAGGAAGTCTAATGGTTAGCGAAGCAGCTTTGGGACCAAAAAGTCACCGGTTTGACTCCCTGGACCAGCAGGAATGGCTGAAGTGCCGTTGAGTAAGGCACCGAACCTCCAACTGCTCCGGGTGTGTTGTACGTCGCTCTGGATAAGATTTCAGCGTCTGCTAAATGCCTGTAATGTAATATAATGAAACCGTAAATCCAAACGCTCAATTACGAGCTCACAATTTTTTTCGTTTCTATCTGCAGTTAGTTCCTGTTTAATGCACAAATATGGTAACAAACAAACAAAATGAGTGAAACGTTGGTTTCACTTTATCCGGTCATATATGACGTCCAGAGCTGAGCGTTATGACGATACAATACTGCTACTGCGATCTGCTTTATATTTCTATAAAAACCATCTTTAATATACGTCTATTTAAATTTTATTTAAAATATACTGAATTGCGAACGGAAAGCATCTGATTTGATGCTGAACTTTTGTACGCAGTCTTTAAATTTGTACATTTTTACAGAAAATAAATTAAATGCATTTTGTCGATGATGTACTGTATAACTGACCAAAGAGTTAAAAAAAAAAAAATTGCGATACTACTGTATTACTGGCAGTTTCCTACCAAATATCGTGTATCGTATCGTCGAAAATTGTGCCATCGTCGTCGTCATCAAGTGTATAGAAGCAAAGAAAAATAAAGCTTGGAAGACGAAGGAAGTTCGCAGCTAGCACGGTTAGCTTGCTAGCTCGTATAAAGTTGCGTACGTCACATGCAAATCAACCGATTTTCACGCTGATTAGCATGTTATTCATTTGCGCTAGCGCAAATTGTTAGTCAGAATCTTTCTACTTGTTATTATTCTATCGTTTTTAGGATGCTATTTTTCCCTCAGTTTTCAACCAAATTTCACATGAAGAATACCTTATGTTGCTATGACTTTTGGTGCTGATCTGGATCACCGAAAAATGGGCTTTCTTCCCCATTTTGTAAGAGCTAGCGCAAATCACTGTGACTTTGACAGTCTCTATCTAGTTTAATTTCTAACTAGTTAGCTTAAGCTTCTTATCAGAAATATATATTTAAAAAAAAAAAAAAGTTGTACAGGCCACGCCCATGAGCGACAAGTTACTTGTGCCGCTTGATAGTGTGAACGTAACATAACAGCCGTTTGTTTTTCCATTTTCGACGAGTCATCCATGTGTATTATGGTGTGCAGAAATAAAAAAAACAAAAACGAGTTATTAGGTAAGAAACGTAGGATTATTACATGTTAGAAAAAATGTGACCGTTATTAAGATTTGTTTAAAAAAAACAACGAGATACTGACTTATTATTATAGAGCTTTCTTTTCTTCCCTAACATATTAAATACCCATATGTGGTTCAATTAATTTAATTATATGTATATGAAACATCCCGCTAGTGTCGAATAAAACTGTCCATGTTTATTATGGAGTCGGAAATCCGGCCTGCCAGAAATTCCAAGCATTTTTCCTAAATAAAACAAAAAACAACCCACGACTATCAGTCAGCTGTTGGTGGTTTGATCACCATGTGAGGTCAGATCACGTTCTCTCTTTTTGGCAAATTGTCATATTTAAAAACGGGGTTGTTCATGGTTTATGAGGGGGAAAAAAAAGTGAAGAAATATAAATTTCCGTAAATATTTTTGGTAAGAAGGCACATTTCAAGGTCTTCCCAACACCTGGGAATTTTTTTTTTTTGTTTTGGTGATGTCATGGCGATACAGAAATGACAATGATGGCAAAACACGCAGATTTTCTTCGCATGGCGTACGATCATACCGTCTCGGTCATCAATTAACGCCACTTTACACGTGAAAGATAAATATGTTGAGTTCCGTCTCTCTTTTGGTTACAAATTATAATCTGAAACTTTAGAACAGAAGAGCGAGCCAAAATATGTGAAGATTTGTCAAATGAAATGTAAAAGATTTCAGGAAGTATAAAGTGGAAAGAAGAATTTTAAAAACGGACGGCAGCTAAAGAGGAAAAGAAACCTTTGCATTAGCGGTGTTACTTTAATTAGCACAGGGTTCACAATATTAAAAAAAGGAAAACACCACCACGAAGGACTAGACAAGAAAGTTCAGTGGCATTGCAGTGACTTAAATTCCCATGAACAGCCATTTCAAGTAAGTCGTCCATTAAAAGTCCATTTTTGCAGATCCCACACCCACACTGGGAATCAATCGAGCTGCAGTGATCAGATCGTCCAGCTCGTCCTTCCATCCCCATTTCCCTTTCTTTCAACGCCATGGTGAGTCTGTAGATCCTGTACAAGGAGAGAAATGCCTCAAACGCACAGGGAAGGACACGGATTGCATCAGCCCATCAAATATCATCATCGTCTTCGCCATCATCATCCTGAGGAAAAGAAATGAGAAAAGAAGAACAGAGGTGAACAGTGCAGGTCCCTTCTCTAAAGTACAACTCCAAACTCCGGTTTATTTCCAGCTCACAATCATGTACCATGACGCTGTTCAGTTCTCATCTGTGATTGGTCAGAAGCTCAACAGTTTCCATAGTAACAGCTCATTCACGTCGGACGCTCCATATAAACCTTGCTGATGTGAAGTTTTCCCGAAGGAGACGTTTCTTTAGCGTTTAGGGAAGGAGTCTCCAGTGTCAGCGCGCTGTAACTAAGTTTTCCGACATCTTCAGGATGGAGGCGTTTACGCTTTGGTGTTTCTCAGGAGCTGTGTAGGGTTTTTTTTTTGTCTTGTCTGTCTTTAGCTGCTGACGCTTTAGCTATAAAGCATTTATAGCCGCTGCAACGCGAGTAAGAACAGGAACTAACCAGCTTCATGGACGTTCCACAACATTAAATGCTAAAAAAACTATAGGTCACATAAAATCAATCACAATCCCACCTTACCTTTGAATAGCTTTAGACCAAACTTCTTCGTATCTTTAGTTCTTTTAGGAACAGCGTTTTCTTTCATCATTTGTAATTCTTCCTCCCTTACAGTGACGACGCGGTCGGCCGCCATTTTGCCGAATCGCTTATCGAGAAATGGTCAGAATCTCTCGACCAATCAGTGTGCGATTTTCTATAAATCACTTGTGAATTTATACTAAAGGAAATTATGACACAGCTTTGTTGAATACTCGGTTCTGATTGGTCAACTAGGTCATTCTACAGTCTGGTATTTCTGTATAACAGGCTGCTGCTAGGAATAACAGACCGTTTGCTATGGACCACGTCACATGAAATCATTTTTAATCAATTTTGTGTGTCAAATTATTGATTTGTTTAGAAAGTAGCCGTGAAATATACAGAATGATATACAGCGAGTCGTAGTAAAGTAGGACATGTAGAAGTAATAGGAGAATTACAAGTAGTCATTGCAGTCCAAGTAGTAGAAGTGTATTTAGTAGGAGTAAAAGTAGAAGTGTTAGCAGTAACAGTAGAAGTAGTTGTAGACATAGTAGTAGAAGTAATCGTAGAATCAAAAGTAGCGGTTGTAACAGAAGTAGTAAAAGTAGTTGAAGTAGTCGTTATAGTGTAAGTAGCAATAGTAGAAGTATTAGTAGTAGTTGTCGTAATAGTAGAAAAAGTGGTAGAAGTAGTAGTAGAATTCGAAGTAGCTGCTGTAATAAAGTAGTAAAAGTGTTCTTAGTGGTAATAAAAGTAGAAGTAGTAAACATAGAAGTATTCGCAGTAACAGTAGAAGTGGTAGAAGTAATTGTAGAATTAGAAGTAGTTCCAGACATAGTAGTAGAAGTAGCAGTTGCAATAGAAGTAGTTAAAGTAGTAAAAGTAGAAGTATTAGTAGCAATAGTAGAATTAGAAGTAGCAGAAGTAGTATTAGTAGAAGTTGTAATAGTAGAAAAAGTGGTAGAAGTAGTAGTAGAATTAGAAGTAGTCGTAATAGTAAAAAGTATTTATTGTAGTAGAAGTAGAATTAGAAGTAGCGGTTGTAATAGAAGTAGTAAAAGTAGAATTAGAAGTAGCAGAAGTAGTAGTAGTAGAATTAGAAGTAGCCACTGTAATGGAAGTAGTAAAAGTAGAAGTATTTCTAGCAATAGTAGAAGTAGAATTAGAAATAGCAGAAGTAGTAGTAGAAGAATTCGAAGTAGTCATTGTAATAGAAAAAGTATTCATTGCAGTAGAAGTAGAATTAGAAGTAGCGGCTGCAATAGAAGTAGTAAAAGTAGTATTAGTAGTCGTAATAGTAGAAGAAGTGGTAGAAGTAGTCGTAGAATTAGAAGTAGCCGCTGTAATAGAAGAAGTAAAAGTAGAAGTGGTAGAAGTAATTGTAGAATTAGAAGTAGCAGTTGCAAGAGAAGTAGTAAAAGTAGTCGTTATAGTACAAGTAGTAAAAGTATTAGTAGCAATAGTAGAATTAGAAGTAGTAGTCGTCGTAATAGTAGAAGAAGTGGTAGAAGTAGTAGTAGAATTAGAAGTAGCCATTGTAATACAAAAAGTATTCATTGCAGTAGAAGTAGAATTAGAAGTAGTGGTTGTAATAGAAGTAGTAAAAGTAGAAGCAGAAATAGAATTAGAAGTAGTAGTCGTCGTAATAGTAGAAAAAGTGGTAGAAGTAGTAGTAGCCGCTGTAATAGAAGTAGAAATGTTCTTAGAAATAATAAAAGTAGAAGTAGTAGTAGAAGCAGTAAAAGTAGAAGTGGTAGAAGTATTTGTAGACATAGTCGTAGAAGTAATAATAGAATCAGAAGTAGCGGTTGCAATAGAAGTAGTAAAAGTAGAAGTGGTAGAATTAATCATAGAATTAGAAGTAGTTATAGACATAGTAGAATCAGAAGTAGTGGTTGTAACAGAAGGAGTAAAAGTAGTAGTAGTCGTTATAGTATAAGTCGCAGAAGTATTAGTAGCAATAGTAGAAGTAGAATTAGAAGTAGCAGTAGTAGTAGTAGTAGTATAAAAAGTGGTAGAAGTAGTAGTAGGAATAGAAATAGTAAAAGTATTCATAGCAGAAGTAGCAGCATAACAACTGCAGCTGATTTTTCACAGTAAACATAAATTGACAAACAATAAAGTGCCCCCACTGCTTGAAGGTCTCCTTTCCCCCTCTTTACCTGCATCACACGTCCGACACGGGGATCTGCCACACCATGACTGTGGGCACATTTTCTTCATGCCGTGCCGCTTTGCTCTTCCGGTTGATTTTTCGGTGACCCGAGCCACCGGACAGCACCAGCACCGAGCTCACGTTCTCCCGCTGCGCCCGCTTGGTGTTCTGGGAGTGCGCCGGGTCACTGAGGAGGTCATAGATGGCGCCGTCCTCTGGGCCGTGCTCCAGGGAGCTGCGGGAGGACGAGAGCGAGTCCTGGCGGATGGGGACGGGGTGGACGCCGTCTCCCTCAGCGAGAAAGGAAGCAGTAGAACCGGGAGCTTCATCATCTTCTGGAGGAGGAACACGCTGACCAAGCGAGGTGGTGATGGTGGGAAGAGCGTTCCGTACAGGTGACGCCATGATGAGGAACTTCACAGGGCTGTGATGGGCGTGGAAGGACACCATGCCTCGTCCTGAGAGTTAAACACAGCGCTAGTCATGGTGTTCTGGAGCTCTGAAAGCTTTTTCATCAATATAACAGGGATATTTATGATAACGCGACAACTCATCTTCATGTCTTTATAGTTTCTTTATTACCAGCTAATGATTGATTTTTTTTTTTTTTTTTTAACAGTTTTTATTTCCCCTCCCCTGTACATTTTAAACAAATGTGGTACGGTTAATCGTTGACGTTAACCTCGAAAATGAGCATCTACACAAGCATTGGATGAAGTTTAGAGATTGGCAAAGAAGCTAATTTAGCTAGAGGTAGCTATTGGCCTTGTGGTTAGCGTGTCTGCCTCTTGATCAGGAGATCGTGAGTTCTACTCGTGGTCGGGTCATACCAAAGACCATCATAAAAATGACTGCCATCTGGCAAGGCACGCTGCAATACAGATGCAAGTAGGGAAGTCAAACTCTCGTGGTTACCAGAGGACCCGCCCCCGACTGTAACCCTAGCTGTATAGACAAGACAAAGAGAGCTATGGAAATGGACATTGGCGCCACCCAATGCGCCTTGAGGGCCTGGTTAGTACTGGGACGAGAGACTGCCTGGGAAGACCAGGTCCTGGCACAGGAAGGACTGTAGACTTTTTAGCTATTAAATAGAGCGCTAGTTTGCGAAGTATTTCACAGTAGCTGGCTGTAGCTAGCCAACTGTTTGTACAAAGCACAAATCTTGGTATATTAATTTAACTTTTCAATTAAATGCTGATATCACTTCCTGGATTTAGGGATGGAGCTAGCCTAACAGGATGTAACAAAACGGTTACATAAATGTACGATCTGCCGCTCAGCCAGTAACGTACGCTGTACCATGCGACAAACTTGGAGATTTTCTGATGGTAAAATAATGAACAATGGGGTGTTGTGATGCAAAGCAGATATACTGTTACCCCCCCAAATTAATTATTTTCCAGTAACAGCATGTCTTGAAGGTGTTTTATTCCTCTTACGCTACGGCAATTTTCCAACCTTCATCCATTTATAGCTACATTTAATAACGCGCAAACAAGTTCCTGTTCTTGTACGTTACAGCAGCTATAAAGAGTCGTTCCCTCACCAGCCTCTCTTTACGCGTCTCAAAGTTAATAAAAAAAAAAACCCACAAACAAACGCAGCTTTTCGTGTAACAGTGAAACCTTAAAGCATAAATCATCTGAAGATGATGGAAAACTTGCCTATAAATATTAAATAAACCTCGACTCAATTTATGCAGCGTGTGAACGAGCTTTAATAGGAACTTCTTGTTGTTGTTGATTCCAAGATTCCTGTTCTTGGCTGCTGAGATGCTTTTCTGCTCACCACGGTTGTAAAGAGTGATTACAGGAGTTACTATATCCCATCTCATTATCTCTAGCCGCTTTATCCTGTTCTACAGGGTCGCAGGCAAGCTGGAGCCTATCCCAGCTGAC
>JAPEKL010000003.1:3869431-3884796 GCA_028877455.1 Bagre pinnimaculatus
CTAATTTTTCTCTTTAAATGATACATTTTCTCAGTTTAAACATTTGATATGTCATCTATTTTCTATTCTGAATAAAAGATGGAATTCTGAAACTTCCACATCATTGCATTCCGTTTTTATTCACAATTTGTACTTTGTCCCAACTTTTTTGGAATCGGGGTTGTAAAATAAATTAGCGAAAGCCCAAATAATGCCATGACATTCATGTCTCTGTATGTAAACTTCTGACCACAACTGTAGTTAAAGCGCACCGGCGGTGTTTTTATACCTCCTGTCTTGTCCAGCCCTGCAGTGTGACATAAATGACGACATTGTGAATGAACTGAATGGTGAAGATTTAGAAAATCCAGCAAGTCAGTGGGTGGACATTGACAACGATACACTGGTAACCACTGTCATTTCCATAACAGACGAAGAAATCATCGCCTCAGCTACCGTGATCTTTTAACTCAGTCAGTGAACTGCGATAGTGACTCGGACGGAGAAATTCGTGATAAAGAATTTTAAATGTGACTAAAATTTCGCATACAACGTGAGTGTTCGGTGTAACAAGTGGGTCCGTTTCAGTATCACGAACCATTTGGACGCCCTCCAAGGAGTTTGTTATTGCGACGTTGCTATGTACTAATACTTGGTTCCTCATTTCACTATCAGTATGGACAGCCTGAAAAAAATTTACAAAATCAACGCATCCTTAATTATTAAATCAAGAACCAGGAACTGTGGGAAAGTGGGAAAATTCCTCATGAGTGGAACCGAATACACAGCTTGGCTTTTCATGCAGATAAATATTTATAACGTCTCTGGCCCGTGCTCCATGCTGGTCCGTTTCTGAGTTGTGACATCCTCTGAAGGCAAAAATAGATTCAGCTTTCGCTTGTGTGTTCATTTTGGGAAGCCACAGAAATACACAGTCTGGTGTGTATTGCATGGAAAGACGGCACAAACGTCCAAGAGTAGACAAGTAGACAACGTTCTTCCTTCATTTCATGCCTCAAAACGCAACATATAATTGTCGTAAAATAATTATAGTCAGTACTGAAACTAGAATCAGGTGCTTCTACACAGGGTTGCTGTTCATAACATAACATGCAGTGGATACACATGAAGAATTACAGTAGAGTTGTTTTGGGATTAAAAGTTCTCCAAGAACAGCTTAGCATGGGGAGTGTGTTCTGTATCTGTACAGTAGCATTTCCAAGCCTTGACACTTTCACACCTCATCAGTTAAAGTCCGATGATTAAACGTAATGTCGTGTGCAAAGGCAGCAGGTATTCAAGCTCCATTTTTTGGTCCATGACTGGAGAAATATTTGGCTTCTCCTGAATCAGCAAAAAAATCTCCAGAACAACACAAAGAATCTCTGTATCCTGGTCCGTCTTTTTCTCCGCTCCATAATATTTGGATTTCCCGAAGTCTAAAGTAAACTCTGACCAATATCAACATGCCCGGAGTCCGTCTCCAACCCGGCACTCAAAGCTTTGATCTTGTTCATGCTTGGAGTTGGATCAGCGCTGGGTCACGCCATAGGGAGCGGCAGAGTAGAAACAGACCTACATTCTTTATAAAAAAAGAGCCAGAAAGGAATCAGAGATGGGGAACATATTGGGCAAAGATCTAGTCCGGGGTATTCAACTCAAACTTGAAGGTGCAATGATCATCAAGTCCATAAACATTCTTCTCACAGATAAGAAAGCAACATGACTGAAGGGTGATGAGACTTATCTTTTAAATATTTAAATATTAACTATTAGATTGATATATATGGTAGTCCAATGATGACTAGGAGGTATTTAGCATTTAGGACCATCACATCACAGCTGCCTAAGTGTGAACCTCCAGCTAGGAACTTCCAGCTTCTCAGGCCCATCACCATCACTGCTGGTTCATCACCTTAGGTCTTCCTGCACCTCCATGCCTTGCACGGTAAATCAGACCAATTATTGTTCTGCCCCCAATAAATGCCTCTCTGAACTTAAGAATTTGTACTCAGATGGCACAAAAAGATTGTGACGATCGGGAAACTCCAAATCTGCCCCGCAGCGTCCTCTAACTGGACGGTTCTGTTGCTCGTCGACTTTGTAAAACTCCGTTCATCCAAGCACCAAGATGCCTTACTCAACCACTGGACTGCAAGAGTGTCTTTTGCTTGAGTAAGACAGTGCCTCCCTGCTGCCAGAGGTGCTCCATTGTCCGTACCCTGGACAGGGACCCTAACCCACAGTTCCCACATGCCCCAATACACAATCCTCCTCGGTCTTCTTTTCCTACAGGTTATGACATGGAACAATCCCCAAAGCTCAAAGCATGAATGTACGTGGAGTGGACCAATCTGTCGGTGTCCGTTTGATCACAAAACAATAACGGTTTCCCGAATCAACACTTCAGCAACTTCAAATCAATATAAGTGTCTCCTGCTGCCGATTTCCTGAATCGAGCCGAAAAGTTCATCTACTCCACCGACGTCGCTATGATTGAAAATCACGTGATTGCATTCCTGCACGCTGACTGGCCAAAGCTCGAAACGGTGTTCGTGAAGGTATTGTTTTATCTATAGAATTTGTGTCCTAATTGTTTAATTTCCAGCCCTTCCATACCGTGATGCGGTCTCATTTGGACAATTCACATTCAAAACATTGGCGCGTGGTGGTTTCTTGCAGACGAATTCCGTGCCGCTCACCTTTCAACCAATCAGCACGCAGCAACGCATCATATGATTTCCAAAATGGCAGCGCCAGTGGAGTAGAGTGGAAATTTTCTTCTTAGTTGAAAAAATTGTCCTTTTGAATCAATATTATTATCAACTTGAATTGAATAACATGTTGGGCTGAGTAATCTTTACTGACTCATGATCAAAATAAGGTTGGTAGACTGGCTGTGGAGCTACAGTTTATGAAATACATGACTTCTAACACGGGAACCTCCACCTTTGGGATTTTTCCATGTCAGAACTTGTAGGAAAAGAAAGCCGAGGAGGATTATGCACTGGGACATGTGGTGACTGTGCCCTAACTGGGTGCTGTCAGCCAGAGCCGCTGAGCCCTTGAACCTTGCTCAAGGCACCTAACTTCAGCCATTCCTGCTGGTCCAGGGAATCAAACCGGCAACTTTTTGGTCCCCAAGCTGCTTCTCTAACCATTAGGCCATGGCTTCACCCATTTCTGACTTAGTCTCTTACATCAAGAGCAATTTCGAAAGCTAAATAGCTTACGATTACCTTTACATGCGCAATAATCGCACGGTACGCTTGTGATAAGCGATTATCTCAACATTAGCTTACGACAAAGGCAGTCGACTCTGGACTGGAATCAGGAGTAGGGGATGAAGTTACGCATCATCAGTAGGCCGCTATTTGTTTGCTTCATGGCTGCACACATGGGCGAGCATTTAGGCCAACGGTGACAAAGACAGTCACTGACAAAAGCCTACGCTCGCATTGATTATGGCTGAGTCAAAGCACGAGGACTGCTGAATCATTCAGAGCATTGCGAATCCACTGTATGAGAGGAATTTTTGCAAAACCCAAATGTTAACAAAGCCAGAGGTCATTGATACATTTATTCTGGTTCTTTCCAGAATCCTTTTGGGAAATGTCACATCCAAGTAGCACGGCGTCGCATTCGACCCGAGATATCAACCTGCGTTGCTTTTGAAACCGGAACGCTGATTCTTTCTCAAAGCTCAGATGACGAGAACGTCTTTATTACCTGGGTCAGACCATGAGTTAAAGGTTGGCAAAGAAAATGTCTAAAAGCCTTTTAAAGCAGAACATTCATAAAAGAAGCAATCAGAGGCTTAAAAAGGAACATCGTGTTGCATTCGAAGACGTTTTAATGGATGTCAGATCCTTTCCAATGAATGGATGGCGTTTGAGGTCATTTTGGATAGCTTCAGGTGGAATAGAACATTGGCCACACAGAGTTGGCAAAAAGCAAGTCGTATTGGGTTTAACTCTGGATGTTAATCAAATATTTTTCAATAATGTCTTCATTTCTCATCCCAAGCCCTGCAGATATGTGTCTACATGGACTGGAATAGAAACCATGGCACGCACAAGGTGCTCAAATTAGGACCATAAACCTTCTGACGTAGTTTCTTCTCAGAAATCAGGCCAAGAAATGCAGTTTGGTTAAACTTGCGTAACGTTTTCTCAAGATAACAACAGATCCAGAACATTCAGTGAAAAGTGCCAGCTTTTTCATGATAACTTCGGAATTGTTTGAATATAAAAATGTTTAAGTATGCAGGGTTTTTTTTTTTTTTAAAGATGCCTGGAAAACGTTAAAAATTTCTTTTTTCAAAGCCACATCGAAGATGAAAATTTCTCTCTTTTCTTATCATTTATTAGCATCAACATTCGAAAGGTCAAATTTATTCGCTAGTTCACTCAGCAAACAAAACCTCCGATGAGTGTCTCTGTCCCAAGTTTTGTTTGGCCGGAAAACTAATTAATAAGTCTAAAAAGTGGTGGCGAGCATCAGCTAACACGTGATGATTTGGTTAGCGAGTTAAAGGGGCCGTCTCTCCCTTCCCAGAATCCTCTGTGCCAAATAAGTCGCCATTTTCACATCCATGGATATCCCACTGTTTGAAAAACAATCCGCAACAATCCAGCAAGATCCTAAGCCACAGATCATAAATTTAAACATGAGATTGAAGATATTTGGTCATTGTAGTTATATTGTATATTATTTTGACCAATCTATTCTGGTTTCTTATGGATATTCCGTTGTAATGGACCAGAACCGGTCTCGGCTGTCTCGTGGGTGGATGCGAAGGAAAGAAAATCAGGTGTATTCTATTCCAAAAAGTGTATAAAATTTAAGGCCCGTTCTATAACTGCGGGTACATTTGAAGTGCCGACTCTGTTAGTCGTCGTCAACTCTGTTACCGTTAAACCGGCACTCCATTAACAGAATCGATGATAACAGAGTTGACATTTCCCACCATTTTGTGTCTTAACTCCACATGCTAACCTCAAACTAGCATGTATAAAAACAGAATTGTACGGAAAACGAACGTTTGGACTCTAAAATGTTTCTGTAAATGTTTTGACTCGATAAAATAGAAATATATTAAGTTTGTATGAAGAAATAAAAATAGCGGGCTGAAGACTTTTGCACAGTACTCTAGCGTACATAAATGGACCATAATAATTTTTTTTTTTTTTTAAAGCTACACATATCTTTCTAGGTAAAAGCTACATATTAAAAAGGTGCCAAAAGGTACCCATTTACGGTACCACCCCAGTGATAAAGAATGGTCCAATTTAATACTCGTTCTTTCCGAAAGTGCCTGCTACGTAGCTGCATGAACACTGGAAAGCTTTGAATTTGTGACGATTCTTCACATTCGACTCAAATCTGTGCTCAGGAAGTACAGTACCTTCGTTACTTCCTGTCCTTCAAGCCCTGATACTGTTCTGGAGGCGTTCAGTTTTCAAAGACAAGCAGGAACACAGCTCAGAGAAGAACACACATACCTTACTGTGTTTAATAAAAGGGATCTGAACCTGTCCTGACAAATCACTATGCGTTTTCAGCAAACACAAGCCATGACTCAGGATTTGATTAGCAGTCAAAAAAGAACGAGTGTGTGTATTCGGTATGGAGCTGAGTTCTAATCTACAGGACGCTCACTGTGATCTCCTCCATACAGAAAGCTGGTACTGTGGCTGGAAACACTCAGCGACCTAAACTTTAGCTGACCTCAACACTCCCTTTTTTTTTTTTTTTCAATTTCTTTGTATAAACTCGACCTTATTAACCTCCCTGAACTGACTTACAGAAGATAAGCGCCTTCATATTGCACAATCATCAGCGTAGTCAGTGTGCTTAGTCTAATATTTAACTTCCTTTCCACCAAACAAACCGCCGAAGTCTCGAATCCGATTGGTCGGACGACGCGGATTAATTTTCCAGTCCCGGGTTTCATTCGAACGTGCATGTTCTAAGTACATTATCGTTACTATAGTAACAGCTCACTCATAACTTGCACGTGTGCACGCCCACACTAACTTTAAACCCTGCACACGTCTCCCACACAGGCAGCTGTCATAAACCCTTGAGCTTCAGCTTATAGAAATCATCACACACACACTGATGACTAAGTGTTCATTTAATAACCTGGATTATTATTCAAGCTTACTGTTCAGACATTACTCACACACACACAGTGCTGAGTGCACGAGTTCTGCTGCTAGTTCAGGCTGAATCACGCTGCATGTCAGGAAAGACGACTTGTAACAAAGCCCAGACATGCTAGCTTGCTTATTTTCGTTTCAATACAAGCAGCAACTAATCAGCATGTCGTGCGATGATAACCTGCGATACAAGTTTACCACGATTTGAATCGGTGGAAAAAAAAAAAAGAATTGTGATTATCATCAGTCTGCGTCTTACTTTTTCCGAGGTGTATATGCGTTGTTTAAGAACGTAAAATGGCAGGAATACACGTGGCTTCGTCGTAGGCGGAAGTAACGCAGCTGTAATGCTACAAAAACAGATCTAAAACGTAAAAGAGCTGTTGTGCGATTGTGTACAAAGATTTAACAAGAAATCAGAGCTCTCCCTCTCTCTTTTTACAGACTGCTGAAAGATAAAGAAATGAGACGCAAATAGAGGTGGTAGAAATGTTCATAAAAGTTTATTAAGAAAACGAATATTTGTGATGAACTTTTTCATTTTTAATAAAAGGAATATTTTAGTTCATAGCTCGTTTAATTATTGTCGATCATGAAGAAAATGAAACAAAAGGGTTTTTTTAACAAAAAGAATACTTAAGTTGATGAAGAGGAAAAATAAAATGTGTGTTACTGTTAATTTTTGGTAAGAAAAGTTGTCACTTTTTTCCCCCAGAAATATTATAGAAAATTTGAATCATCTTTCAGTCCCACTGCCCCCAAACTCTGAAATTCTCTTCCTCGATCTCTCCGTGACTTCTCTTCTTTCTCATGTCATTTGAAGACTCATCTCTGAACATTTCTCTTCCTCTCTTACCGATCAGCCTTTTTTTCCCCCCCGTAAAGTGGCCTTGAGATAGGGAAAGTTGCTACAGAAATAACAACTTCTTCTTCTTAATATTATCATCATCATGTACCATGATGATCAATGCTGATTTTAATACAAGCAACACTGGATATCAAAGCTTAGTTCGGATTTTAGCCAGGAGGACGCTCCGGTTAGTGAGGTTCACTCGCTAGCAAGAACTTCCTGTATTAACTTGTGCTGCATGTCGAACATTCTTACACCCGTCTTCTCTGATCTCGTATCATTTGAGGCTACAGTGACACTACAGCTCCATCGTGATGAGTTATTGATGGAAATGAGGCGTTTGGTGGCGATACTTCCTGAAGCATTCTCAAACCCATCCGCGAGGATTCGCCGCTTAGTTTGCCGAAGAAAACATCACCACCGAATTTCAGTGCATGCGTTGAAATTTCTCACGACGTTTTTGGCCAGTCATGAGATGGAGACGCACCAAGAAACGACTCGTGAAGCTTGCAGAACATTCGATCGGTGGTGATGCTACTAATTCTTCATTGCTGAGTATTCGCAAATTAAACCCATCGCGAGCTGGAGTGTGTGCTGGGCCTTACAGCGACCCTCCCCCCAAACATTCTAGAAACTCTGTGATCCAGACCAAAATTTCAAGCTGTGCACAAAAATCCTTCGCTCTCTGTTGATGCAGTCTCTTTATTCATCTTATAAATATTCAATATATTATTATTACTACTACCACCACCAGTATTTAATGTTTATTCATATTATTACACATGGTTTTATGTTCCAAGATGCATCGATAGTTGCTGCTTATGGAAAAAATGATTTAAGAAACTGCTTTCAAACTGGAAACACGTTTGGGTGGAAACGTTCAGAGATAAGAGAAACTAATTAAAGACCAGAACTATTGCTTACTCAAACACCACACCCACACACCTATGATGTAATCTCAAACTCTCTTCAACACACACACACACACCATAACTATTAAAGTATTCTTCATGATCAAGAACAGTTCATGAGTTCAATCCCAAACACTGTTTATAATGTTGATGCTTTTACAATCAAATTATTTCGCTCATTGTGATTCCGGAATTAAATCTAAATATGAAAATTTTGCAACAAAACATGAAAGAATTGCGTCACCTTAAAGCCCTGTAGTGACTCAGGAACAAATAAGAGGTTTCACCCAAATATACACCTTAAAAACGCAACATCTCAGCTCTCAACCAAAGACAAATAACGCACCGATGAAGTCGTCAGGATGAATTCTACAGTGTGTATTATTACATGAGTGCAGTGTGTAATGTGTGTGTTCTGGATTAAAGTGTGGACTGATTTGGTGGTGTTTAGCCGAGTGCGTGTTACCTGGATTAAAGGTGAGCAGGTGTGTGTCGGGGAGGAGTGTGTTCAGGGAGTTATTACAGATAACAAAACTAACATGAAAACAGATATGTTGCCTCTGAAACTAAAATGTAAACTGATCTGTAAATCACATTCAGTGTTGTTCAATTTTAACGACATTACTGAAGATATTCGCTAATTTTACGGGTTGTTATTAAAAAAAAAGTGTCACAATTAATGACAAAACGCATGTTTTTTTCAGCTTATGCCACGGCGCTGTTTGATTCTCGATTCTGATTGGTCATTCAATGCGTTCATTCTAATACGTTATCGTTTCTGTAGCAACAGTTCATTCACTGGTAGTTGTACTGCAGATGTACTTAAAGATACCACAATTCCTCCTTCTCACTGTTCGTTAGATTCAGTGGTGGACGGGTGGACCAGGCTGAATGTTGTGTGTGTGTGTACCTGAGAGAATGTTGTGAACAGGAGTAGCGATGTTGATGTCCTGCAGGTGCTCCAGTGTCTCAGTGTGGAACAGGCGGAGTGTGGAACCCGAGCTGAAGGCGATCCAGATGCCCACTCCTGCTACCACCATTTGGGACACGACCATTCCCTCCTCCTGATGCGCCTCCAACTGGTGCTGTACAACACCCAGGACAGACACGGTGTACTCTGTTAATCCTTATTACTGAGCAATAACATATTTAAAACTTACAGACTGATAGAGTCCACGCCTCCTTCATTCAGACTGACAGGGACAGAGGCCACGCCTCCTTGATTAGACGTAACGAGAACAGAGATCATGTCTACTTCACTGTGACTGACAGAGGCCACGCCTCCTTCACTATGATGGACATGGAGGCCATGCCTACTTCAACTGAGGCGGACAGTCATAGAGGCCACACCTCCTTCTTTAGGTCTGAAGAGTACAGAGGCTACGCCTCCATTCACTATTACTGAGATACAAAGGCCACACCTCCTTCATTGGGACTGATGAGCACATAGGCCACACCTCCATTATGACTAACCAGTACAGAGGCCACACCTCCTTCATTAAGACTGACGGGCACCTCGGTCACACCTTCTTTCGGACTGACAGGGACAGAAGCCACGCCTCCTTGATTAGACGTAACAAGAACAGAGATCATGTCTACTTCACTGTGACTGACAGAGGCCACGCCTCCTTCACTATGATGGACATGGAGGCCGTGCCTGCTTCAACTGAGGCGAACAGTCAGAGGCCACACCTCCTTCCTTAGGTCTGAAGAGTACAGAGGCCACGCCTTCACTATGTACAGAGGCTACACCTCCTTCACTATTACGGAGATACAAAGGCCACACCTCCTTCATTGGGACTGATGGGCACATAGGCCACACCTCCATTATGACTAACCAGTACAGAGGCCACACCTTCATTAAGACTGACGGGCACCTCGGTCACACCTTCTTTCGGACTGACAGGGACAGAAGCCACGCCTCCTTGATTAGACGTAACAAGAACAGAGATCATGTCTACTTCACTGTGACTGACAGAGGCCACGCCTCCTTCACTATGATGGACATGGAGGCCGTGCCTGCTTCAAGTGAGGCGAACAGTCATAGAGGCCACACCTCCTTCCTTAGTCATAGAGGCCACACCTACATCATTATGTCTGATGGGCACACGGGCCACACCTCCATTATGACTGGCCAGTACAGAGGCCACACCTCCTTCATTAGGACGGACGAGCACCTTGGTCACTACTAGTTCATTATGTTTGACCAGTACAGAGGCCACACCTTCACTATGACTGATACACACAGCCCACACCTCCTTCATTACGTCTGACCTGTACCAAGGCCATGCCTACTTCCCTATGAATGAGAAAGGCCACACCTCCATTAGGACTGACAGGCACATAGGCCACGCCTCCTTCACTATGATGGAGATACAAAGACCACACCTTCATTAGAACGGACGCCTTCATTACATTTGACCAGTACAGAAGCCACGCCTCCTTCACTATGACGGACCTGTACAGAGGCCACACCTCCTTCATTAGGTCTGACTGTTACAGAAGCCACACCTTCTCTATGACTCAGTGTTATTCTGTCAGTTATGCTGATTTGATTGACAATAAGACAGCAGCGCCTTATCATCAGTTTACCCACAATTACACACTTCTACCACTAGGGGTTCTATCCACCTGGTCAGGAGGGTGCATTGATCAAGAAAACCTCGATAGATCGCTTTCTCTGTGCAGAAACCTCCGTGCCAACACGGTTAATAAATGAGCGCCCGGGTCTGATTCATCACCTGAGCTCTGATTAGTGCAGCTTCAGCGTTTGGTCAGTCTGGAACTCTTTTAGAGAGGACACCAAGTTTGAGAAATGCCTCAGGGAAATCAGAGCCTGTCTTAAAACCTGCTGACTGCTTTAAAGAAAAAAAAAAAAAAAAGATGTGCATGTCTGATCTCGTCAGCAGCTGAACCAAGTCAGAGAATGCTTTTGGGAAACCGAATCCTTAAGAGTCACAGGAGAACACGGCAGTCTGCTTGGTCCACACCAATACATTTTCCACTGCGTCGGCCGTACGAGGGGTTAATCGACGTTGCAACGCTGCGTTCATGTCCAGAATGTTCTCTGTGCTGTCGGATAAACCGATTGATGGAAACTTAGCTTGCTGTCTTGCAATGCAAGCAGTTTCTCACAAATCGATTTCTTACAGTCGCACAAACTGATTTGTCTGTATTAAAAGTGTGTGTGTTAGACAACAGCATAATCAGCAAAATGGCACCAAACCAAGAACATTTTATTACCAAAACCAAGGTTGGCCATGCTGTGCGATATTTCCAAACTGCCCTATCATGACCGAGAGGAAGAAGAAAAATATTGGAAAGAGATCACCACATTGTTTTTCTAACCCAAGTTTGAACAGAATTTCACTGAGCCACCAGAGCGGACAGAAAAAAGGCTTTCTAATACGAGAAAAATATTTCTAAAAGTAGGACAGACTCATGTACGACTCTGTGCTCTTTTATAAAAACACTGTACATCCCTGTATAGTTATCCGTAAATGATCGTTACCGCGAGTTACCACAGTGATGCTGAATTTGGATAATCCTTTACACTTTAGCTTTAGTGTGTATCGAATTGGAGTAAAGTGTTGTACACTGCTGCGTACACGTCACTCAAAAGTCAGTCGTCACCAGGACGTTTTGTACCAGAGCTACGAGGCTACGTGAAAATGTACAGGCTCCAGTTTAGCACTGTTCAAGCTACGTGTGAAAATAAGCGATGAAAAATCAGTTGCGTTACGTATATGAAGATTTGACACTTAGATTTACAAAACTAGCGGCATCGTATCACGCTACAAAAACTCTTCCTCGATCTTATCTTCTAATTAGGCATGTAGCGATATATCGTGCGATGATAAATCGCGATACAAACTTATGACGATTCAAATCGACAAAATTTAAAATGAATCGTGTGTGATCGGTTACTTTTTCCTCACTGTAATTGTGATTTTTAGACAGCAGAGGGCGCAATAACGTACAATAGCAACAGGGAATGCATTCGAAGGTGGAAGTAACACAGCTCTAATGTTGCGAAAATGCACACAAAAAAAGATCTAAAAATGTGAAAGAGCTGCGTACAAATAGATTTAACAAGAAATCAGAGCTCTGTTTTTACAGACTGTTTGTTATTAACGTTTTCATTTTATGAAGAAAATGAGACCGCGAGTTGGCCTTATGGTTGGCACGTACGCCTCTCAATCGGGAGATCGTGAGTTCTACTCAGGGTTGGGTCATTTTTTTTTTCCCTCCGTTTGTTTATTTTGTGCTTAATTATAGCATGGCTAATCCTGGTCTAGCGGGATAATAAATAAATAAATAAATAAATAAATTTACAAGCAGAATGTTAAGAGTACGAAAGAGTAATGAAATATAATTAAAGTCAGACTATGTCTTCTGATTACAGGATAGGCATCTGATCAAAGATGTAGCCTGCTCTTTAAATCTTGAAACATCTTGCGCGTTCACATCGCAGGCTCGCGATGGATTCCATACTGGAATAGTCTGAATTTTAAAAAAAAAAAGGGGGTTGTGTGTGTTTATTCGAGCAGACATTTGTCGATAATTAAGCTGGCGGTGTAACTGTCCTGTTCTATACGTAATATGGTTCAAGTTCTGCCGGGAAATCGATATTTATTTATTAATTAGTGTTGAATCTTGGAGAAAAAAAAGACAAGATGTTATTTATAAGTCTCTGTTTTTCCAGTAAAATTGTTGGAGCATCGCAGTGACGCTGCTGGAACGGTGGGAGTCATTCAGCACACATCTTATCAAAGTACGGTATGGTACGTCATACCAAAAGACCATCATAAAAATGGTACCTACTGCCATCTGGCGAGGTGCTGTAATACAGATGTGAGAAGGGAGTCAAATTCTCGCGGTTACCAGAGGACACGCTACCTACCGTAACCCTAGCTGTGCAATAAGCAAGAGGCCGAGGGCTATAGAAACGGAGATTGGCTCCACCCAGTGTGTCTTAAGGGCCTGGTTAGTACTGGGATGGGAAGCTGCCTGGGAAGACCAGGTCCTGGAACAGTCCTGGCAAATTTGACTGGATACGACACTAACACACAAGCCAAATACACACGATGTGAGTGGTAAGATGGCGGCCAGATGGCTTCACTCTGACGAGCCAATGAGCTCTCCAGATTTCATACAGAGCTCAGTGGAAAACACACACACACCTAAAATGTGAAAGTGGTGTTGTGTGATTGTGTACAAATAAAAAAAAAAAAAAGAGCTCTGCTGAAAGATAAAGAAAAGAGAAGCAAATGGAGGACGTACAAATGTTCAGAAAAGCTTAAGAAAAGGCCATTTTTATAAAAATAATATTTTCGTTAATAGGTTATGAGAGTTTACACCAACCTTTACAAACGTGGGAAAATAATTATTGTTGGTTATTTAGAAAATGAAAAATTTTTTTTTTTAAATTTAACAAAAGCAACATTTCATTTGATAAAGAATAGGAACATAAATCCTGCTTTTTTGGTAAGAAAATTTCTTCATTTAATTTTTTTCTTTTAAATATCGTGGGAAAATACCGGGATGGGAAGCTGCCTGGGAAGACCAGGTCCTGGAACAGGAACGACTTTGACTTTTTGATTCAGAAAATGAAACAAAAATGTTCTTTTTATTGAACAAAAGGAATATTAAAGCTGATCAAGTATAGGAAATAAATGGTACATTTTTGGGTAATAAAATTTTCTTCATGTAAATTTTTTCCCCAAAAAAATATCATCGGGAACTCGAATCGTTACATGTCTACTTCTAAAGCAATTCTTTTTTTAAACGACAGACTACGAACCACATGTTCTGCTGTAGCGTTAGAGTTGCTGTTTATTGACTCTGGTTGCCCGAATAAGTCAACTGCAACATCCTAACCCGGGCGTGGAGAAGGTTATGACGGGCGTTACCTCCACAGTGTGTGTACGAGCACTGATGATGAAGACGTGTCCACCAGATGATGCCCACACACACTCCCCGACGGCCAGCAGCGCCTTCACCGGCAGCACACCGAGCTTCAGTAACTGCACGCTGGAGGAATCCCATGAACCGTCTGCAGGGAGGAAAAAGAAAAAAAAATCTGCGTCCAAATCATACAGTAACAAAGGATGGAAAACCGCATTTAAAAAAAAAACCCTGATATGCAGATTTGCACACAAGAACATTCTTAAAACTTTCATACCATCTGTGATTAGAGACAGACAAGTCCCCGCCCACTCATTCCATTTACATGTCATGTGCATACGTCACTCCCCCCCCCAGGTAGCTCTAATTTACCAAAACCACACCCTAATTTATGTAGGTGTTCCAGGCAATACGGGGACAGCGTCCAGCAGGATACCGTTCTCCAGGATCCCAGGAAAGAATTCATTTCCTGAATCTGATGTAACGCTCTGGTTCAATAAATTGTCTGGTGCAATATTTTACTTTTACTGAAATGGCACTGCATCAGTTCCAGAAGTGTTCCGGGGTTTTTTCCCCCCTCAAAATCAGGTAGAAAACTAAACCATGTTCGAATCTCACCTGCAGATCATTATGTAAACTATTTATAACTAGGTTTTTATTTATTTTAGCACTTAAATAGTGAAGTCGGGAGTAAATAAAGCTTCATTTAGAAATATACGCGAGCAGAGTTTTCATTCTAAACAACTGAATTTCATTTATACACAACACTTGAGGGGAAAAAAAATTGATCGAGCTAATAGTGTGTCTGACTTTTGATATGAATTAATAAATAGGTTTATAGTCCTATGAAAATCCATGACCTTGAGTTTGACATTTCAGAGTCATTCAAGGTCAAAGATCATGATGCCAAATGAAAGCCCATATGGCACTTCCTATAAGTTGATAACGATAAATATCTGTCTACCATCAACCGTTTTCAAGTTACAGCCCTCTGAAAATCCGTGACCTTGAGTATGACCTTTCAAGGTCACAGAACATGGTGCCAAATCAAAGGCCATATGGGAGTTCCTATATGCTCATAATAGTAAACATTTGTCTATCAGCAACCGTTTTTGAGCTATAATGGAAAATACGTTATTTTGACTGAAAGGTTGACCTTGATCTTCACCTTGACCCAATTACCTCCAAAATGTAAAATCAGGTAATCTACGGACCATTACCCACCTAACCTGAACATGTGAAGTCAATCGGTGCAACCGTCTAGACGCTAGATTGTTAACAGACAGACACAAAAAAAAAAAAAAAACCACACTGATTACAAGACCTTGCCCAGCTTACTACGTCATGGGCGAGGTAATAAAAAAAAAAAATTAATGGTGATCATTATCAGGTTGCGTAATCTTAGTTTTTCCTAGCTGTAATTAGCAGAGTGCGCAATAACATACGTGACTTCACTGTATGCGGAAGTAACACCGCTCTAATGTTGCGAAAAAACACAGAAAACAGATCTAAAATGTGAAAGAGCTGTTGGGTGATTGTGTACAAATAGATTTA
>JAPEKL010000003.1:4092408-4109468 GCA_028877455.1 Bagre pinnimaculatus
TCCTGCGGTCCGTCGCCACGCAGGATATCTGCGAGCAGGCAGATTCAAATATTTGAATGAAGACCTGCCCAAGAAGAAGAAGAAGAAGTGCTAACACTAATTAACTGGCTAAGATAAGCTAACCTGTCAGGATTTCTGAGGAAGATCTTTGGTATTTCTAAATGTTTATATATACACATTTGTACTGCTAACACTAGCTAGCTGGCTAAGACAAGCAAGCCTGATAGGATTTCCGAGTCATATCCATAAATGTTAAAAAAATCTCTGATGCTAACATTAGCCAGGCAGGTCCCTTGTGGACAGATAGGGGGATGTTAAGACAAAAATAGTGTGTGTATACCACTCTGAAAATGATCCTGATGATCAGAGAGCACACAAAAGCACAATGTTCAGAATGCTGAGGAGGACGAGGAGGAAGAGGTGGTGGTAGTGTTGGTGTTGTGAAATCTCCCCTTCTCCGCAAGTTAATAATGCTAACCCGTCAGGTCTCCGTTGTCTGGATTATTCATTAAAATGGAAGCAACGCTGTTTTTATCACAACGAACTCAGTTTATAGAGGGCGGCGCTAGTAACACCATTAATCACAAATTACTTCTGAGATGGCTCGGTGATGCGGCTGGCTTTCGTCAATGTGACAGAGGTGACAGTGAGTAAATTGGCTGAAGCGTTTGTCCTTCTCAGAAATAATGAAGTCGTCCTGCATAGTTGCAAAATGAGACAACCTGCTGAAGGCTTCAGGGTTTTTTTTAACGGTGCTTAAAAATGCTGGGGGTAAAAGTTCTGATGTGCAAAGTTTTTTTCTCAGGAAGGAAAAAAACCAGAACAAAACAAATGCTTCAGCAGTCAGCATTATAAGCGCTTGGGGAATTTGTCGTACTGTGGTAGGATTCTTCTTTCTTTGCTGTACAGGACGTAATTGCAGTGTACTTTAAATAGTAAGTGAAGATAGTGATGGCGAGTAGGACGTTTATTATCTGTGCAAGCAAAATGCTTCTGTTCCTACAGGAGAGAGCAATGATACAGCGGATTTTTTTTTTTTGTACTGGCAGCCATTGATAACCCATAACTTTGTGCTTTAACCCAACTCATATCTCGTCTTCTATATTCTCATGTTCTGAATTCTGTCCATATCTATGCCTTGGTGTGTAAAATGAGACCGTCAGTGACGGCGTAGCTCACTCCGGCCCCATCTAGTCCAGAAGGAACGATCTAAAGTGGGCCACCTTGCGCAATAAATGTTGCAAGCTATATACACAATATACAAGCTATATATAGAAGCGATAGCCACCCTAGGAATACCGACCTGTTGGCCAGAAAGAATCCAAAACGGCGAGGAATTGACCGATTTTTGTTGAACCGCTCGTTAAGGCTTAATTAGTCCATAACTTCATTAATAATTGTAATGAAGCAAATCTGGGTAGAAGTTCTATGTACCCTAGGTACCCCTACCTTCATGGCAGAAAGAATCAAAATCGGTTAAGAATTGAGAGAGAAGAAGCGATTTGTGTGGAAACTGCTCATTAGGGACTGATTAACTACTCTATATTTTCATTATTAATTGCAATTATGCAAATTTGGGTAGAAGCCATATGCACCCCAGGCAGACCTACCTTCCTGCCAAAAAGACTAAAAGTCGGTGAAGAACTGAGAGAGAAAAAGCAATTTTCGTGACATGTGGATGATGCCAGACGGACGCCGGACGGACAACAGACAACATATGATGGCATGAGCTCATCGCCTGTTGGCCAGATGAGTGAATAAACTCTTCTCAAGTTTGAAATCAGTAGATTAAATTGCACGCCATGTATATGCACCACAGTTGAAATGATACTAGTTGAACGCAATATTTTATTACTGGGGGAATCCATGGCCTCAAGAAGCAGCTTTGAGACGAAAAGGTCACCAGGTCGAGTCCCTGGACCAGCAGGAATGGCCGAAGTGCTCTCGAGCAAGGCAACTAACCCCTAACTGCTCCCAGGATGCTCTGGGTATGTTCTACCGTACACTGCTCTGGATAAGAGCATCTGCTAAATGACTGTAATGTAATGTAATATTTTGAGCTCAGCTATGATGATGATAATGATTATGGGGTGTGGCTTTACCTGGCGGTTGCTGGGAGGGTCTGTCCACACTGCCCGATGATGGAAGGCGGAACTGGATTCCTGCAAGCAAAGGACACACCTCGTGCTTACACAGTGTTTCCAGATTCTACAGAGCAATTCTAGCATCAAATCTATTCACAAGTGGAAACAAATCTAAACAGGAAACTGCTGAAAAGTGACCATCCAACCTCATACCCATACCTCTACACATAATAACCATGGACGTAATAAACAACAACAACAGAAAAAAAAGATTTTTTTGTAAAATGAACAGCTTTTGATAATAATTGCTTGGAGACATTACAATTTCAGGACCTCAGTTTCATATTTTGTGGCTTGTTTACATGCAAAATAACAGGATGCGCTGGATCAAGTGCTCTTTTATAAGCCGCTGTAAAAAGCCACGTGTGAAAGCCATTTTGGGAAAATAAACCAAATTTGCAGTGATTAATGTGAATCATTTCAAGTACAATTATTCATACAGCAACATAATGGCAATATACAAGACTCTTTCAGATTTACTTCAAGGCAAGCAATTTTCATATTAGTCTTGCCTTTATGATATATTGTATTACATTTGTAAGTGAAAATCACATGGAATGTTCTAGCCCTGTTTATTTTTCAGGTTTAAAAGCAAGTGGTGATCTCGATACTATTGAAAAGCCCCATCTCAGAAGCCTGGACATGTGTATAATGTGGATGGGGAGGTCATTGGGAGGTTATAAAATCAACTTGAAGAGATGCTTAAGTAAATGTAAGTTTCCCCATATAAATATTGACTTAAGTCTCAGATTTTGAATTAGGATTTGGCCCATAATGCACCTCCTGGTCTTTGGGGAACTGAAGGTTGAGCTGAACTCAACAGGAAAGTCATCTTGGCTGTAAAATTTCAACACTTCGTTGAAAAGAAAGCACAGAAAGGAACCTGAAGCTAGTAACTGAAGGATAGATAAGGCCCTTTTGGGTTTGGGGCTTTGAATAATGTTTTAATTCCACTATGGGGGGAAACCATGGCCAAGAGATTAGAGAAGCAGCTTTGGGACCTAAAGGTTGCTGGTTCGATTCTGTGGTCCAGCAGGAATGGCTGAAGTTTGAAATCAGTACATTAAATTGCATGCCATGTTTATGTACCACAGTTGAAATGATACTGGTTGAATGTAATGTTTTATTACTGGGGGAATCCATGGCCTAAAGAAGCAGCTTTGAGACCAAAATGTCACCAGTTCGATTCCCTGGACCAGTAGGAATGGCTGAAGTGCCCTTGAATAAGGCACCTAACCCCTAACTGCTCCCCAGGCTGCTCTGGGTATGTTGTCTGTCGCTCTGGATAAGAGCGTTTGCTAAATGCCTGTAATGTAATTCCTTCAATAACTTCTTTAGAAAGCAAAATTGATTCTTGGGTTTGCTTTTTAAACTCGCTTTCTTGGTAGCCATCAAGTTCAGCCATGTTCTCTCCAACAATAAGTTGAACTGTTTACTTTTAATGTCAGTCCAAGTCTTCAAATCACATTGCAGTTTGCTAGACCATGGGGGAAACCATGGTCTAATGGTTAGAGAAGCAGCTTTGGGACCAAAAGGTTGCTGGTTTGAATCCCTGGACCAGTAGGAATGGCTGAAGTGCCCTTGAGCAAAGCACTGCTTTAGGCATGTTGTATGTCACTCTGGATAAGAATGGATGTATGCCTAAATCTTTGACATCATCAACTCGGGGAAGCCATGGCCTAATGGTTAGAGAAGCAGCTTTGGGACCAAAAGATCACCAGTTTGAGTCCCTGGACCAACAGGTATGGCTAATGTTAGTAAGTCTATGAGTTTTAAGGTCAAAACATTTTGCCTCTTTGTGGTATAAAAGTTGAGGACTCCCAGCTTTGCTTTCGAAAGTAGCAGGAACTTTAAGACACCCTGAGGGTTCATCAAGTTGGAAAGTCAAATAATAATCCATCCTTCCATTATCCGTAACCGCTTATCCTGTGCCAGGTCGCGGGCAAGCTGGAGCCTATCCCAGCTGACCATGGGCGAGAGGCGGGGTACACCTTGGACAAGTCGCCAGGTCATCACAGGGCTGACACATAGACACAGACAACCATTCACACCCACATTCACACTCACATTCACACCTACGGTCAATTTGGAGTCACCAGTTAACCGAACCTGCATGTCTTTGGACTGTAGGGGAAACTGGAGCACCCGGATGAAACCCACACAGACACGGGGAGAACATGCAAACTCCACACAGAAAGACCCCCGTCAGCCACTGGGCTCGAACCCAGAACCTTCTTGCTGTGAGGTGACAGTGATAACCACACCACCATGCTGCCCCTCAAATAATAATGAGTACATTACAAATCAAAAGTAAGAATACTATATCATTTTTAAAGTCTTAGATTTTCTTGGAAGTAGACCAACAGCCCATGAGAGAACGCTGATCCATGGGGTGCCATAACAAATCAATTACAGAAAATGCGACTGCTCACTGCGAGACTTCACTTACCACTTCAGCTCACTGTACAGATCTCAGCTTTATGTATAAATTTATGTAGAAACAGGGCATTCCCATATCACACAAAACCACAAGTACTCTCCAGCACAGCGGAAGTGCTTTTTATTATGCATTAGATTCGTAGCATTCAGATAATTTAGAATACATTTAGAATGGTCTCTAAGAAAGGAATGGAAAGTGCGAGCAATGACTGATGATACAAATAAATATATGAAATTAATCAGAGTGCTCGACCTGTTAGCCATTGTGTTTCAGTCAAGCGTCTACAGAAAGGAAATTAAGAGAGTTAGATTTTTGTGAAAACACACACACACACACAAATGTTAAGATAATTTGTTATTTGTTAAGACAAAACTCAACTCTGGTGCTGATGCTGAAATCATTCCAAAGCTCACAGTGATTGGAAAGCATTGATGATGATTTAAAAAAAAAAAAAAGGCAATAAATATAATAAAAAGACACCATTCACGAGTATTAGCATCAGAGAAATGTCTAATGGCAAGCCTAGCGTAGACCTTACTTTCCAGACGATAAGACACTTTTTTGGGAGCTCTAGCAGGTTTTTCAAAATGGTGTGTGTCTGTAATTTTCATAATAACCCAGTAGTATTTTTTTTTTTTTTTTTAGTTTTTAGGGTCAGCATGCTACTCCAGAAGGAATGGTTTTTACGGTAGGTTGCTACATTCATATGGGATCGTGTGTTCACTGAGAAGGTTCCACAAACGCACTAGTCTTGTAGTATAAACAACTTTTCCAAAGGTAAAATTTTCTGAAATTGACACGTTGCGATGCAATATTAACAGTTAATAGTTGATGCTAAGCACAGTTCCATTTTTATTTTCATTGCAGATTGTTATTTTCACAATTGAATCACACAAATCGAATGAAAATGATACTTCTGGCAATTTTGCATCAACGTCGTCCTCATAAAGCAATTAACGGCTACATACGAGCTGGCTAAATCGTTTGGCTTATTTCAAGTAAAATAATCGCAAGGAGTCTGTCAGTGTTCACGTTTCCCAGTTACCTAGCAACAGTGTCCTCATGCCTTTGACTATTTACGTTCTCAGGTCAAAAGCACAAATTCACACTTGATATATAAATACTTCACTTGTCGTCATTTAACATGGCGACCAAACCGTAGCATGGGCCTCGGTTGTTGACCTGAAAAAAGAAACAAAGCCAAATTCTTTTCACAACTGAGAAATCTGCAGCTTTGAAAAAAATCTTGCCGATGTACGAGACCTCGGATTTTGCATTTAATGCAATGCAATGCAGGAAGTTATCTGTTTCATGGCGTACTTTATTAATTCATATTCAGTAAGCGCTTTGGTCGGTCTGGGTAGCAGTAGATCTGGAGAACATCTGGATGATAATGAACGTTTCGTTGTGAATCTGTAACATTCTGGGCTCCCAAGTGCTGCAACAAATTTGTGTTTGCCCTCTCATTAGGAGATCACAGGCCATCAATGGCTGGGAAACGATACGATTGGCTGGCAGGCTTCAGCCATTTGGCAGGCGGAAGCACGTTAGCCTTCACCCTCCTCTGGTGGCTGCTGTATGATAGGGAAGAGCTGGCAGCTGGGTGGAAACTGGCAGATGACCAAATTGGAGAGAGAATATGATATATTGAGCCTTGTGTATGCCTGTAGTATCTTAAGCTGGAACTACTGTAGATACTAAACCAGTGTGGGAAGCTAGGATGGCTATAACATTGAAAATTCCATGAATGGTTTCCAAGTGGCGCAACTGTTAAAGCATTTACTCTGTCTTTGGGATATTGCGACTTTGAACTATGTGTGGTCAGAAATCGTGTAGCGTCCAGGTGAATGTTGTGCCTACTAAGGGGTAGGTGTAGGTTTTAAGCTCAAACCAAAGGCTACATTGAAACTATGTGGTGCAACCCTTTTTTTTTTTGTAGTTTGTAAACTTGAATGTAGTGGCCAATTTCTTCAAAATAGGCTACAATGGAGCTTACGTCCTGCTGGTGCAACTGGCTACAGGAGTCCAGAAGAACTGACCTTGCACTCTGGTACCGTTTTTTGAAAACCAGGGAACGGGTTCCTTTCTTGTTCTCGCACCAAATTTTTAACCGTTCAGAGCATTTCAACTAAAAATAAACTGGTTCGGAAGCTGAAAGTTGGTTCCCTCCCAGCTGGAACCAAAATATAACTGGTTTTTCCATCATGAACCGTGACATCAGTGAGTGTGTCATTAGTTTGGAGAGGAAGCGGAGCACAGTGATGGAGAATGCAACAGAAAAGGAGACGTCTTCAGAAAAAAGTGGACCGAAAACAAATATCTGCAATAAAAACAAAAACTCGGAGGTAATCAATGTGCACCGCCCAGGCTTGTAGTACTCAAATCCGACTCGTGCCCTAATTTTAAGGACTCGCGACTTGACTTGGACTCGAGCACTGATGACTCGGACTCATGCATTAACTGCATTCGAACTTGTAAACTGGAGACGCGGACTCGGATTTTTTCTGTATTTTTTTGTAACATGCCGTAATAATTTGGAATAAGATATTTATATCTACATTAAATTTTTATACTAATTTCGTGCAAGAGAGAGAATGCACACTCAGCTGTTCATAACGTCATGTTCAGGAACAAACTAACGTTAATGGCGCTAAAATGCCTGGAGAGAACACCGCTAGGATTGTCTGCTTTGCTTATACAGACTTCTCGTGCAATGGGGAAAAAATGTGCTGCTGTGTGTTCCATATGTAGAAGAACTATTGATGAGATGACGGGGACAACCTCGAACTTCAATCGTCGTTTGGTAAGACTCCACCCAGAGAAGGAAGCGACACGCTATGTTCATTGCTCTGGCTTGCTGAGCGACGAACAAGCTTTTTATCTGTAGTCTGTTAACTAAAATGGGGCAGGCGAGCAGTAACATTAGTCCAGCACAGCAGAGACGCTTTCACATAAAGGCAGCAACAGCCACCGTCAAATGGTGCAGCTGGAGTCTTGTTCTCGGATTCGACTCGGATCAATAGTGGACTCGACTTGAAATTTTCTTTAATGACTTGGACTTGAACACTGGGGACTCGAGACTGGACTCGGACTCAAGGTTTAGTGACTCAACTACAACACTGGCACCGCCATCTTGCTCCTACTGTTTACTCCTGTTGTAAATTGTGCCACACCCTCTGTCCATGACACATTCTTGATTACAATGGTTTCGTTAAAAACTGGTGAAAACGTGGGCCGGTTCACTAGCTGGCAACAAGGTTCTAAAGAATCCCGAATGGAACCGGTTCAAGAACCCGTTCCCTGTTGGTCGAAAACGGGTATTGGTGGGAAGGATGTCCTTCCTCTTTTCTTTGTGGATCAGCTCAGTTATCAGTCAGTGCTAAGTGCTGATTGGTGTTTTAGTCATTAAGGCTCCAAGTGACTGATTGGAAAGGTACTTTGAAGCTGCTGCTTGAGTAAGACCCAGTCTTCAACCAAACCCTCAAACGCTGAGTTCAACCGTACATCCGGTACTGCATATTTCTGTCATGTGATGTGATGTAATGTAAACTGGTGAATCAGCTAACACCCAAAACAATTTGTGCTACTTAATTCATATGAAAAAATTAGGAAACTTTGGATTAAGAACTTCTTCCAGCTTTAATTGCATGAAACCGAATGAAACCCAACCACTACAATGTATGGTAATATCAGGTTCTTATATTTTGAAGTGTCTTATGGTCTGGAAAATATGGCATGACATCTACTATGCATGGATATGCAACTACAACAAAATAGTCTCTCAGTTTTTTTTTAAAAAATATACACTTTCTAAATACCCATGCGATAAATTACCCGTACGGCTCAGTCCGATACTTCCTGCCTTATGAAACATGTTAAGATTCATTATGGTGTTATGGAGCAATGAGCAAGCAAGAATATTTTTCTCTTTTTGTTCTTTTTTTACGCTACTGTACAGTGTTTTACTGTACTTCACAGCACCGGTGGGTTCAGTCTAAATGTGTGCGTTTAACCCACTTTTTATTACTTGCCAGAAAACCCAAGAGTTGCAGCAAAGAGGAAATATTAAGTGGCGTCAAATGAGGGCATGAGCTACCAGGACTGGGCTTGAGTCCACATCCAATTCTGGATATTTTTGGCCATTTACTTTGTTTCAATTTGGGCAAATTAACTCATTTATGAATACACTTTAACCACATATTAATCTCTACCATTCTTGGAATTTTTACAGAACGAATTATTTATTTTAATAGTCCATAAACTGATTAAACCGGACACGATATTTGAAGAAGGCCAATGGACTGTAGATCTGTTGGACAAAAACTTTTTTCCTCAAATCTTTATGGATTAATTTGAGTTATTTTTAATGTCGGGGATAAAAAGAAACTTAAATATGTTCCTTTTTTTTTTTTTTTTTTACCACCACCTTCTCTAGGTACTTCACATTCAGCGCAGGAGCAGGCAGAAGTGAGTGACGCGTTGTGCCATATGCATCGTGTGCAGCGAGCACGCACCAAGAATTTTGTTAGGGTTAACCTCCAAAACTAAACTGCTCATAAAACTACAACCTTTTCTTGTTCTAATAGTACCAATTAGGACCATGTAGATCCTTTCCGTTTTGTGCTACAACATTAGGTAGAGGTGGGGGTCACTCGCGATTTATTTTGAGAAAAATCACTGTATCTCTGCAACCGTAAAATATTCTTTTTTTAATTCCAAAAGCTATATTCTACTTATTTTATAAATTTTGACTGACTACTTATTATTGTATACATCTTGTACATTAGATAGATTATTGCATTGTATATTTCCCACTATTTCTAGAATATATTCCAAATAATTATTTATTTGTACATATATCTGTTTATTTTCATCTCTTTGTATAGTTTTTATACCGTTTTAAGAGTAATTCATTAAAGATAAAGGGTGTCCTTTAACAGAGAGCAGATTTAAGGTGAACTGAACCTGTTTGAAATTGTACGCTAAAGTACCGACTTTCTCACTGCAAGACATGTTTTCATTGTTAATTAGGTGGCTGGCTAACTTACAATAAGTGTAAACACATCCTTTCTGTCCGACGAATAACTCAAACCAAAGAATTTATCCATGTCATTTCAGAATTATCGAAGTACCGAACAAGTAGGGATGTAGGAAACCTCAGCTTTCCACAAAATGCGATGCAATTTAGATTCTTCAGGCAGTGATTCGATATTTGATGATACGACTGAATCTGATATGACACGATACGATACGATATTGTTTCGTATCCTCCAGTTGTGAATCTGTTAATTCACAAATGATTATGATGTAGAGAGACTATTTGAAATATCAGCGCTATGAGCAAATTACCTTGCTAGTCTGTTCATTTGGACATCAGTTGTCTATTGTCCGTCCTTTTTAAAAATCGCTTTAAAATAGCTTCATAAACAATGCTAATCAGTCATAATACAGTAGATTTCTGACGGTTTATTTTAATCTTTGCCTTTTAGATCAACCAAATCATTTGATTGTTAAACCAATACTTACTAGCTTGGAGTTTGAACAGAAAACCAGAACGTCAAGGGCGTAGTAGATCGTCTGGTCTGCCATCAAAAAGAACTGAAACGTGACAATGTCAGAGAGGACTAACCTCCACGACAAATTGTTTACAACAGGAAAATCGACAAACAAACGACCAAGTTTTGTTTCTCGAGGGAAGATCGACGCAAAACGTCGATCAGAACTGGAATCGGATGATAACTGAGCGAGGAAATACAATTCTAGTGAGAGGCCTGGAAAATGTGTTAATTTAGCCTCATTACAAATTCATTAGCAGAAAAAAACTGACAAGTTTTGTGCGGAGTGATGAGTTCTTTCAAACAAAACAATCGGAACGGAAATCCTGACGGAGGAGATACGATTTGACTGAATCGTGGACGACGGTTGACGGACACCACGCCATGGCAACACCTCATTGGCCTTACCGACAGATGAGCTAAATACACATTGATTAAATTCTACCACAAGCAACATTACCAACTTCTCATATTACTTATGGTTATCAACAGTGTTTTTCTTCTTTTTATCCTTCGACGGTTAGTAGAGTTTAAACACTTTGCCCATTGTTTGTTTGCCCTATTTTACATTCCAGCATGAATAAGACAAATTGGTGGCCCTTATTTTGACGTAAAACTTAATATTTCCTCTTTGCATACCTACTGACAGTCATATATTACTTCGGTCATTACAGGAAAAGAAAAAAAACCCACAGTATACATTCAACTGTATATTCACAATAAATCAAGGAATATCTATATTTATATAAAAATGATAATCTATGGAGCAGGATTCAACCACCATTTCAGTATTATTCATCCCATGTATGTACAGTATATACGTCTGATTGTATATATGTATATATATATGTATGTGTGTATGGAACAATAAAATACAGAATGCATTCAGAAGGTTACATTTAACTGTGCAAACTGCAGCTGTTCAACCCAATACGTCTTCAAAAGTTTCACAGTACTAAACCCGCTTGCTTGTTTCACAGCAAGGCTTTGGCTTTGAAGACTTGTATTTGAATTACCTGGAACATCATTTCATACATTTCTTAATACTTTTTTGAATCACTCTGACTTCTGTTGAATCTGAACGTAACCAGCATTAGTCCACATTCAGAGAAGAGGATGATCAAAACCCACAAAATATATCAAACAGATCCCTGGAGCAGTCTTTGGTCAATGTTCAGTTCTCATCCTTTTTTAAAACCCATTTGGATGAGAGGCATTATTATTATTATTATTATTATTATTTTTTTTTTTTACTTTTACATTCCATTTCTGCAGCATGAGTCAATGTTTCAACACCAAAAAACAGCTCTAAAAGTCTTAGATTATCAAAGAAAGAAGCTCTCAAAGAAACTCTTGAGAATTTCTCACCAAGAAATTGTCCTGTCCACAGCCAATGCAATCACAGTATCTACCGAAATGTGTATTTTCCAGAAGGAATGGCCAAACCAAGCAGACTGTAAAGTAATGTCGAGAAGCAGTTTTTCGTGGAATTGAGACTTTGGTTCGTGGATGAGTCATTGCTGCTCAGTGTTAAATAAGCGCTGAGTATCCCAGGGACGCTAATGCGATATTGGTGCGAGCATCAAGCTGCTTTTAGCTACGACCTCTCATTGGGGCTCATCAGCTCTGAATAAAGGATCACTTATAGCCTAAAACCTCCCTAATGGCTTCTTGGCCAACTCTCTCTCTCTCTCTCTCTCTCCTCTTTCATTCTGTTTTCCATTCACCCATTTGCACTCTTACAAAGAACAGACAAACCTTGTAAACATTTTGATTTGTTACTACACACTTTTTCTTTGTCCTTTGATTTTTAGAAGTCCTGTGATGGATGCACCACGTGTGGCTTCAAGTTACTCAAATAGACAGAGACATATAAGACATCTCCGAGTTATTGGAGTATGTCTTATGGTAGATCTCCATACTGGCACTCCTGGATATGGGCATCCGTCCCCGTAACCTTCGTTGCCATCTAACCCAAAGGAAATCTCTGCAAGACGGAGACGGGCTGCTGGCCATGGTTCCTCTTGGTGACCCGTTATCGGTTGTTTCTCTCTTCGATACATCTAAGGCAGCCTGAAGTTCTAAAAGGGACAAGTTAAATGGGTGCACAGTCGCTGGGTCTATAGTTGCAGGAGAACTGTTACCTTGATCCACTATTTCCAGTGTCTCTTCCATAGTTAGAGTCTCAAATTCAGGATCATCTGGTTCCACTGAACACAGGATGGCTGAAAATATTGCCTCGGACTCTAGGAGGTCAATTGTAGCAGAGTCAAGGGCATCTGGTTTGAGTGGGTACTCTGTAACTTGGTCGTCTGATTCTTCAGGGTACTGGTCATCTCGTTGTTGAGAAAAAGGTTCAGGAAGTGTCACTGAAGCACTCTCAAGAGGGGGCAGTTGAGTCAAGTAGGCAACACTTGATTCCATGTAGGTTGGTTCTGACGGGCTAATAATTTCAGGATCCATTTCTGACCAGCTCGGAGTTCTTATATTTAGAGGTTCTTTTCGTGGGGAGTCTGATTGATGAAGATCCATAGTTTCTCTCTTTGACCACAAAACAACAGGATGAGCCTCTGGCTCAAATGTTGCTGAACTCTGAAGTGCTGGAGACATAGGTTCTGGACTCTGAGGATTTGACACATCCACATATGCTGGTTCTGGAGTTGCTGGCTGTAAGAAAATGGTGTCCAGTAGTTCTGGGAAAGGTGGATCTTCAGTTGTGTGGTCAGCAGGTTCATCAAAATCAGCTGCTTCTGGGGTTGGAGGGTCTGGAAGATCTGCAAACCCTGGACTAGGCAACTCGGGGTCCAAGGATTCTAAACTTGGCCATTTCAAATCATTAAGATCCATTGATTCTGGTGTCAATGGACTCAGCACAAGACAGTCACCTGGTTCCAGAACAGTATAGTCTTCTATGTTGTGATCTGAGTTTTCTTCAGTTGGCTCTAGCAGCACAATTGGGCTGACAGAAGTTTGAGTTGAATGCTGCTGCTGCTGCTCTGTTGCTACATAAAGAACTGAAGATAGTAGACATGGTTCAGCTTCTTCTAAAGGGTCTTGAATGAAAGGATGTTGTATGGATGTATCAAAAGACTCTTGAGGTGATGATGAATCTGGTGGACTAATATTGTCTGGATCCAGTTTTGGCCAGTGCAAGTTTGCCAGGTTTACAGATTCTAGCTTTGTAAAATCTAGCACAATCGAGTCTACCCTTTCAGAAGTCAAAACTTTTGAAAAATACCTAGCGTCTAAATGTAGTTCTATTTCTGGAGGATCAGGAGGAGTCATTGGATCGGGATCCAGTTCAGGCCAGCTTAGCAATGACAGGTCCACAGGTTCTGGAGGAGTCAAGTTGGCATAAGTTGGATCATCAAGTTCTGCCAACTGTGAATTTGGATCTGTCTGGAATAAAGGTCTGGATGTTGAGACATGCAGGACATTTTTATCTAAAGCCTCTGGATCTGGGGGATGCATGGATAAAACATTTGGATCAATGGGCGAAGGGCAGTTCACTGCTGCATCTGCTGTGTTCTGTCGCACCAAAGTCTTGCTCCCAGCCTGGGTACTGACAGATACATGACCAGAAGGAGTTTGGGTTTTCTTTGCCCAGTTTGGAGACCAGGTGTTGTAGCGTTGTGCAAAAGTAGAAAAGTTGCTGTTAAAGGCTCGAAGCTCTGTGCACAGGTCCCGTCTGAGGTCGGCTAGTTCCTTTCGCATGGCTGACACATCCTCCCTCCACTGCTGGCTGATTGCAAGGGCAAGGTCTGCTGTCTCCTGTACACTTGATGGAACAGGTCGTGGCCTAACAGGGACGCTGGTCTTGTGTGGGGACAGTGAGGGAAATGTTGTAGAAGAACGATTACTGTACAGGCTTCGTGATTCACTTTCTCTGCTTGGATGGCTCAGATCCCTCTGGGTCATGGAAGTCATGTCTGTCTCCTTGTTGAAAAAATTATCCTCATTAAGTAAACCAGTGCCCTCGAGCACTTCATTCCCCTCTGGAAGACAAACATAAACAAGCGGGAGAGTATATAACGTTCCTACAGGTCGGGACAGCTAGAGACACTGTGATGCTCACTATTGGCTTTACTACAAAGCCTGAAACAAACACATGTGAGCCAAATTACATGAGATTAACTATTCCCTCTTGCTACCTTTGTGTGAAAACAAAGGTTTCTTACCATTGTTTGTCTGTATACAAATTGTTCAAAATTATATCATTACATTAATCCAAAACATCCACCGTTGGAATAATAGTACATTTGATACCTTAGTCAGTTCTAGGAACTGCCAAATAATGCAAATTGAGTCTACTTCTTTTGATGTGCAACCAAATGGCATTATGGTTGCTCTTGCTTCCGCATGTGATGGTTGATGCTAATGTTGAGTTATTACAGGCAATGCGCTTATTTTGACTCACATTATTGTGGGTTTGTTTCATGCTGTTACTCTGCCTTCTCACTCAAACATTTATTTGCATGTACTTTTCCCATGTCTCAAAGCACAAAACAGAGAGTTCTACCTCAGGGGAAACCTGGCGAGAATAATAACAACCACATCTCTGTGAGCATAATCAAATCAGTCCCTCATCCGACTAGCAGAAGCCCTATGTTTTGTGCATTGAAAAGAGGCAAATGCGAGCAAAGCTTTCAACCTAATCTCTCTGTGTGTGTGTCTCAGAAGAGCAGGTATGAACCCTATTGAATATGAAAGGCCCACACAGACCCTTTAAAAAAATCCGACCAGGAATAACCAAGTAAGTGGAACCATGGAGGGTTCTCTTGACACACAAAGTCAAGTTTTGGTGGGAGAGCTGATATAGTTCAATTACCAAAAGTATTAAGCAAATATATTTCAGTGAGAAGGCAGTGTAAACATACTGAAAGTCTCTCCAGCTGTCCCTAGCCCTGTTTCCTAAACGGCCAAAAAACTGGAAGCCACCTGTATCTGAGTGTCTCATAACGATGCTCATATTTTTTTCCTCCAAGATTGTTTGCCACTCGATTGGTTTTTTTTTTTTTTACACCATTCATTATTAACAGTCTCTGAAAACTCAAGACATTCAAGAGCTGTACCAGTCACAGGCCCTGTGGGAGAGAGAACTCAACACTGACATGGTTTTGAAAACAGCTGCACATCACAGGAAGAACAATAGTGAGAGAAAAGTAGATAAAGTAGATAAAGGGAATGGAAACAAACTACAGAATCCGGGAGAATGAGAGAATACGGAGCCCACTGAGTGAGAAGCATTGAACCAGGCAGCATTTCCAGATCGCATCATATTCCAGCTCATCGCTTTTCAACCCCTCCGTGAGTTAGCCAGAAAATAGGGCAAAGTGGAGATCTAAAATTTGATATCTTTAGAACAATGTACACAGTGTAATAATGCAAGGACACTGATTGGGAAAGGAAATTATCATTGGATTGGATGTTTCACTTTTCAGCCTTTTCTGCTTTACTTGTTTTCCCCTGAGAGTCTGAATTCAATAGGGTTCATTGCCTAACTCTCTAAGGCACACCAGAACTTACCTGGTTTGTGGGATTTATTTATTTTTTGCTTGGTTTTATTTATTTATTATTTAGTAGACAGAACAGTCACTTTGCTCATAAGCAGATTACATGCATCCATGCCATGCCAAACACAGTACATACGGTAATACACACATGCACCCCTACGTAAATAAGATACCAATACCAATAGGAGACAAATAAGCACACTTGTGTCGTATCCACTATAATAACGCTAAACATGATGGCTAACTGAAGAATGTGCCCTAAACAGGGGTGGACAAATCATAAATCCACGAGCAAGTGAAATTTCCCCGGCCAATGCATTGGTCGCCTTGAAACTGACGAGGCTAAGAAGTCGTAGCTAAGAAAATATTACAACGTCCATAAAGTTTCGAGAAGAATGCCCTCAACAAGTCATTGTCTAACCTTTTTCGCGTTGTCTTCTCCTCACATCGGACGTTTCTGGCTATACGATGGATTTGTGCAGCATTTCCTTTGGCTTGGTTTCTACACGCATGGCTGTTCCTTATTCTGAAATCATCACTGTCATTCGTACATGCTAACTGATCCACCGAGAAGAAAACGTTCAACCAGATCGTCTTGTTTGATGTGTGTAGTGCGGCGGGTGGTGAAACCGGGAAGCACTTGCTAAAGTTACAGCATTTATGATTAAACATTTGTACTTTTTTTTTTTTGTTACTGAGAAAGTCAATTAGGAGTCGGGAACTTGTTTGGAGACATACTTGTCCACCAGGCAACTACAAAACAAATGAAATCTGTTTGTCCTGGGTTCCCTGGATACAGATTTGTCCACCCTTGACTAGACCTGTTACTATGTCTGCTGCTCTAGACTAGTTCTCATATTTGCTCTGAATGCACAATGAAGCAGATTCGGACTAATATGGCATTCTAAGCCACATAAATCTACTATTTGTTTCAAATCATGACCGAATCAACTCACAACAGCAAGAACATGCAGAAAATTTCCAAAATGGCTGGACTAGCACAAATTTAGCCCTGAGATTAAGGATAGGGTTCAGGACATACATACTGTATGTACCTACACCGATCAACCATAAAATTAAAAACACTGACGCTGGTAAAGTGAATTACATTGAGTATGTTGTTACAGTGGCACCTGTCAAGGGGTGGGATATATCAGGTAGCAAAAGAACAGTCAGTTCTTGAAGTTGATGTGTTGGAAGCAGGAAAAATGGGCAAGCGTAAGGTGACAAATTGTGATTGCTAGATGACTGGGTTTGAGCATCTCCAAAATGGCACATCTTATTTGTGGGGTGCTCCCGGTATGCAGTGGTTAGTGCCTACTAAGGGCCCATCCACACGAGTACGTTTTTGTCGAATCCGCATAAATACTTTATCGTTTCGGCCTCGCGTCCAGACGGATCCGGCTTT
>JAPEKL010000003.1:4157453-4170240 GCA_028877455.1 Bagre pinnimaculatus
CCACACAGAAAGGCCCTCGCCGGCCGCTGGGTTCGAACCCGGAACCTTCTTGCTGTGAGGCGACAGCGCTAACCACTACACCACCGTGCCGAATGTTAGTGTGAGTTCATGAAGCCCTCGTCAGTAACAATGATGTGTAAAATGGGTGATCATCCCCTAATCTCACACACACACACACACACACACACACTGGCCTAGCGTGTAACACAGGAGTGTATAAAACACACACACACACACACCTGCAGAGAGAAATGCTGATTGCAGCAGTGAAATTCCCTGATCAGAGTGAGAGAGCTTCAGGATTCATCACACTGACAAACTGAAATCACTGAATCATCAAATTTATTCACAACCTCACACATCAGAATGTTATTACACCACAGTTCCACTCCAGACCCCATGGATTACACCCTGTTTCCAGAATCCTATATTTCCAGGACCCTATATTTCTTGGGACATACAGTATGTTTCCAGACTTTCTATAATTATCATTTCCATCATCCAATATTCCCAGACGTCTATACTTCTCTATTTCCAGACTTCTCTATTCGCAGACGTCTATAATTCTCTATTTCCAGACTTCTCTATTCACAGGCGTCTATACTTCTCTATTCCCAGACTTCTCTATTCACAGATGTCTGTACTTCTCTATTCCCAGGCGTCTATACTTCTCTATTCCCAGACTTCTCTATTCGCAGGCATCTATACTTCTCTATTCCTGGGCGTCTATATTTCTCTATTCCCAGACTTCTCTATTCGTAGGCGTCTATACTTCTCTATTCCCAGATGTCTATACTTCTACATTCCGAGACATTAATATTCCCAGACTTCTCTATTCCCAGACGTCTATACTTCTGTATCTCCATACGTCTATATTCCCATATGTCTATTCTTCTATATTCCCAGACTTCTCTATTCGCAGACGTCTATACTTCTCTATTCGCAGGCGTCTATACTTCTCTATTCCCAGATGTCTATACTGTACTTCTCTATTCCCAGACTTCTCTATTCGCAGATGTCTATACTTTTCTATTCCCAGGCATCTATACCTCTCTATTCCCAGACGTCTATACTTCTCTATTCCCAGACTTCTCTATTCGCAGGCATCTATACTTCTCTATTCCTGGGTGTCTATACTTCTATATTCCCAGACTTCTCTATTCGCAGACGTCTATACTTCTCTATTCCCAGACTTCTCTATTCACAGATGTCTATACTGTACTTCTCTATTCTCAGACTTTTCTATTCGCAGACGTCTATACTTCTCTATTCCCAGACTTCTCTATTTGCAGGCATCTATACTTCTCTATTCCCAGACTTCTCTATTCCCAGATGTCTATACTGTACTTCTCTATTCCCAGACTTCTCTATTCGCAGACGTCTATACTTCTCTATTCCCAGACTTCTCTATTCGCAGGCATCTATACTTCTCTATTCCCAGACTTCTCTATTCCCAGATGTCTATACTGTACTTCTCTATTCCCAGACTTCTCAATTCGCAGACGTCTATACTTCTCTATTCCCAGACTTCTCTATTCGCAGGCATCTATACTTCTCTATTCCTGGGCGTCTATACTTCTCTATTCCCAGACTTCTCTATTCGTAGGCGTCTATACTTCTCTATTCCCAGACTTCTCTATTCCCAGATGTCTATACTTCTACATTCCGAGACATCAATATTCCCAGACTTCTCTATTCCCAGACATCTATACTTCTATATTCCCAGACGTCTATATTCCCAGACTTCTATATTCCCATATGTTTATACTTCTATATTCCCATACGTCTATATTTCCAGACATCTATACTTCTATATTTCCAGATGTCTATACTTCTATATTCCCAGACATCTATATTCCCAGATATCTATATTTCCAGACGTCTATATTCCCAGACTTCTATATTTCCAGAGTCTTATCTCCAAGATCCTATCATGAGAGTTATTTTTTCAAATCCCTAAATTTCCAGACTCGTATATTTCCATACTTATATATCTCCATAGTCCTAAATTCCCAAATATCTATATTCCCAGACTCCTACATTCCCAGATGTTTATACTTCTATACTCTCAGACATCTATACTTCTATATTCCCACATTTCCAGATGTTTATATTCCCATACGCCTATATTTCCAAACTCTCATATTCCCAGACTTATTTTTTCAGATCCCTATTTTTCAGGGATATATCCCTATATTTTTAGCACCCAGTTAACCCTCAGGGATCAGTAAAGTACTCTATATATTTACATATATAGTGCTATATTTCCAGGGTATTATGTTTCTAGAACTCTGTATTTCCAGAGTACTACGTTTCCAGGACCCTTCCCCTCCCCAGGACCTTATGTTCTGAGGTCCCCATATTTACAGACACCTATGTTTTTAGGGACCTGTGATTCCAGAACCCTATATTCCCAGATGCCTATAACTCGAAAACCTACCCTATATTTCTAGATGCCTAGGATCCCAGAACCCTATATACTGTATTTCCACATTACTGTTTCCAGGGCTCAATGCTGTCAGAGCCGTATGTTGTCAGGGTTCTACGTTTCCTAAACCCAGTGTTCCCCGGGTCCTGTACCCCCTACAATAAGACCCAGCTGGTCTGTCGTCATTGTTGTATTTTTCTTCACCTGTGTAATGTATTACATTGAGGGCCCGTCGTTCCTAGGCTCCTTTATTCGCCTATATTTCAGCCCAATGTTTCCTCAGTCCCTTATTCCCTCGATGGAAAAATAAGTCTATTTCCTTTACCTGACTTGTTAACAAATATATTTTACCATGTTTGGGAAACACAAAGAAGCCCATGAAACGGAGGTCTCTGGGAACGCATATATAAAATGGGTGCAAGTTTACTAATAACGGGATCGATGGAGACTTTCCAGTTTTAATCCTTGTCTTAATGAATATGTAAACTGGAGTGGAAACATTTCTACCAAAAAAGGCAAAATACACACGGTGGAGTCAATGCAAATAGCTTAATTTCCCACCTACGGTTTTATATGTACTTTAGAAATAATCGCACGTCCTTTACAAAACATTCTGTATAAAATATTTTTTATTATAACAAATTTTGCAAATGGCTAAAACCTTCAAACACGTCCTGTATTTAAATGACTTCCTGGAAAGCATCCTCCCAATCACTCACTTGGAATGAGATGTTTATTGTAAATGCAATCTAACTAGCATTCGGTTTTCTTCTGCTCATTATAATCCAAAATAAAAATTACATGCTGCAAGTGACTGTTGGCCTTTTTTTTTTTTTGCTTTTTCACTAAAGCTCTGATCCGTCTCTGGACTCGTATCAAACTGGACTCAGATCAATAGTCGCTCAGCAGGAGACAGAGAAACAGGGAGTGAAGAAAAAAGAGAAACAAAAGGTAAGAGGGAGGTTAAACAAATATAGACATCAGTGCTGTAACGACAGAGAGCTGGAGGGTGGGAGAGATTACACACAAAAGCAGAGAGAGAATGAGAGAAACAGAGAGAGACGTCAAAGACGCTGAGAGACGGCACGTGAGAAAGATGAAGTCATACCAAAGCAAGGAGGGAGGGCAGTGTGTGTGTGTGTGTGTGTGTGTGTGCACCCAGAGGGGAGTGTGAACGAGGGCGCCAGTTAGCAGAGTGACTCAACTAACGCAGAATAGCTTTTCCAGCCAGTTTAACACCTGCACTCAAAACACCACACTCCGTGTCTGTGCCAACTACACACACACACGCAACAAAAAGTTGCAGAGTTACTATTATAACCCGTAAATTCCTCTACCACCACAGCAAGTCCCCATCATTTTTTATCTGCTTATGGTTACATTTAAAACAAGCTATTTCCCGTTATCGCTTACATTATACAGGAACTAGCTTACACGGCTATAAACGATCGTTCATTTTATTCACAAAACACCGTCAAACTTACAAAGCACTGGCACAATATGAACAAATCTGGGTGTTAGAAATGTACCATCGTTGCTATGGTGACATTTTAAGTGATAAGGAGATGTTTATTTAACCTTCACGGAAGGAGTCTCGTCTCTATCTGCCTAGTGTTTAGCATGCCCGCCTCTTGACTGGGAGATCGTGAGTTCTACTCACGGTTGGGTCATACCAGAGATCATCGTAAAAATGGTACTTACTACCATCTGGTGAGGCGCCGCAATGCAGATGTGAGTAGGGAGTCAAACTCTAGTGGTCGCCTGAGGACCAGCCCTCATTGTAACACTAGTTATATACTGTAAGAGGCAAGCGGCCGAGGGCTGTAGAAACGGAGATCAGATCCACCCAACGCACCTTAAGGGCCTGGTTAGTACTGGGATGGGAGACTGCCTGGGAAGACCAGGCCCTGTCACGGGAGGGACTTTTCCTTTGAAGGAATCTCCAGTGTCAGTGCTTTTCAAACCTGTACGTTTCTTGGTTACAACATCATGTAACTATAAATGGTTAAAAAGTATGCTGTTCTTAATGAATAGAATGTTTAACAATTGGAAAACCACTGGCTGTGGTTTAAGAACAGTGCCCTTGCTTTGGGTCTGTCGTTGGCGAATCCATCATTGATCATTCTCCCATAACAGCATGTCTTGAAGTGTTTTATTCCTAATTTAATTGAAGTTAAACATCTTTGAGGAAGCTGTAAGCTACTTTATTGTCACGTCATGTCCGTTGTGCCCCGTTCACACACAAACACAGACAGGGCTCTAAGTCTGTCAAGGTTCCTTTTCAAATAACGACGCACCATTTACATGCATCCTTCGTGCATCACGCGAAGTCTTGCCAAGCAAGAAATGAATCAAATGATTTCCAGCAATATGTGACATTTGACATCAGTTGCTGTTTCATAAAAGTGTTATTGCTATCCAACTGAGGATACTAAAAGAAGAACAACTTGCACACAAAATCAAATCGGCCATCTGGCCTGAGTAGCTCGACAACCCACACGGTCTGAGACAAACAGTCAAAGCCATACCAATGAAGCAAACACGGAAAAAACTTTTTAGCATCGATTCTGCTCCGAGCCACATTCCTGACCAACGGTTCTGTCTCCCTTGCTTTACTGACCTTTCTGATAAAGATACCCCAAAAATAGCTTCTTTATTTCCTCCCATCCCATCCCCAACACACATGGCTCAGTGTTGATGTTGCAACCTTTTAGTCAGTTTGCTTCAGAGCGAAGGGACATAAATCTCCCCGAGCGTGTGCGTCACCGAGGTCCGCATTGATAACAGCTGCCAAAAACAGCAGCCGGATGGATGGGTCGCGCTATTCTTGGCGCTGTGTGTTTATTACAGCCGAAGGAGCCCATTAAGTGCTGCGAAACACAGATGCATCAGAATCATCGGCTCTTGCACGGTCCAGGTCATGGCGGCACATGCTGGCAGTTAATCCTATCTGACATGCTCGATGAACGCAAACCTAAACTAATTGGTGCTATAATGATGACAGACTGACGCAGGCGTCTGACACAAGGTGCTAGCGATCTTTTCATTCTATCCCTGCACAGCTCCAAAGGAGTAAATAAATTAGTGGGAAAAAAAAAATCAACAGTAATGTGTCTCTGGCTTTGTCCAGTGGAATTAGCCTGCAATTAAAGTCAATTAAGTGATCAATTTATAAAACCTCCCACTTAACTTGAGATGCTTATCTGCAATGATAGTTGTGCAATTATGAACTGGTGCCTCTCAACCTTGAGTGAATTGTCAACACCTTTTTACGAACCTGTAATTAGCATAAGTGGGTTGATCGTGATCACTCATTTGCATAGTGAGCATATGGGCTGTGGGGTCATAGTGATCGCAAAGACTTTTTATGAGTACAAATAACATTCAGAGAATGATATACTGTAACCTGCCATATTTTTCTGACTAATTAGGCATTGCACCTAACTTTTGCTTAGGGGTCCAAGCAGATTCCGTTTTAGCTTCCGTCTAAAAAGCTTCCGTTCCAGACTCTGAACAAAAAAAAAAATGTTCCGATCGCTCCTTGTGAACAACACACATCTGACCTCAAAGTCGCCATTGTAGTGACTCTTCAAGCCCTTACGATGAACCCTGCTAATTAACAGTTACCCTCAAGTGGCCGTATCTATCTTGCTGATGCACTTAAGATTGATCGAGCAGATCTAATCCCTTACCACTACCCAGGCTGGACATTAAATAAATGCAGGTCATGAACAGCAGAGCTTACTTCTGAGTCAGCAGGAGTGAGCAATTTTACAACATTAATCCTGGCTCTTTCTGCTTTCCCTGATCCCGCCAATTACAGTATACCCCCAGAGAGTGGTCATCTTTCCTCAATGCCACCCAAGCCTCAGAACTATTTATGAGTAGACCAAGAAGACCACAGAGCACCAAGGTGGCTAGTCTATAAGAAAATCAATGGTTTTCAAGATGGCGTGTTTTGTCATCAATATCGATGGTGTCATTGTTAAGCCTTTGCTAGTGATTTGCAATCCTGGTGTATGTGTACCCCATTCTGTACTGTACCTTCGAGCTGTACATAAATTCTCAAGACTAAAATTTAGATTTCTCACCTCTGCAGCTTCTCCCTCTGCTAAACACTGCAAAGACGCTGAATCATCCTGTATTCTAGGTCATACCTTATATTGTTACTGTCCAACTTGATTTAATATTCGCTGGTTTCTCAAACAAAACTATCAAGTCGTTGGTGCATGTAAACCTTAGGGCGATTTAAGACTTTTCCAAAAAAAAAAATCACTGACTGGACACCTTCTACAACAACACTCTCACCAGTCCTAGCCATCCATCCATCCATCCATCCATCCATGAATCCACTGTCTATACCTTATTCTTGATTTATTTGTCAGGGTTGCGGGGGAGCCAATTCCAGCTGATTTCAGGCAAGAGGTGGAGCACACCCTGGGCAGGTCACCAATATACTGTATCACAGGGTTACCACAGAGACGAACCGCCATTCATTCACATTCAAACCAATGGGCAATTTAGAGTAGCCAATTGATCTAATTCACATGTGCTTGGACTGTGGGAAGAAACCAGAGCACCCGGAGGAAACCCATGTAGACACGGGGAGAACATGCAAACTCCATGAAGAAAGGCGCCAGTCAGCCACAAGGTTTGAACCCAGAACCTTCTTGCTGTCACCACTGCACCACCACAGTCCTAGCTAGTAAGAGCTAATTAGTCTAGTTTGCTAGCGAGATTAGGGATTGGTTTAACTCTGGTGATGCATCATCATCTTCTTCTTCTTTCGGCTGCTCCCGTGAGGGGTCACCACAGCTGATCGTCCAGCTCTACGTATTTGATTTGGCATATGTTTTTTACACCGGATGCCCTTCCTGACGCAACGTTTCCCGATCTGTCCGGGCTTGGGACCGGCACCAAGTATGCCCTGGCTTGTGCAACCCCAGTGGCTGGGTATTTTACCAAATCTGCATGTCTTATGAACAGGGGGAGGAAACCCATGCAGACACGGAGAGAACATGCAAAACTCCACACAGAAAAGCACCAGTCGCCCATTAGGTTTGAACCCAGAACCTTCTTGCTGTAACCACTGCGCCACCACAGTCCTAGCTAGTAATTAGTCTAGCTTGCTACGGTAGCTAGATTAGAGATTGGTTTAACTCTTGTTTAAATCTGCATGTCTTTGTACTATGGGAGGAAGCCGGAACACCCGGAGGAAACCCACACAGACATGGGGAGAACATGCAAACTCCAAACAGAAAGGCCCCCGTCGGCCATGAGGTTCAAACCCGGAACCTTCTTACTGTGAGGCAACAGTGCTAACTACTGCACCACCGTGCTGCCAACTCTGATGATGTATACAGCCACAAATTAAGAGGGCTGTCACATCACATGCCGGTGAATGTGAGATTTGGTAAAAATATCCAGCCGCTGGGGTTACACACAGGCTGTCATTTTTTTTAGTTATTTTTTAATTAGTTAAGTTGAAAAATTAGCAATGGGATATTTTTGATTCAACATATTTTAAATTGCTTCATATTCACTCACGTATTTGAGTATTTTTTTTTCATTGGCGCTTTATCCACCTTTTTTTTTTTTAACTTGCCGTCCAACTTGAGACCAAATTGGTTGGAAGGTAGGAAAGAGCAAAAGAAATATTGCTGGCGGGAGTGCTTTTTAAACGTATCTGTATTCCGCCCACCTTGCAGCTGTTGGATTAAATGTAAAAACGCGCGCTGGTGGTTGCACGAGTTCATAAAGTGTAATCTCCTCTTCTTGCTCCCTGAGAAGCTTTCCATGGTCTTGTCCTTCCTCTTATACAACTCCTCCACCAGTACAGCCCCTCATGCCACGCTCAGGTCACAGTGGCACATCTTTGAAAGGGCAATGGTAGTTGGAAGCGCTCTTTCAGATTTTCATCAAAACCTTTTATCCAGTACATTCTTCCAGAACAATCTTGTGCTATCTACCATGTTTCAGTCTTGTGCTAGCTACCATGTTAAAGCTTCTTATTGAATTGTGGTAGCTTTTTAACTACTATTTCAACAATTTATTATGTAAAACAGTTGCTGCTGAGCTAAAAACATAAATTCAGGTGTATGAACAACACTCGTAGGGTGTCAAAAAATAACAGGCAGCAATTTCAGCAGTCAGTCTCAAGTTGTTTATCTCAAGCACTAAAAATAAGCAGTACTTGGGTAATGAAAGGTGGTCACAGTGATATATCAGTGCATTTGTGTACCATGCAATCAATGCTAATCAATATGGCCCACAGTTTGCAATATTTCTAAATCCTAGCAAAGCTCCTCGGGGTATCAAATCCGACTGGTACAGCTAATAAATCTGTCCCCAAATATGGCAGTTCATTACCACTCTTCACACTCCATCATCGGAAACACAAACACAATCAGAAGGCACTTCAGCATCAGCAGCACTGTTAAATTGCTACATTATAGGCTTGAATATAGTTTTGTTCTCCAAAAACAATTGTAAGTGCACTGCTATGGCTCTATGCCAAAGCAGTACGTAAATGCAGACTGCTGATATACCGCTCATATATTATAAATAAAATAATCAACTATTATAAAACCTTACAGCTTCACTGACCTGGAGATAATGACAAGGCCTCATGGGGGACTTGAGGTCTTGAGGCATCATAGGTTTCTCGAGGTTGAGCGAGGACTTGCGGTAGGCCTCTTTGGCCTGGCTAACAGTCAAAGTGGACCAAGAGCTCCGCTTCATAAACTTGCCCTCAGGAGCCAGGGCCATGCCCTCGCATGCTGAGCACTTCACATCATTGTTGCTCTTGGAGGTCTTAAGTGAAAGATCTCCAAAATGGCCTGGGACCGATTCTGGGTAGCAGTGACTTATGTGGTCCACATGGTGCCGACTCATGACACTGGGAGTCCGGTAGGTGCTGTCACTGTCTAGGTTATCATCAGAGCTCCACCACCCGGCAATCCCTGAGCGGTGCTTGGAGTCAGCTTTGCGCTCTTTGCTTTTGCTCCTCTTGCTGTGTTTGTGGTGGCCATGGTGGTGTCCATGATGGTGGTGGCCGCTTTCTGAGCGTGAGTCTCCTTTGGTGCCATTCATCTTGGAGGAACCTTCCAGCGAGTGGGACTTGGTGAAGAGCTTCTGCACAGAGTGCACCAGGTGGCGGATCCGACCTGGACTCTCATTCCGCTGCTCACTGCTGGTGGTAGCCGTAGACGTACGCTGGTACTGCAGCGTGTGGAATCCGTCTCGGTGGATGGGCAACTGCTTCTCAAATTGGTCCAGGAGGTTGGCAGGTATTCGGTTCATTTTCCCAGAACCGGAACCACTACCTGTGCCACCTCCTCCTACTCCACCCCCTCCAACAACACCACCACCACCACTGCTGCCATGCCCAGTAGTGCCATCCTCCCGTGAACTCTCATGATGTGAACTGTAATGCATCCTGGGAAATGTGCTGCTGGAAACGTGGTCAGAGGCCATGGAGACAGGCATCACCATGCAATCCGAATGGATGGAGCTCCGAGGCGAGCAGCGGTGGTGGTCCATGGGGCAACTCTCTGTGGGGCTAAGCAGGTAAGTCGAGCGGGAATCGGGAGCACCATGCTGCAGGTGGTCAAGGGAGTGGTCGCAGTCTGTCAGGCCACAGGAGTGTCCAGGTGTGATATTTAGCTGGGGACGACCGCCTGATAGACCTTTCATATTCCTGGGAGGGGAGGGGTAGCTGTCTTCATCGAAGTACTGGATGGGGGACCATGAATATGGCTGGTCTGCAAATGACAAGGAGAGACAAAGAGACTATAGGTCAAAATTGTCCTGTACCTTTTATTACTCAGCTGTCGACTAGACATCTGCTTCAGAAAAAAGTCCTGATTTGACAAACTAAGAATCATTCTTGGTTCAGCCACAGTTTAGCATGTATCAGGGCAAAAAGATGCTCTCAAGGACACGGCTTTGTAACCTTGCCACACAAATTGAAGCACAAGGCATGATGTTCAATGGAAACTCCTCTGAAAGGAAGATGCATTATGAACATCACTTGTTTGCATACACATTCATAGAAGTAGAAAATTTAAATTGGTGAAATTCCTATGAAAGTACAAGATGTTTTGAAAACTAAAACTTGACAAGAATGGGAGCTAAGCCCTCCTGAAGCTCTTCCGTGTACATCAGATGAAGAACATGGTTAGCATTTGCATTTATCCAATGCAAAGTAAAATAATAGCCTATCATTTTAACATAGTGGTGCCATCCATCAAAGCCAGCTTTGGTTGGAGAGTACTTTGAGGAGTGTCAGGAGTTGTCCTTGGACGGGAACACTCTGAGATTAAAGCTACATTTGCTGGAATCTTTCATCAAGGACAGTCACAGGAACTCTTTATTGAAAGGAACCAGAATCGCGTATCAAGATTTAATCATTCTGATCACTTCCTTTCAGTGCCACTGCATGCCTGTTTTTGTGGACCGGGGATAGAATTAGAGATGTTTGGGTCAAGTGTTGGGGATTTTAAAAAGGTGTTACAGTTTTGGTAAATGATTAAAAAAAAAAAAAAGCAATAATGATGCTACCTTGAGTATCATGTTTCAGCATCATTTAAGCTCAGTGAAGATGACTGAGAATTGTAAGTCGATTCATTTTCACCCATACTTGGCCACATCTGTGTCCCTTAATTAATTCTACTTTTTAATCTTTCGTTAACTTCCTTCATGCTTCGTCACTTCCTGAACATCTTGTCTCAGTGGAGGTGTACTTTAAGACACTATTTGTTTAACGGACAGTATTTTCAAAGGAGTCAGAAGACAATTTTCATATTTATTGCGGCATGGCATCTTGGGTTTTATGCAAATCACCAACTGTCTGACCTTAATAAGTCAATGTAAGCATATATGAACCAAGAATGATGAAAATCTATAAAAGGCAGAGGTCACACCTAGTGTTAGCTAATTAAAGTTGTCTTTTGTCAACTCTATGCTAACCTGTCTAGATTGCAAACACAACGTGGCTCTCGGACAAGGGTCAAGGAGTGCGTCGTCAACTCCATAAGCAATCACGTCACGGTAATCCTAAAGCTCTGACCACAACGTCCACTTTAAGACTAACAGTCAAAGCCTTACGGATATAATTGCTCTTTTGTTGTTTCTGCTCTCCAAACACAGACTAAGTATAAAGGACGTTTTGCCCTCTTTATCGTATTAGCATTTAAATGGCAACACATCCACCGCAAACGAGTCCGACAGATAAAAAAAAAAACCCCTGTCCTCATTTGCCTCTGGTAACAGGACTTGAAAAACAAAATTAACGGATAATCAAGGCAGGAACTGCTTTCAAAGCGAAATAACAACCTTCAGTGTTGGCACTGAATTAAAGAGAGGAATATAATATCACAAGATTTCTGTGAATCTGATGTTCGGCACTGATAAGATGCTGTCAATGGAGCAGTGGGAAGTCACAAAAGATACAGCGCTCTCTTAATAATCACAGATTTAAATCATGCTGACACATGAGACGTTTCCTTATCTGCACATGCCCTGTTATCCACAACATCGACCACAATTGATTCCTTCTTACAAGTGGTTGGGCCCAATTAATTACAGTTAATTGTGATGATTATTTTGACTGGCTTTCAAAAAAAGTTCCACTTGAATCTTAGTTACTTGAAAGAGTATTTTAAAGCACCCTTCATCCTGGTCAGGATCATGTTGGATCTGGAATATGGTGGGAATACACCCTGGTTGGGACGCCAATCCATTTCAGAGCACCATACATACATTATATGGCCAAAAGTATGTGAACACCTAACCATCATACCCATATGTGCTTGATGAACATCCTATTCCAAAGTTGGAACTCCATTTGCTGTTATACTGTAATACCCTCAACTCTTCTGCTTTTCTGGGAAGGCCTTCTACTAGATTTTGGGGCGTGGCTGTAGGGATTTGTGTTCATTCAGGCACAAGAGCATTACCGAGATCAGGCACTGATGTTGGGTGAGGAGGCCTGGGGAGCAGTTCATCCCAGTGGGGTAGAGTTCAGTCAGGGCTCTGTCCAGGACACTCGAGTTCTTCCACTCCAACCTTGGTAAACCATGTCTTCATGCCGTTTGCTTTGTGTACAGGAGCACGGTCATGCTGGAACAGGTTTGGGCTTCTTAGTTCCATGGAAATTGTAATGCTACAGCACATAAAGGCATTCTATACAACTGTGTCTTTCCAACCTTTTGCAACAATTTGTGGAAGAACCACCCACATATGGGTGTGATGGTCAGGTGTCCAAATGCTTTTGGCCATAATTTCATCTCATCTCATTATCTCTAGCCGCTTTATCCTGTTCTACAGGGTCGCAGGCAAGCTGGAGCCTATCCCAGC
>JAPEKL010000003.1:5298033-5309048 GCA_028877455.1 Bagre pinnimaculatus
AAACTAATTTTCTCAAAACACATCCGATTGACGTGATTGTGATTACAACTCAACGTATGCACTCCCAATAATGCGCAAATAGACCTAAAAAGCATTTCACTCGAGTATTCCTTTAAGTTAAATCAAATATGATTCGTCATAAAGTGTCATTTAATGTTAAAAACAAATTCATGTAGGATGTATATTACATATGCTCCCTTTAACAAAACTTGCATATGGTGCCTTTAATTTAGTGAGTCATGTCATGTGAAGCACCCGACACCATTCAGATATAACATTAAAACCACTTGTCTAATATCGCCCAGGACCTCCTCGTGCCACCTGAACAGCTCGGACTTGTTGAGGTATGCATGGACTTCACAAAGCCTCTGAAGGTGTGCTGTGATGCTGTATCTGGCACGCAGTTGCGAGGTGGGCTCGCCCTGGATTGAGATCTGTGGAATTTGGAGGTCAAGTTAACACCTTGAACTCTTTGCGATGTTCCTCGAACCATTTTTTGCAGTGTGTCAGGAATCATTATCCTGCTGAAAGAGGCCACTGCTATTAGGGAATACCATTATCATGAAGGTGGTCTGTAACAACGTTTAGGTCAGTGGTACGCGTCAAAGTAACATCCACATGAACGGCAGGACCTGAGGTTTCCCAGCAGAACATTTCCCAGAGCATCCACCAGCTTGCCTTCTTCCCATAATGCATCCTGGTGCCATCTGTTCCCCAGGAATGTGACTTACACACAACCAACCATCCACATGATGTAAAAGAAAACGTCATTCATCAGACCAGGCCTCCTCCTTCCATTGCACCATTGTCGGTGGTGTACAGGGGGCAGCGTGGGCTCTGACCAATCTGCACCTACACAGCACCACAAGCGGCAAACTGCGATGTACTGTGTGTTCTGACTCCTTTCTATCAGTCAGCAATCTGTGGGCTCGGATCAGATGGGCTCGGATCAGATGGGCTCGCCTTCGACGCCCCTGACCCGTTCACCGGTTGTCCTTCCTTGGACCACTTTTAGTATGTTCTAATCACTGTATACCAGGAACGCCCCCACACAAGAGGGTATGATGCGTGTGTGTGTGGCAGTGTCCTAATTTATTATTACACTCGCTCGCTCGCTCACTCTGTGTGTGTGTGTGTCAGGTCTGGTGGAGAGAACAAGGTGGAGAAAGCTGTAGAGAAGGCTGACGGACAGAGCAGCGGTGAGCTGGAATCTGGGAGGTCAAACAGAACAAGACAACCTGAAGATATTGACAGAGGAACTGCAGTCTAAACACACACAAGTAATTCTACTAGAAGTATATGTTTGTAGAGCTGTCGTTATGCCTTTCTCTCCCCCACCATCTTCCCGTCTTTCTCTACCTGTCTCTCTTCTCCTCTCTCCCTCTGTCTTTGTCTCAATTTCCCCATGTCTTTCTCTTCCCCTCTCTCCCTCTGTCTCTCTCCTTCTTCCCGTCTCTTCCCATCTTTCTCTCTCCACCCATCTGTCTCTCTTCCCATCTCTCCGTCTGTCTTTCTCTCTCCTCCCATGTCTCTCTTCCTGTCTGTCTTTACCCGTCTTTCTCTTCCCATCTCTCCGTCTTTTTCTCTGCCTGTCTCTCCCCCTCCATGCGTAGCTTCTTTAATGCCTTCATTATACTCTTCTCGATCCTCTGTGTTATTAGCCACCATTCAGTAACATTATATATTTATATAAATATCACTCCAGCTATTCTGTACATTGTACTAGACACAATTATATATAGCCACAGCTCCATAATAGATTTAATTTTGTCTAGATATTGGGGGGGGGAAACAATATAGAGGACATTAAACAAAACTAAATCATCTGCCAGATCAATCCCAGTGTGTCCATTAATGTGTGTCTAAGAAGAGAACAGGAAAGACAACACCATGTTGTTGTTTTTTTCACCTTTAATGTGTTACCTCAATCTCATAGCAGTTTCACTTTCGAAACAAAATATAGACGATTATACAGTCTGTAAAACCAAATATTATCGTACACTATTTACAGGTCATGTGCATCGTAGTGTGAAGTGAACGTGTAAATGCAGCTGAAGAACACGGACTCGGTCTGTTATTCACACATGCTGAAACCTGTGCCATGTTGGTTCAGGATGAAAGCTGCACTCTGGAAGGTTACGGAACTTTCAAAACACATTCATCGCTCTCTGTTCAGTGATGTGTGTGTTATACTACACCCTGCATGTTTTAACTGGTAAGCAATGCACTGTCTTATGGAAACACACAGCAAGTCTCGATCGGTCCACGTTACCAGCTTCGCCTAAATCCGAGCAGCATCTGATTAGCCAAGACACGTTTGCTCAACAGTTTTGTGCAGGAGCTACGAGGCGAATGTAAATAACTAACGGAAGCCGTCTCGTCTCGAACGCAAAATATCTCACCTGGAACGTTTCCAGGGTGGCCATGTCAGAGAAGTAAAATCTTGTATCATTCCACCCTCCAGGCCAAAAGGTAGAAGAAGTGATGGAGATGAAAACAAATTTAAATAAAAAACATCTTGGGCAAATTCTAAAGCTAATCTTTATCAGTTTTTTTTTTTTCAACAGATTTACTTTGACTATTTCTAAATATCTTGACTCATTTTCAAGCTTAAAACTGTCTTATTCTATCATCAGTGTTTATTTCTAGGAGGAAACAAAATGATCTGCTAATAGAAGAAGACAGTGCACGTTTAAGCTTAAAATTAGTACGTGCATCTAGAAATAGTCCTAATGGTCTGTTAGATACTGTAATAATCTCGTATTAATCAAATACACCACGCACCCAGAGGCTCCGGTTGAAACGACGGACTCTCTGAGCTGACTGGGTCCAGCACCATTTTGTGAAGGGTACAGTACTCCCTCTGCCAGTCACCAAAGAGAATCCATAATTTAAACCGGTGCCTCTCGGTGCATGATGTATTAGGTTTATATCCCGCATGAAAAAATTCCAAACCGAGTGTTAACTATGAATAATTAGAAGTCAAACTCTGCCCCGTTAGACATGATCATGATACGTAGATCTACACACAGCGGTGACTGACTCAAGTCGGCCGTATCGCTCAAAACCATCTTCATTGGCCAATCCCTGCACGGGGATTTTTTTTTTTTTTTGGATGAGGGATATTTGCCAGCTTTTCTTTTATCAAAGATATCGTCACTTGCTAAGACGTTAATGGTGTGAAAATCAAATAAAGATTTTTGAGCTTAATGTTTGGTGGATGTGTACATCTAAAGATGTACTCTATATTAAAAAAAAACGCAAGAGCAGAGCTCAATCAATTATATAATAACTAGTGCTAAACGTTTTGTGCGTCGTTTTCTCTTCTCTTTTTGTTCGTCAATTCAAATCTCCAGAACAAGTGCCATTTCTGCAGCTCTGTCCTTTTGGCTCAGTTTAGCAGCTCGTGCGTCCGGGGAAGGGAACCCCAAAAAACTCAAAGCATTTTTGATTCACTTCCTGCAGGTGAGTCAATTCAGAGTCGAAAAAAAAAAAGAGACTAAACGCCGCTTCCATTGTTTCTTGGCGACATTCGACTCGTAGCTTTAGTGCCAGACAAAAGAAGCAAACGTCAGATGATCAAATACGTCTTGGTTGTTTGGGGTAAAAGTAATTTTTTTTTTTTTTTGTGCTGACTTGTTCGTTTGAACAATGTTCTAAAATGGCAAACAGACATGAATCGCATTATATTTCAACCCTAAATCAATCATGGAGTGTGACGGGGTAGCCCAAGTGCACTTTTTTCCTCGTAAGCATGTCCACATTACTAAATCATCACCCACAGAGTCATTACTGGTCACTTTCGAAAAAGAAAAAAAAAAAAAAGTCAGTGACGATCACAAGGACGTTTTGGGGTCCGGATCAAAAACGCACCTCTTGCATGCGGAATGAAATCGACAAACATGCAGTTGACGCGTGAAAATTACCAGACGTTAAATGTTTAGACGAAACGTTCCGTGAGGTCGTCGTCATCATGCACCAGCCAGTCCGAGGCAGACGTCTTGTATTCGAAGGAGGTTTTACCGGGTCACCGCCACCCATCTCCAACAAACCACAGCACTTTACCGGACGCCAAAACGTGCTTGTTAAGGGAACGCGATCTCCGTTTCGTTCATATTTACACCTATGTCATCACCATGACGACACTGTTTATAAAAAAAAAAAAAAAGCCCAAAAATCGTATTATTCCTCGCTAATCTATCATTTTTCAGGTCTCTTAACTAAAATCACAGCTCATGTTTGTAATGTAAAACGATGAGTGAGTGTGCGCTTGTCGTTGCACGTCTCAGAACACTTAAGTACTTGCAAACAGTCAAAGTCACATTATAGTTCGTATTAAAAAAAAAGTGCAAATTTTCACTACAGTGATTAGTAAAGTTAAAAGCATGAGGCATGGCTTACAGTCCAAAGCAAGAAACACAAACACCGTCTTGCTTTATATGATTTAAAAAAAAAAAAAAAGCTTTTGTTTTGTAGTGAATTAAATTGCAGTCAGAGTCAGAGAGAATAGTTGAAGCCGAGTAATTTTGGATTTGTTTTTCAGAACGAGTGAGGCTTAATTATTTTCACAATTGGCCCAAGTGTTTTTAACGAATACGAATTTGATCTTTAAATGGCAACGATGACGGTTCTTTATTTAAAAGAACCTCTTTATTTAAAAGAGCCTCACGCAGTGATCGCTCTGAGAGGGGAAAATATATAAATATATATCCGTTTACAGCTCAACACATGTGGGACCAAAGCCGAAGAACTGTGTGCGCGAGAGTAAATAATTGCTGTCAATATCAGAACTCTCTGAAAAATTGCCTCGATTGGAGGACAAGGACAAATTAGAATCGGTTATTTGACATATTCAGTATTTGAATGCCTTTGAATATTTATTATTAGGTATTAGCATGAATTTTATACTGCTCACATTCGTATTGGGTGAAAAGCGACCCGTTATTTTGACTGTACGTCGAAATCCAATCAGTTTCCTCCCCCCCACCCACACACACACGCGTGTTATGTCGTTATAACTAGAGATGGTAGTGATGCAATAAAAATATGGATATTCGGTGGGAGAAGGAAAAGAAAAAAAAATAAAAAAATCCCCAACATACCGGATCCTGTCAAAGATTGAAATTGGATTTGGAACTGGAAATATTTACAGATCAAGAAAAGTCACTTTTGACTGGTTTTTCTTTTATTAAGGTTGATTTTATTATATAATTAACTTCCACAAAAAAAAGAAAGAAACCCACCATTTGAAAGCGTAGTAGTTTCTTTTCAAAACCAGCTCAGATGGACATCGTATCGGCTGATACTTAAGGTTTCAGGATCATTCTCGGGGATGGGGATAGTATTGCGCCATCTCTAGTTGTAACTAACAATTTAGCAACCATGATACGGACCTACGTCACATGACAAGTGAGTTTTGGCTAAAACGTGTTGTTAGGCAACCAAATATAGAACTCAGCATCTTCAAATGCGTTCAAGTATCCGAATTCACACAACACCTACGCATTTGAAAGAAAAATGTGTTCGTTTAACGATTAAACACTCCTACCGTCCACCACATTTCAGTGAAAATTAGAACAACCTCTGAATTTTGGGATTCTCGTCATTGAGGACACGTGCAACGGCAAATTTGTCCAAATTTTATGTTGTTATGCTGTGCTTCATCTCAGAAGTACAAATTATCGCTGAGAAATTCTGCTCCCAAATTAAAAAAAAAAAGCAATAATCTGAAGACGTTTGTTGAAATTAAAATACATGATTATTGGCACACAAACATTTTATATCAAATTACTATTGTTTAAAACTCAAGGGCCAATCGTTTCAGCAGCTATAAATCCTCCAGATCATTTATAAATAACGTTGTTGGGATCCATACAGAGTTACGCAATCCTGTGTAGATAAATATACAGCAATAAGACTTAATCAATCAATCATACTGGAGTTCGGGGTTTTTTTTTTTCCTCATAAACTGTGAAGTGATTTGCATAACGTAGCCTGTATTAAGAAACGGAGCGAAATGGTTCTCCTGTCAAACCAAGAACCTCAAACTCCGTGTGCTGTTTATTCGCATCCGGGGTTAGTTTTCCGTATCGCTCAAATAGACACGCTTCCTAAACTCAGGAACGTTTTTAACATTTTTTAAAGCGCATCAAAAGTTGAATCATTCATTTTTGGGAAACGAAACATTTCGGTGCATTTCTGCAGAAAGAATTTTTAATAACGACAGGACGTTTGAACGAAAGATTCCTTGAACATTTTCCCACACTCTCGCTTCACTGCCAAACATTCATCATATCAAAGTACAAATTTTAAAGTAATAATGACTTTAAGACTAGTGTTTTCATTTAACTTTGAGACTCGCCTGACTGTCTTGGATAAAGAAGAAGTGCTGATACGAAATCTTTACATCGTGATCATTTGTTCACTTTTTATCATCACAGCTTATCATAAAGATCACGGGATTAGGTTAAAAATTAATACATGTTTAGAGATACCGTATTTAAAAAAAAAAAAAAAAAAGTAGTAGTGTCTTGGATAGTGTTTCCAACTTAAGCAACAATTCCCTCTGCGTTTTTAAAGTGTTCGCTGAATGAACAGCATGTTTCCCAAACTTGCGAAAATGGTACGGGTTAAAGTCGCAAATGTCGACCAACATTAGTACGTTTGAATGAAACTTTTCCTTGAAACCAAAGTATGTACACGAGTCCGTTACGGTTACTGTAACTTCTATGCAAGTACGTGTTCTGATATTGCAATGCATAAAGCATATTCACAAGCATATTATTGTTTATTTTTATTATTATTATTACTACTACGAGAATACGTTATGGTGACAAATACCTACACAGAAGTTACACTCTACTCATTTCAGTTTGAAAAGTCATTTTTGGTAACAGTGTTTGTTGTATTTCTTTTAGTTTGTGCAGTTCGTTCTAGCTGTGGAACAACTTCATAACACGTGCGTAAAACGAGATTCACAGAATAACGCGCTTTGTTCAACGCTCACGTCAGTATTCGCGAGGTGAAAGCAGGCACTTTATAGAATTCTTTTAAAAGCATGAACTCAACAGCAAACAGCGTCCTCTCTTCCTTTTCTCATTTTATAATTGGCGACTGAATAGCGATCGTACGATTGGCTGTTAAATGACGCGGACTTCACTAAAGTTACTGCTCTTGAGAACCGAAACCTCTTAAAACAGAACTTTATCAGCCGCCTTGACATCTTTTGTCCTGATAAATTAATCGACCTTTCAAATAAATTTTCACCATCAATACAATCTTCATACTTTAAACACGTTTCTTTATTTCAACATAACCCATTATGATATTGGTGAATTTAGCTAACGCAACGTAGAGTTCTATTTACCTCGGGAAACCAATGCAAGCAATCAGCAAAACCAGTTTATAAATCAAGTTATTCCATGAAATCGAGTCGTACATGAGCCGATGAGTTGTCATGTACGACGAGATTGAGTGGAATAACTTTTATTCTATCCACATTCACTGGATTTTGAGAGCTTTTTTTTTTTGGTGCAAATTCAATAAATAAAAACTTTATACAAAACGTCCGACAATCATTTCCGCTTAAACAATCCGCTGAAATGATGAGCAATTTGTGAAAAATGCTATAATAATAATTCTTAAATAAGATGCGTTTTTTGGCGGTTGGCAAACCAAGTTAAAAGGTGCATTACTGCCCCCAACTGGACTGGAGTGTGGAACAGGACATATTTGGGGGCTGTGGCGGCTATATTCTTTTAGCCATTTCGGTTTCTTTTAAAATATTTGATAATTTTTGGGGTTTTGTTTTCAAGTAGAGTTTTTTTTTTTATTTATTTCGTCCTCGGTTGATTCAGCGACACGTGCCGCCATTTTGTTTTTCTCTACTCATGGTATACAAGCTGATATCCTGGTAGTAGAGTAGCCAATCAGAGCGCGTGAACGTGGATAGACTAACAAGGCATTACGCGCATACAAAAACCGTAGCAACATGTCCGCAGGTAGGAGTTGGACAGGACCGCGTGCTGATTTACTGAGACACAAATGCTAATAAACAAAATTTTAATTACTACTGTTAATGCGTGAGGCAGCCATCTTGGATTTTGAAGTCAGGGTTGGCAAGGTTCCTCCGATTTCCCCCCCCGCCCGAGTCAAAAATCCGACTTCCTAGTACAAACGTAATGCCTCAGAACGTTTATATAATTTGAAGACTTTAGTGCATTAAATCACAAGCTCTCCAGTTTATACGGTTGAATTTTCTATTTATCGTAGCATTCAGACTGAAATGCTAAATCTTCTCATTCACTCACTAACCAGAATCGAAAGTACACGCGGCAGCTCCTTCATAGCGGACTCGTTACACGTACACATCCGTTAAAATGTTCGCTAACAGTCCTTGATGATTTAAAAAAAAAAAAGAATAAAATGCTAGCTAATGTGAAAGCAGCATAAATTAATTTTAAACCAGAGCGGATTTATTTTATTCAAAAGATTTAACAGCTGAAGTGATACAGGCTTGTAATCGACAACGAGAGAGAAGAAAAAAAAAATTATTCGTTTAAAATACTAAAAAAATCAGCCTGTCTAAATTGCAAATGTTGTTTTCGGTATTACCATGGAGACCGTAAAGCACTCATGTTCCCGGTGCTGATAAATTACTGCACCTTTCCGAGAAGGAAACAGCATCTCCGCTTTAATTATATTGCAATACAAGTCCGGTTATGTCGTTAAACATCTCGCGAGTACCGACATGAGCATTTTACATAAACGGTGGTTATTCTTTAAATATTACAAGTCGCTCGTTTGTGTGTTATGAAGTTGTTATATAGCTAGACGATGAGAAGATAAGATGTTACCACCGGTATAAAGGTGTATCGGTGCCAGACTTTAGGAGCCGGACTGAGAACGAGGGAAGGCTGCAGGCAGGGCTGATGAAAACTAAAAATCTGGAGTTTAAAAAAAGAATAATAATAATAAAAAAAGACGCCTCATTGTTTGAATGTAACGTGCCACAATAAATAATTTAAAAAGGAGGCGAGGCGAGTCAGCTCAGGATACGAGCGATGGTGTGTGTGGAGAGTGTAGTGTGTGTGTACGGCTGTGTCATGGCAGACAGTAGTGTAACAGGGCGGCTGGCGTACTGTTTACAGGAATGTGTGTGTGTGTGGGCACATGAAGCTTATAGCTGTGGTGGGGGGTGAAGTGTGTGTTATGTGATGTAGTGTAGCAGAGGAATGCTGTTTAGTGTGCAAGTGTGTGTGGGTTCAGTAGCTGTTTTCATGGCCCGCAAGTATATACAGGTTACTCTGAGCTGTCGGGTTATCCGTCGGCCGACTCTCCAACACCACCGTCCTTCAACACACACACGAGAAAGAGAGAAGGTTATGAAAAGTTAAAAAAACAAAAACACGTGCACTTTTTCTGGTGTGTGTTTTTTTTTTTTTTCTTTACCTGTCTGAGCCCAGCAGTCTGAAGATGCGCGAACTGTCCGAGATCTCCTGCGTGATCTGGTGCATTGACAGAACATTATTATTACACACTCGTGTACACACACACACACACTCGATACACAAGCCCCGAACACACACCTCGTTGGTTTTGAAGCTGCGTCCCTGCATGCCGTGTCTCCAGAACGCCAGCACGCTGTCCTGCAAACACACTGAAAGCAGCAGAAAGAGGCGTTAGAACGGGATTTAATAAGCGCACACAGGTCAGACAGTCAGGTGTCTACAAACTTTTGGCTCATAAGAGATTATCTTCTGAAGGTAACTAGTTAAATGCAAAGTAAATAAAATAACGGACTAATTAGGACATAAAAAAACAAGTGTCATGTGTTAGAGCAACAAATCAGGGCTAAACAAATTGATCTCACACACACACAGCTTTACTCACCTATTGCTTCGATCTGGAAGTTGAAGGTGAGCTCAGCTGAGAGCTTCTTGCTGGATTTTAATCGGCCCTGTAAGTTCACCATCTTTATACAACCTACAAAAGCACACACACACAGTTAAACACGCTCTGTAAACAGTCAGCCTTCAGCGTTTACACACCTGGCACTGAAATTGCATCAGCAAACAGCTCATGTCTGAGTGTGCGTGCACTAAACAATATCACAATCCAAGTCAGAGTGTTGTTACGTCATAATCGCGTGTATCCATACTCACGGTCCAAACACACCAGTATGGTGTCTCTTTCCAGTTGCGTGACGTGAATCACACACGTTTGGGACGTGTCTGAAAAACACCAGCACAAAACACTCACTTCATCCTGTCATCCTGACACGCTGCGTTCCAAATCAACAACACACTGCGGTCGAGCGCTGCCTCACCCTGAAATATCCCGATTCTGCTTTTCATTGGATGTAAAGCTCTGAACATTTTATATACTGATTTTGGTGCCAAATTAAACAAACATAATATCAGGCTCCAGAAACAAATGTAGTAATAAACGGTATGGGATTGGGAGATCGGTTCCTACCGGGTTCGGTGAAGGTCGGTGCAATGTCGTTGGGGTCAACGGTGCCAAAGGTCACGACCTGATCAGGCTGACTGCCCTTAACAACAGACACACAGATCAACGGGTAGTGATGCTCCGGGACCACCAGCATCTCAAACACCTCCAGTGGACAAGGGAGGGTGAAGTCTATATTCTACACACACACACACACAAAAAAAAAATTAGGTCTGGAATCACTCACTCCCTGACTCACTTATTCAGCAGATTCATTCCCTAACCGACTGACTCCCTAACCGACTCAGTCAGACTGACTCACTCATTAACCGACTCACTTAGACTGACTCACTCATTCAGTAGATTCACTCCCTAACTGATTAATTCAGTAGATTAATTCCCAGACTGACTCACTCATTCAGTAGATTCACTCCCTAACCAACTAAGGCCCCGTTCACGAGTACACAGCCTTACCCAATATGCTGTCGGTTTGAAAAAAATCTCCGTAAACACGGCGTCGTTTCCAGAAATATCTGCGTCCACACGATTCACTGAAAACGACCCAA
>JAPEKL010000003.1:6629673-6639901 GCA_028877455.1 Bagre pinnimaculatus
TCTACAGGGTTGCAGGCAAGCTGGAGCCTATCCCAGCTGACTACGGGCGAAAGGCGGGGTACACCCTGGACAAGTATATGCAAACATCTCTTAAATTACTGATAGCCACTGGCTCAGGAAAGACATCAATGCTATTGTTTCTACATGGCAGATTCCAGCATATTTCAACCATCCCATTAGCGATTATCCTTGAAGCAGATTCTCAGATCATTTCTCAATGAAAAAAGAAATCATGGTGCTGCTGTGACTTGTTGAGCACTTCGTTCAAAACCTGTGACTTGAACAAAGTGCAGTTACTTAATCTCACAAATGATAACAAGGGAATTTTCGCATTAACAACACTGTCTTCAACAAACCCTTTAGATTCTAACACTGAATGAGGCGCCATTCTTTCAGGACACCTCGAAGAGCCCATAACACAAGAATGCATTGATTCTGTACTCCTTGGGGTAACGGAAAGAGTACTGCAAACTGGCACATTAACATTTTAAGCACAATTTCTTGCTGAAGGAAACTGTCAGTACAGACAAAGAGAGCAGCTTGGAAATTGAAGAGATTTGGGGTAGCATGACAGCCCTGCTCAGCTAACAAGTCATATGTTTCATTATTTTCACCAGGTATGCATATTAACAACCTTGAATTTGAATTAACCATCAGTAATTTGCGTAAGAAAGTCCATGGTATTGCTTGCAGTGAGTGAACCTCTTCATCAGATATACTGGCACTGCTGATCTAAAGCAAAGACCTCAGAGTTAGTTTGGGTAGTACTTTTCAAGTCCCAGTGTTTTCAAGAAGGAAAGAAGCCCATTGGAATGTAGAGAGTTTATTTTAATATCAGTGCTGTTTAAGAAAATATTCCCCAAACAAATGTGTTTAGACTGCTTATCAAACATTTCTGTCTTATTCAGAAAAAAAAAATCGATGTTAAACCTACAAAGCTTGGAAACTGATGAGAGTTTCAACAAAAGAGATGTGGATTCTGATTCACATTACTGATGCACCTCAGGCTTCCCCTGATCGAGTAGGAATGTACTGTATCTGTGTGAATAATCAAGGTGATACACATCAGGCCTTGGTGGATTTTGGTTGAAATTAGACCTCCATGCATCAAAGCCTGATTCAATGCAGGGAACTAGGAAATGAACGGTTGATGAAGGTGAGATGTGTACATGGGGATGTTCGCAAATGTCCACTAATGCCTGTCACTATTCATTTCCAGGGAGAAAAAGCATTGTATGGAGGCAGCGGTTAACCCAAACCTCACCCATCCACTGATCCTGGGGACAGATTGGCCAGGGTTTAGAAAATTAATAAAACAGCTAGTAGTGGATGGCTCCTACAGTAGCACATCACAGGGGAATTCTGCTGCAATGTTGGCTGGGGAGGTGGTTCCAGGACCGTCCACATCAGCTCCACGTCATGATGGGGATATCATGATATCGCATCATGATATTCTCTCTGGAGAATACCCTTGGAGATTTCCCACTGGAAGCGACTTGAAACTAAACTCTGAGACATGCTTTTGACCAAGTGAATATAATCAGTGGTCAAAACCTCCAGCCAAATGTTGCGCTGTCCTGCCTGTATTTTTACATTATTAAGGATAAGCTATATCAAGTGATGCAGGACACTCAGACTAAAGAAGAGATGGCCCAGTTGTTGGTCCCAAAGAGCCATAGGGAACTTTTATTCCATGCGGCTCATCATAATCCCATGGCGGGGAATTTAAGGCAGGACAAAACACTGAACCGACTCATGGCCTGTTTCTATTGGCCGGGCATTCACGGTGATGTAAACTGGTGGTGTACATGTCACAAATGTCACTAGTGAATCCACCGACCACCCCAAAACCACCATTGCACCTTATACCTTTGATCAAGATCCCCTTCACAAGAATTGGAATAGATCTTGTCAGGCCATTAGATCGATCAGCATGAGGGTTTCACTTTGTGTTAGTCACAGTGGATTATGCAACACAATACCCAGAAGCAGTGCCTCTTCACAATATCTCTGCATGTAGTGTTGCAGAGGCACTCTTTCACATTATCTCCTGAGACAGGATTCCGAAAGAAATCCTGACTGATTAAAGCACTACTTTCATGTCATGTATTATCCAACTGTACAAATTATTGGGGATTAAATCAATTTGTACCAGTGTTTCCCATCCACAAACAGACAGGCTCGTCGAACAATTTAAACCAAATGCTAAAAAAACATGATTCATAAGATCATTCATGGGGACACCAGAAACTGAGATAAGTGGCAAGACCCTCTGTTGTTTGCAGTGTGCATGGTCCCACAAGCCTCCACCAGGTTTTCCCCCTTTGAATTGCTATATGGGGGCAAGCCTCAGGGCAAAAAAAAAAAGGCCCTTTCCACTCCATTTGGGTTACACCAATTGGTCATTCTTTCATTTAGGTTGTTTGGGGCCTTAGTGACATTTCAGTGTCTCATGGACAGACTCCTCTGTCTCCACAGTACCTATGCTGCTGCCTATTTAGATGACATTATTTATAATAATGACTGGCAGCAGCATTTACAACATCTAAGAGCTGTCCTGAGATTGCTGAGGCATGCAGGACTCATGGCAAACTCGAGGAAGTGTGCAATTGGGCAGGTGGAAGTATGGTATCTGGGCATTCACTTGGGTCATGGGCAGGTGTGTCCCCAAGTAGATGACTGCAGCAATTGTACCCTGCCCAAGACCCAAGACAAAAAAGGGGGTGAGGCAGTTCCTGGGGTTGGCTGGCTATTATAGGCAGTTTGTGCCTAATTTTTCAGATGTCACCAGCCTGCTGACTGACCTCACTAAAAAGGGGCATCAGATCTGATCCATTGGATGGGGCCATGTGAACAGGCTTTTGCTCAGGTTAAAGCAGTTTTGTGTGAGGGCTCGGTGTTGCATTTGCCTGACTTTTCTCTCCCTATTGTTTAGCAGACCGATGTATCAGACAGAGGGCTGAGGCCAGTTTTGTCCCAGGTGGTGGAAGGGGAGGAATACCCAGTGCTGTATATCAATTGCAAGCTCTCAATGTAAGAGTCTAAGTACAGCACTATCAAGAAGGGGTGTCTAGCTAACAAGTGGGCAGGCCTCACTCTCTGGTATGACCTGCTAGGACACCTCCTCACCCTCTGTTCCAACCATGCCCCATTCTAGCGGCTCCACCATATAAAGGATGCCAATGCACAGCTCACTCATTGGTACCTAGCTCTTTGGCTCTTTAAATTGAAGGTGGTTCACAGGCCAGGGGCACAAATGGTGGTGGCAGATTACCTCTCCCACCGGAGGGAGACTCAGCTGCAGACTGGATGGCTCCCCAGCCTGTGTCAGGCAGGGGGGGTGTAGCAGAGATGTGATTGAGCATCGGCTGTGAATGGCAAGGAGTCAGATGAACCAGAAGGCAACATGTGATGAGTGACACTTGTGATTGATTACTGGCTGTCTGCTCTTGTGTGTCTTTTGTGTTTTTCAATGGCCAGTAACCAGAGATAGAGCTGTGTCACCCCACATGTGTGGTTGTGTGTGAGAGTGTGCATGCATTAAAAGCACTGAAAAGTCCAAGCTATAAAAATAAAACACACCTGTATTGTAAGCCTGTCTCCCATTCCTCATTGCCTGAACATAGAAAGTTAACACAGATTATTTCAATTATATTCACATCGCATTAAAATATTTTTGTTGTATTGAATAAATTTATGCATCCTTTAGCCATCCTAGCAAAAATGTATGCAAAGCAACTCTGAGTACCGGGGCTGCATTTTTGTTCTGCAGCCAAAGAAGTGCTAGAGAGTAGAGTTTAGGCTTCTGTGTCTTGAAGCCAGTAGTACAGTGCAGATAAACCATATGCCAGGAGAGGTAGTCCACTACCACTATCTGCGCTCCTGGCCTGTGGACTACTTAAAACTTTAAAAGGCTGTAAGGCCAGATACCAATGGGTGATCCACATATTGGCATCTTTCATGCGGTGGAACCACTGAAGTGGGGCAGATCTGAACAGAGGGTGAAAGGGCATCCCAGCAGGTAGTAACGTAGGGTGAGGACCGCCCATTTAATGGCCAAGCACTCTTTCTCGATGGTGCTGTACTTCATCTCTTGCATGGAGAGCTTGCAGCTGATGTACAGCACTGGGCACTCCTCTCCCTCCAGCATTTGAGACAAAATGGCCCCCAGCCCTCTCTCCAACAAGTCAGTCTGCAAAACAAAAGAGAGAGAGAAATCAGGGGAATGTAAAAGTGGACCCCCAAACAGTGCAGCTTTTACCTGGGTAAAGGCTTGTTGGCATGGCTCCATCCACTGGACCAGATCCGGTGCTCCCTTTTTAGTGAGATCAGTCAACGGGCTGGTGACGTCTGAATAATTAGGCAAGAACCTATGATAATAGCCAGTCAGCCCCAGGAACTGTCTCACCCCCTTTTTGGTCTTGGGCCTCGGGCAGGTCGCAATTGGTGCAGTCTTGTCAATTTGAGGACGCACATGCCCATGACCCAAATGGAAGTCCAGATACCATACTTCCATCCACTCAGTCACACATTTCTTTGGGTTAGCTGTGAGTCCCACATATCTCAATGATTCTACTATGGCCCTGAGGTGTTTCATGTGCTACAGCCAATCATTACTGTATATAATAATTTCATCAAGGTAGGCCATGGCATAAGTGGTGTGTGGACAAAGGATTTTATCCATGAGCTGTTGAAATGTTGCAGGAGCCCCAAATAACCCAAACAGAAGGGTGACAAACTGGTGTAAACCAAACAGGGTGGAAAAGGCCATTTTCTCTTGGGATAAGGGAGTCAAGGGGATCTGCCAATTTCCCTTCATTAAATCCAGTGTCAAATAAAAGCGAGCCACACCTAACCAATCAAGCAGTTCATCAGTGCAAGGCATTGGCTAGGCATTGAATTGAGACACCGCGTTGACCTTGCGATGGTCCACACAGAACTGGACCGACCCATCAGTTTTGGGAACCAACACTACTGGGCTGTTCCAGTCACTGTGCGACTCCTCAATTATCCCCATCTTGAGCCTGGTCTTAAGTTTGTCCCGAACTACAGGTTTTTTGTGTTTGGGTAAGGGGCGGCTTACCTGAACCCCTGGGGACATCTTGATGTGGTGTTCTATGAGGTGGGTGCAACTGGGTGCAAAAATGTCAGAAAACTCATTTTGCAACCTGGTAACCTCTGAGAGTTGGGGCGGTGAGAAGTGGTCTCCACAGGGGACCAGGGTGGGATGAGTGGCGGGTTTTGTTTTAACCTCTGGTCACAGCTCCTCCTTCTCCAGAACTACCATTGCCAATGCCACAGGGACCCCCTCATTCCATAGTTTGAGCAGATGAAGGTGGTATATCTGCCACACCCCACCCCTATCCAATCATTTCACCTCAGAGTCAACATCTCCAACTTGCCTCAAAGGGCCCTTGCCATTTGGTGAGTAATTTAGAGCTTGATATGGGTAATCATAGGAGAACCTTGTCTTCTGGTGTGAATTCTCTAAGACATGCCCTCCTGTTGTACAGCCAGGACTGGCGCTCTTGTGCCTGCTGCAAATTCCCTTGGGTTAAGTGACCAAGGGTGTGGAGTTTTGCATGCAGGTCAAGAACATATTGAATTTTATTTTTGCTGTCAGAAGGCCCCTCCTCCCAATTTTCCTGGATGACATCTAGAACACTCCGAGGCTTCCACACTTCGAAGTTTCCACTCAAATGGGGAAAACCCCATGGAGGCTTGCTGGATCTCTCTTACTGCAAACAACAGGGACTCAAGCCATTTAACCCAGTTACAATTGTTGTTGCTTATGAACTTACAAATTAAGTTCTTAAGAGTGCAGTTAAATCGCTCGACTAAGCCATCTGTTTGTGGGTGATAGATGCTGGTGCAGATTAATTTAACCCCCAATAACTCAAAGTTCACAAACTGTGCGTGACATGAGTGTAGTGCCCTGATCAGTCAGGATTTCTTTCGGAATCCCGACTTGGGAGATTATTTTAAACAGCGCCTCCGCAACACTTTGTGTGGAGATGTTATGTAGTGGCAGTGCTACCAAATATTGCATTGCATAATCCACCAGGACTAAAATAAAGTGATGCCCTCAAGGAGACCACTCTAATGGCCCAACAAGATCCATCCCAATTCATTCGAAAGGGGTTTCAATTAAAGGAAGAGGGCATAATGGCGCTTTTGGAGTGGCCACTGGATTTACCTGTTGGCACTCACGGCATGCCACACACCACCTGTGGACATCCCTATGAATCCCTGGCCAATAGAACTGGGCCATGAGTCAGGCTAGTGTTTTGGCCTGCCGCAAGTACCCGGCCATTGGGTTATGATAAGCTGCATGGAAGAGGGGTTCCCTGCAGCTTTTGAGAATCAATAATTGTGTGATCTGATGTCCAGTTTGTGTCCTGTGTCACTCGATACAGTTGATCTTTAATTACTGCAAAGTATGGGTGGGAGTGTGGAACATTCGGCTGGAGGTTCTGGCCATCGATTACTCTCACTTGGTCAAACACATGCCACAGGGCGTTGTCTCATGACTTCTCCAGAGGGAAATCCATTAGGGAATTCCTGAGACAGCAGGGAGGGCCGGTGTGTTCCCAGTTTTCCATGTCATTATGATGTGGAGCTGATGTAGCTGGCTCCCGGACGGCTTCCCCCATCATCATACTGGGATCACCATTGATGCACTATGGCAGGACCCACCCACCACCATTTGCTCCATTTGGCTTTTAAATCCCTGCCAATCAGTTCCCAGAATTAGTGGGTGGGTGAAGCATGGGCTAACTGCCGCCTCGACACTATAATTTGTTCCCCAAAATTGGATCTCGACTGGTACCTGTGGGTATTTGTGTATATACCCATGCATACACTGAACCTTCACCCAACATGCTGTGCCCAATGCCTCACCTTGAATCTAGCTATGGTGAATTGAGGTTTGATTACAACCCGAATTCCCCAATGCATGATATGTACTCCCTTGGATATTCACTGGTATGTGGTACATTCCAGCTCAATCAGGGGTGGTTTCTGGTGCATCAGGGAATCCAGACCACTGCCCCCACCTCCATCACCTGGCACTCATCCTGCCCACAGCACCAGCATACCACCCCAGGTACCTCTGCAGTGCTGGGGCCAGGAACACTCACCTGCAGGGAAGACACAGAAACATAAGAGGAAGAGGGAGAAGGGGAACCATGGGTTCGGGGAGCTGGCTGTAGGGGAATCAGCCCCTGTTTCCATGGTACTGGGAGGGAATGGGAGGGAGGGGAGGAATGAAGGGGGGATCAGGATGAGAGAGAGACAGGCAGGATGTCGGCCTGCCAATGGAACTGCTGCCAGATTGTCCTCCACCAGCTCAATGGCTCAATCAAGCGACGCCATGCAGTGGCACTGGATCCATTCCCCTGTACCCCTTGGCAACCGTGTGATGACCTCCTCGATGTCACTGTCTTCTGACCTCAACCACCACTGGCAGGTGTCCCACAACTGCTGGCCATAGGTGAAGGACCAGCCAACCTCCTCAAGTATCAGCACACAGAAGTGCTGTCACTGTTACTCTGGGAAGTGGCCAACTTGCTGCAGGATCATGCACTTTAGAGCTGCATATTCCAGCTGGTTGTCTATGGGCAGTTGCTGAGTCACAAGCTGCACTTCATCGGTCAGGAGTGGTAGAAGGCGGGCCACTCACTGCTTGTTTGGCCACCCCCACACCTCCATGGCTCACTCAAAGGCTCCAAAAAGTCCTCTGGGTCATCATGTAGCCTCATCTTTGTAAGGGTGATGTGGGGGAACCCCGCGGACTCTGGGACTGGGGCATCTGCTGGAGTGATAAGCCACAGGAGCACCTGGTGGTCCTCTTGCTGGGCCTGCAGCAGGGCCTTGAAGCTCTACTCCTACTCAGTCTGCATAGCGACCAGCACCTGTTGCTGATTTTGTTGGACGAGCTCCTTGAATTCCATAGAGATGGTTCCCTTTCAGCATCCTGGGTTTTGGCACCAGTGTAACAGTTCCCTGACAGGGGTGGATGCTGAATAGACAGGCAGGTGGGTTCAGATTCACCTGTGGGTTTTATTCACAACAGAAACCAAACAAAAACACACTTTCCAGTGGTCTATAACTGAAAGAGTTGTACAACCCACATGCAATGGACAGACGTAACTCCAGCCAGGGGGAAAAAAATAGCTCTTTCTGCTCCTCTCCCCCCTTTATCTGCTCACTTTCACTGCACACAAACACACAGATAGAGCACATTAATTAACAACAGGTGCTTCCACTTTGCTACTCATGTTCCTCAGCTTCGCTCTCCATTCACAAACTGGCACTCAACCATGCTCCCTCTACCACAGTATAGTAAGTCTAAGAATGTCTATGGCATGCCCGCAATTGGACTGGCATTGAACCTCCACCCTTCAAGATTAAGGCCAATCTTGTAGATGTTAAGCCCACAAGAAGCCCACAACACAAGTCTCCACATCAACACATTGTGGCTTTTTGTATCACTGTAACACTAATTAAGTTTAAGTCTAATAATACCAGATACATTTTTCTGTGTAAAATTAGGTTAGGCTCAGCCGAGACATAAAAGACAGTCCTTTAAAGAGTTACAATGGAACATGAAAATGTGTTCTCACCTGAGTGCAGAGCTTCTTTGAAGACATATCCATAGGGTCTTCAAATTAATGGATGAAATCAAACTACTACGCTTGCCTTTTTAATGAATCACCCTCAAAGGGCTTCAGTTTATTAAAAGTATAAATCTGATACATATAATGTTTGAGTACAAATTAAGATGAAATAAAAAGTAAATAAAATGTAACTACAGTGAGCAATTCTATCAAAAGTAAACCCATGCTATATTAAACATAATATCTGAAAGAGCAAATAATTGTTTGCAAATAAACTGTCAGCAAAAGCCTTTTATATAATGAAAGCCTTAATACTACGGATAATAAGAACCTAAGTTCTAAGCATCCTAACTCACCAACTAATGGGGTTTACTAGGATCTTTTATAGTTAAACAGTCAAGCATGATTAAATCATAAAACCACAAAAGTTCCAGTAAGTGGAAGATAGTTGAACAGTAAGTGAAATAAAATTGAACAATAACTTCTTCTTCTTCTTTTACTTTAATAAGCAATATCATATGCCGAGCAGGCTAGATTAAACTGGTTTTTCAATGCAATCCTTTGAGTTTATTTACTAATGCGCAAACACCTTTCTTCAGCAGAATCTGCAGGTGCAGTGAAGCTTACACCTCCCACGCAAGCCTCATCATGACTCACAAAGTTCATTGCTTGAAGTCAAGAGTTCAGGCCCTCAGTCTCCCTAGTTAATCTGAGGAGTCATTGACGATGGGGTAGTATCTCCAGTTGTCTCCTTATTTCCACCAGCTTCCACTGGTTTTCTTAACAAATCTGTCTGAGAGTTCTTTCCCTCCTGTTCCAGCTTCTCTGAGTTCTGTAATGCTTCTTGGCTTCTCCTTGCTGCTTCTGTCTTTTATGTCTGCTTTGGGGTCTAAATGCATACAGTCCATGACATCATCTTGCAGATGGTCAGTCCACAAGGTGCTCCCACATCAACACATTTAAGGCTGAGGCTGAATTATTTATGTGGTTAATCTGGTCACTAAGCACCACCTCCAAGCCTGGCACCAGGATGGGTCCCAGTAACCCTAATCTGGGTAGGGTATACTGTCTTTCATACAATTAATGGAAGCCTTTAGGGTCACTCTTTGTCTGACCACTTCCCTCAAATCTGTTCACCATTGGTGACCGCTCAGGAGTATTTAGATCCCTGTGAGATAGCCCTGAGCTTCACTAAAGTATATAAGCCCCAAGTTCAATCTTTTGAGGCCAATTTTCCTTATTATTTGTGAATTATCTGGGTCTGGAAGCACATAGCGATATGAAGAAATTGTAGGCAAAGGTTTTTGCTACTTAAAAATTTTAATGGCTTATTTCAATTGTTATAATGTACATTATGCATGGCATATTGTCATGCTCTGCCCCAGACATCCACTCCGGAGATTACGGTTCTCCCACATCAGTGCCGATCTGGATCCAGGACGGGAATTCCATCCTGCCTGCTTCCCCGTTCAGCGAGCGCTCACCTGAACTCACTTCCTGATTTTCACTGCTGCATATTTAAAGGCCATTCCCAGGCCCCGTCCACACGAGTACGCAGCCTCACCCAATACGATGTCGTTTTGAAAAAAATCTCCGTAAACACGGCGTCG
>JAPEKL010000003.1:7387911-7399071 GCA_028877455.1 Bagre pinnimaculatus
AATTTGAAACAGGAGAGAAAAATGGAGGACATGAGTGTGCAAATGAAATGTGAAAGACCGACTACAGTAACGGAAAGTGAGAAAAAAAGATGTTATATACGAAGGAAAGGAAACGCATGACCAAACTAATAAATAGCAGCGCTCAGCAAGCACCTCGGTGTGATCAGCTGTTCGTTTAGTGACAGAATGATGGAACGGTCAGTGCACGGTCAAAGGTAAACCTGCGCATGCGCACACGGACTTCCTCTGTCTGCTTGACTGTGCGAAGTGAGCGATTTCATGCACATTATTTGCTTTAATCCCCTCAAATTAAATAACTTCCCAGCTACAGAACGGCCCGATATTTTGCTTGTTTGTTTTAGAGATATTACAAAAATAAACATGCATCACGATGACCAAATTTCAGAGGCAACGAAATTTCACTGATTTTATATAATCGAAAGGCCGTCTCACTTTAAATTATATTTATAGCCTAAAGATGCACACTAAAGGCACCACCTCAGCAACAAGGAAAAGTAAAGTTTGGTACCTATATTTCTGAAAGTGTCAGCTACGAGTTCTTACATAAGAAATAGGTTCTTTCTTATATCTGAATGTTCAGTCTGTCATAAGCACTTTATTTAATTTGATGATAAAACTAGCTCACCTATTGTTACCTATTAGATGTGCACAAAATGGTCAAAAGTACTGGAGGTGGACACCTGACCATGACACCCATAAGTGGTTCTTCATCAAACTGTCGCTACAATGTTGGAAGCACACACTTGTATAGAATGTCTCTGTATGCTGTAGCTTTACAGTTTCCCTTTACTGGAAAGTGAGAAAAATTTATTGTATGTATTACCCTGCTGGACCCCTGCAAGTATGTCGAAGAAGTCGGCGTCTCCGTCAAGGAGAATCTCTTCCATTTTCTCATGGTGGATGGAGTCAAAGGTTTTTGTGAAGTCTACAAACAAACAGTAGAACTGCTGGTAGATTTTTCACCTTTACTCTAACTGTGTGAATTTGGCTAGTTGTTGATCTGTTTTCACGGAAGCCATTTTGATTACGCTGGAGTAGAGGTTCCAACTTTGGGCATACTCCGTTGAGAAGTAGTAGACTGTAGATTTTTGCGGTGATAGCGGTGAGTGTGATGCCTTTTGTAATCGTTGAAACTCTGAGATCTCCTTTCTTAGGGAAGGGTAGGATGCATCCTTGGGTCCATCAGTTGATGGGATTTCCAGAGTGGACAATGTTACACATACGAAGAAGTTCTTCATTAAAATTCCCTGTCTTCCAGACTTCAGCTGGGATGTTGTTGAGGCTATAAGCTTTCCTGTTCGAGAGGTTCTTTAGAATGACTGAGCGCTCTTCCGTAGAGGAAGTATGCTTTCTTTCTATCCAGCTCCTTGTGTATTATCTGTATAGTTGGACTTGGTAATGATACTTGGTGGCTTGCCAAGGAGACTTTGGAAATGTTCCTTCCAGAGATGAAGTTTTTCCCCCTGACTTGATGCCTTTAACTTAGCTTTGTTTGCACTTTTCCTCCCACATATCTCATTCACAGTTTTCCAGGCAGAGGCTGCTCTGTTTGCGCTAGCGGTGGTGATCAAGTCGATTTTACCTCTTGCTAAGAGGCCTAAATCTGTTCCAGCACGACAATGCCCCTGTGCACAAAGCACACTCCATGGAGAGAAAAAGAACTCAGCTGTCTTACACAGAGTCCTGATTTCCTGAACACCTTTGGGATGAACTGGAACATCGACTGAACCCCAGACATTACCTCTCACCCAACATCAGTACCTGATCTCTCTAATGCTCTTGTAGCTGAATGAACATAAACCCTCACAACCACACCCCAAAATCTAGTGGAAAGCCTTTACAGAAGAGAGCAGCTCATTATAACAGCAAAAGGGGAATAAACCTGGTTTGGGATGTTCAAGAAGGACATATGGGTGGGATGGTCAGGTATCTACAAACTTTTGCCTATACAGTGTAGTTAGATTGCAGCTATTAAATACGTTATAATTGTTACAAATGCTAGTTCATGCTAAAGAATACAAACCACATTTTTTGAGAGATTCCACTCTCTCTCTCACACACCCCTACACACACACACCCCTCCTCCTTTCTGCGTTATTGCTGACGTCACCTCCACTGGTGCTCGTGTCCTTATTTGGTGCAGGAGCAGCGCACACCACATCACTACTCAGCACTGCTGAAATTGTATAATAATTGTATTGTAAAAGATTATAATACAGTAAACTAAATATATGATTATTTAAAAAGTATTTTGTATACATAAACACAATATATTTAATATCCCAATTATGATATTAAATGGAAACCGTATAAATGAATGATTAAATATAACAAATGAAATATAATTATCCCACTTAACTGTAAATATTAATATCCCCATTATAATTCAGTAAATTAACAACATCAAATATATTAAGCTATTAGTATTGAATATAAACACTATGAATAAATATAATGCGACAAATAATAATCCGTGGGTAGTAGGTGGACACCCCCCTTTTGAATGGTTCACAAATGAGCAGTAAGGCACCTCCTTCGAACCACTAGTCTTGGAGCCAACCATGAGATGGTGGTAACACTCCCTTAGCCACTCCCCCCGGGATGGTGGTAGCACTTTCTTCGGAAGAAAATCGCAAAGAAGCGCAAAGAGGCTTCTAAAAACGGCTGCAAAAGCCAAAAACGCAGATCCATCCATGATCTGTAGCCGCTTATCCTGTACAGGTTCGCAGGTAAGCTGGAGCCTGTCCCAGCTGACTATGGATGAGAAGCGGGGTACACCCTGGACAAGTCGCCAGGTCATTGCAGGGCTGACATATAGACACACAAATAACCATTCACACTCACACCTATGGTCAAATTAGAGCCGTAATCCTAACCTGCATGCCTTTGGACTGTGGGGGAAACCGGAGCACCCGGAGAAAACCCACACGGACACGGAGAGAACATGCAAACTCCACACAGAAAGGCCCTTGTCGGCCGCTGGGCTCAAACCCAGAACCTTCTTGCTGTGAAGCGACAGCGCTAATCACTACACCACCATGCCGCCACAACGCAAATCCCGCAAGGGCAAATAAAACCAACTTTAAAAAGAGCCCAAGCATCACTCTCTGCCACTTACAAGGATGGCTTACCTTCAGAGTAAAATCGACTTGATCACCACCGCTAGTGCAAACAGAGCAGCCTCTGCCTGGAAAACTGTGAATGAGATATGTGGGAGGAAAAGTGCAAACAAAGCTAAGTTAAAGGCATCAAGTCAGGGGGAAAAACTTCATCTCTGGAAGGAACATTTCCAAAGTCTCCTTGGCAAGCCACCAAGTATCATTACCAAGTCCAACTATACAGATAATACACAAGGAGCTGGATAGAAAGAAAGCATACTTCCTCTACAGAAGAGCGCTCAGTCATTCTAAAGAACCTCTCAAACAGGAAAGCTTATAGCCTCAACAACATCCCAGCTGAAGTCTGGAAGACAGGAAATTTTAATGAAGAACTTCTTCGTATGTGTAACACTGTCTACTCTGGAAATCCCATCAACTGATGGACCCAAGGATGCATCCTACCCTTCTCTAAGAAAGGAGATCTCAGAGTTTCAACGATTACAAAAGGCATCACACTCGACGCTATCGCCGCAAAAATCTACAGCCTACTTCTTCTCAATGGAGTACGCCCAAAGTTGGAACCTCTAATCCAGCGTAATCAAAATGGCTTCCGTGAAAACAGATCAACAACTGGTCAAATTCACACAGTTAGAGTAAAGGTGAAAAATCTACCATCAGTTCTACTGTTTGTAGACTTCATAAAAACCTTTGACTCCATCCACCATGAGAAAATGGAAGAGATTCTCCTTGATGGAGACGCCGACTTCTTCGACATACTTGCAGGGGTCCAGCAGGGTAATACACTTCCCCCATACCTATTTGTTATCTGTCTTGACTATGTCCTATGGGACATCAGCGGACAAGCAAAATGAGCTTAGATTCATTCTGGAAAGAGCCAGGAGTTGCCGCTATCCAGCACAAAATCACTGATGCTGACGATTTGGTTATTTTGGCTGATGACATAACCAGTGCTACTTCTCTCTGTGGAAGAACCTGCAAGAAGTTTAGGACTATGTCAATGCCTGAAAAACTGAGTCTTCAATATATAAGGTACCATCAGGTCTATAGATGGTGACGCGATCAAAGAGGCCAAGGAGTTCACGCATCTTGGCAGTAACATTGCTGCCACTATGAAAGATGTAGAACTTCACTTTGGCAAGGCCTGGGGAGCCCTTAACAGCCTCAACAAGATCTGGAAATCCAACCTGTTCCCCTGACCTGAAACGCAACCTTTTTTGAGCCACTGTCAAGTCAGTCCTGGTCTATGGATCAACTACTTAGACCTTGATTGCAAAGCTGGAGTCCTCCCTCAATGGCGCTTTTGCACGCATGCTATGAGTGACACTAAATGTCACCTGGAGGGGTCACCTCACAAATAAGGAGCGCTACGGTAATATATCACCATTATCCGTCACCATCCGGGAGAGGAGGGTGTAATTGGCCGGACATTGCTGGTGAAGCAAAGAACAACCATCTAGCAACCTCCTCCTATGGCAGCCTAAGCATGGTTCCACCTCTGTGGGTCACCCCGTGCATACCTTCCTTGACCAACTGTGGGACGACATGGGCTGCCTTCCTGAGAAGCTTCCAGCTGTGATTACCAATCAGGATGGCTGAAGGGTCAGAGTCAAGGGAGTCCAAGCTAGCTCAACCAGATGATGATGAATAATCTAACTCAAATATGCTAAAATATATTTTAATATCCCAATTATAATACAGTAAAAATGTGTAAAACTAAAGATGGACAAATTCATTACATATAATAATTATCCCACTTAAGTTACATACAAATAGTGAGGAAAACCAATATGCAGTATTTGTTTATTTCTGTGTCTTAAGGATCTTAAAATGATGAGTTTTTCTGGTTTTAATATTAGTGTTTAAGGAACATTTTTGCTTTATTCCATAAACTACTGACATTTCCCCCAAAGTCCACATAAAAATATTGTCACTTGGAGCATTTAAATGCATAAAAATAACTGGTCCAAAAAAAAAGTGTTTTCACCTTGAATAATGGACAGAAAATCAAGATCACATTCAATTTTAAACAACACAATGCTAATGTTTGAACTGAAAAGTTCTCTAATCAATATTTGATGGAGTTACCCTGACATGTAACCACAGCTTCCATGCGTCTTGGCATGCTCTCCACCAGTCCTTCACGTTGTTCTTGGGTGACTTTCTGCCACAACCTGGCACAAAAATTCAATCAGCTCAGCTTTGTTGGATGGCTTGCGACCATCCATCTTAATCTTGAACACATTCCAAAGGTTTTCAGTGGGGTTCAGGTCTGGAGATTGGCCTGGCCATGACAGGGTCTTGTGGTCCTCCATCCACACCTTGATTGACCTGACTGTGTGGCATGGAGCATTGTCCTGCTGGAAAATCCAATCCTCAGAATTAGGGAACATTATCAGAGTAGAAGGATGCAAGTTTTTTCCCCAGGATAACCTCGTACATGGCTTGATTCATGTGTCCTTGACACACAAAGAAACCTTCCCCATTCCAGCCTTGCTGAAGCACCCCCAGATCATCACTGATACGCCACCAAATTTCACAGTGGGTGCAAGACACTGTGACTTGTTGGCCTCTCCAGGTCTCTGTCTAACCATTAGATGACCAGGTGATGGGAAAAGCTGAAAATTGGACTCATCAGAGAAGACGACCTTACTCCAGTCCTCTACAGTCCAATCCTTATGGTCTTTAGGAAACCACAGCCTGGCTCTTCTTTGCTCCTCATTGATGAAGGGCTTTTTTTCTAGCTTTGCATGACTTCAACCCTCCCCGGAGGAGCCTGTTTTGAACCGTCCTTGTCGTGCACTTAACCCCAGCTGCCATTTGCCATTCTTTTTGTTGGTCACTCTGTCATCCTCCGGTTGTTGAGTGACATTCGAAAGAGTTGAGTAATTTTTCCCCTCTGCCAGTCTGTAACTTTATTGTCCCAAATGTCTGCTGCTCGACCTTGTTCTTATTAAATGCAATCTTTGAAATTTTGAGGATGGAAGCAACCTGAGGCTCACTGCATCCCTCTGCCAGTAAAGCCAGAATTGAACCTTTCTTTTTCTCTCTCAAAACTTTTACATTAACATTACAGGCATTTAGCAGATGGTCTTATCCAGAGCAATGTACAACAAAGGGGTAAATCTCACAGTGCTCCTCGAGCAGAAAGGGTTAAGGGCCTTGCTCAAGGGCCCCAGAGTGACAACTTGCCAAAAAAAAGAGGGAAAAAGATGCTTTTCTTTTTTAACTCTTTTGGCATGATGAATAGATATTTTTGTATTTCAATTAAATTTACGGTACTACCAGCACCGTTTTTGCCATCCAAACTGGTCCTATTGCAAAGAGGATAGTGATGACCACAGCAGTGGTTTTGAGACTTTTCCTTGTTAAATAAGATTTAGTTCAGGTGATCACCTAATCAGTACCTCATTAAGTAAAATGAAGTGTGTTTGTCGTGCTTGTGTTGGTAATTCCAGCACAAACACTTGAATGAAATGGCTGCCGTACACAGAGATGCTGAAAAAGCCCAACAACAAGAGTGCTCTGAGAGCACAATATTCCCTGCTGGCAACTCGGCCATAACTCCGGTAAAATGTGACTGAATTAAACAAAATTGCAATATGTGTATTTCTGACATATAACAAAGAATCCTGTCACGTTTCGTGAAATTCCTCCAAAAATTGTATGAGGAGTTGATTTCAGAAGGTGAGTACCCTTCTCGGGACGGACATCACCACGACATAATCCCCATTTTGGCCAGCGGGGGATAAAAATTGAGAGGGAAGTTGATTTCAGAAAGCAAGCACACCTTGATGAAATTGCCAGAAGTACAAGTTTGTTAATATTCAAGGGCATAAGTCTGGTAAAATTTGCCCAAATTAAACGAAATTTCAATATGCATATAACTGTGACGTAACAAAGCTGTTTGCCAAGTTTGGTGAAATTCCTCCACAAATTGTGAGAGGAGTTGATTTCAGAAGGCAAGCACACCTTCATGAAAGTGTAACTTTGTTAATCAAGGGCTGTAACTCTGGTAAAACGTGACCGAATTGAACGAAATTACAATAGGTGTACTACCGACATATAACAACAAATCCTGCCAAGTTTCGTGAATTTCTTCCAAAAATTGTCAGAGGAGTTGATTTCAGAAGGTGAGCACCCTTCCCAGGACGGACAGATGATTATCCCCCTTCGGACCTTTCGCCCAGCGAGGGATAAAACGTAAGGAAACTTACTAGCATTAATGTACACATTTTTTCAAGTTTTGTGATAAATATGATAAAGTGATAAATGTTCAGACATTCATTCAGAAAACTTTGCTTGCATATGTTTATTTTTTTTAATCGATGTAACCAAACCACAATTGAACTCCTTTTGAACATTATGATATTGTTTTTTTTGTCGCATAGCACAGGAGCTGAATCAGTCTGCAGCCCAGTTATTATGCCGTATCTGATCTGTCTGTAGAAACATCACCTGTGTTCCATGTGTTAAATGAATCAGAGTGAGTGTGTACTTTGGTGTGATTCTTGCAAATACTGAAAAATTCTCCTGTACGAGTCTTTGGACCACCTCCAAAAGAAAACAAAAACGACTCCTCCATCAAATATAATGCTTTGATTTGGAAGAACAGACGATAGGAGTATTGCTTTAACACTTTAGGAATACTGCTGAAACCCTGTGTTCCTTAAAACATTCTCAGCTCAATCCCAGCAGATTAAACCTTCGCTTTGGGAGAAAAGAAATAACAGAATCATCGTTCCTTCATATAAAACACATTAGAAGAAGTGCACCTGAAACCATTCGGAAACTGAAGATTCGGAAAACAAACTCGACCCAAGCTAGCATGATTCATCAAATTACAGCTGTTCAGTAAAGCACTTCCTGTAAATTATTCCTGCTTCCTGGATATCAAAAGTTCAGCTCTATGAAACTCACATACATCTGATTATTTAAAACAAACTCATAACGACATAAGATTAACAATACAGGGAAAAAAAAAAAAAAAGAAAGACATGCTAAATGAGCTGCTTAGGAAAACTTTGAGTACCTCATGTGCAACATCTGTAAAGTACCTAAAACTAGATGTGTTTCAAAAACAAAAGAAAAAAAAAAACATCTGTTTATACAATCAGAACTGTCACAAGAACAAGCTAGCATATACATTTTCAAAGTGGCTTCTGAATGCATTTGGACATCGTTCAAGAAACACATCTCACAGCGGGGGGGAGCGTACATGTTATAATCCCAAGGCTATAAGGCTTTCGGTGAACATCCTCAATTCTGTCGTAAAAAATAACACAACACACAGGAGTCAACTTATAAAAATAGTGAAATATTACAATTTAAAAAAAAAACCCAAAAAACAATCGAGATCGAACAACAAAAATAAGATAGAACGGTCAAAACGAAAACAATAATGGATGACCAGCCATAAACAAAATTACAAAAAGGGGAAAAATAACAACAAAACAAAAAAAAAAAATACAAAATTTTCATCATGTATACTATACTATTACTGTACACGACTTCATTCATGGCTGCATTTATAAATTATTTTATATGTGCAGTTTGTTTGAAGTTGAATTTAAGCCTAACCGGGAGCTAAATTCATTAAAAGCATGTTTTTATAATATATATTTGGATTAGATCCAAAACTCAAATCTGCCCTAATTCCAAAGGAAAAAAAAATCAAATTTCAAGCAGCTGTGATAACGTTCGGTGTTGGATATTTTCTTCATTATGGTTCCTCCGGCGCTACGAGGCTAACGTAGCGGCGAATAAAGAATAGAAATTTCTTTTCTATACATCTTTACAATCAACATCAATCTCAAACCACGTCCAGTTCTTGTGGTTAAGGAGACACACCGTGGGACTTCTTGTAATTTATAAACTTCACTGTGCAGCTAAACGCACTAATGTTAATGTTATGGGAAGGCGGCCATCTTGGGCAACCTCATCAACCTCTCTTCCTCACCCTGCCCCCCCCCCCTTTTTTTTGGGTATCGATTCATCCAGGACTTCATCTTTATTCAGGTTCAGAACAGAGTGCGCTAGCGTACGGTACAGAGAAGAAACTGGGTGAGGATTCAATTGTACTAGAAGGTTCTTATAAATAGTTTGTATAAACGTGTTTTTTTTTTTTTTTTTTTAATAAATGATATCATGGAGCCTAAAGACTTGTTGGTGAGTGAGACTTCTTTGCAGCTTTAATATCATCTACTGTGAGCCTCATAGCTTTAGTGCAAAATCCCCACGCATCCCAGCTTATTCATTACTTTGGTGGTTAAAGGAAAGTCCATAAAAGCGTAAATTTGATTTTTTTCCCCCGTCTTTTTGTAGGCGAAACTTGAAATATGGCCTGTATGAGTTTTTGATTCACTGTGACGTGTTTGTCACAGATTCTTGAGTTAATCAAGATCATTTTGGATCCCGTAACAAAAGCCCTGAGTGAATCCTTAAGACTGAATTGCTGGTCAAATACTAAACCTCGACAGAATGCTTCCCTTTTAAATAAACAAATCACAGTAACATGGAAAAGGAAAAATAAAAACTTAAATCATGGATATATTGTGGTACATTTTTCGTTCTGGAAAAATCTGGAGGTATAATGGGATTTAAAAAAAAAACAAGGAGAGAATAAAAAAATGTAAACTAATGCTTCTTATGGAAAAGTACATACGTAAAATGAAAATGTTTATAGTAAAAAAAAATTAAATATACATTGGAGTAAGTGCAGTTTTATAACAATGAATAACACCAATATGAGCGATCAACGAGGCCTTGAGCATGAACTGTGACCTATGAACTTTGAACACTGATGGCTGGGAAGTGCTTTGGCACTGGATTCTCACACACACGCACACATACGTAAAAGCTTTCTTTAAAGTGCTTAATACTGATACTTCAATGTGCCAGAGAAGGCAGGAGTACCAAAGTCAACGTGACCACGTGTGCCTGCTTCTTTACATTAAACAAGTACCGTTTCAGTTAATAACACTGCGTCAGTTTACCATTTTACACACTTAACTTTTAAGTAGCAGCCAACCCTCCCCTTCTCCAGTCATCCCTAACCTACCTCTGAGGATAGTCAACGGGGCTTTTTTTTTTGGCACTTGTGGCAGCTTTGGCTAACAAATGGACCATACTGACCCTTATGGCTTTCCATATTATCCAGCCTAATTGAACAGAAAGAAATTATTTGCTCTACATGATCGGAATCTCCACATTAGAAAGGGGAAGGTGTGTAGTCCATGTAGAGGTACCGTCAACTAGTACCACAGAGGTAGATTTTATCGTCGTGCCTTTTTTCCGGTCACCAGCGCCCGCTCACACTCGCCACGTCGGCATGGAAGTGTCGCGTGAGATGGCTGTTGACTCCGCCCTCCAGGAACGACGTGCGCATGTTCGAAGGCTCGAAAAGCTCCCGTCGGTTCTTATTCAGCTCTGTCCGGAAGAGAAGACACAGGAAGTGTTTAAGATGGCAAGGTCTTTGATCTTCGCTGTAAACCGGACATGAAGTTTCCACAAGGGTTCCAGAACCTCTTGAGGAAGTTCTGGAACTCTCCTGGTTGAGAACGACAGTTCCCGGTCTATGACGAGTGTTGACTATTCAGTGAAGCTTTTCAAAAATTAGTGATGTTCATAGTGGCACAGTAGTTCCTAGTCTCATGAAAGTTTCTAGTTGAGCTAAAAAGCTTTGTAGAAGTATAACCCAGGAGCTTAAATACAGTTAACGCTATAAACAGATTTCTCACCTGAGATGGCCAGCAGCATTTTCCTACGAGCTCCAAACGTCGTGATTCCAAGTTCCTTCAGGTCTGGGTCCGTCAGCGTGACAAACGTCTGCAGATCAATCTAACGCACCCACCCACATACATACACACAGGGTTAACCATCGTTAGAAATTCACGTTTAAAATTTATACATTTCTATGTACAAAGCTGCTTTGTGACTACGTCGACGTATCCTTGACTTGCACGTGACGTCAAAGCAAAATAGAAACCCGGATGTCGGCCATGTTGGTGGAGATACAAATGCG
>JAPEKL010000003.1:7485148-7498089 GCA_028877455.1 Bagre pinnimaculatus
CCCCCCCCCCCCCCGCAAAACACATCAACACTGCTGAGTTAAGCTTCAGATCGAGGTGTGTGAGCTGGAGTAACAGCACCGAGGTGCGTCAATTCACCATGAAGTTGAAATCAATGATTGTATGTAGAAGTGAACACCATGGTGCCATTTACACCATTACACTGAACGGTTTTAAAGCCTTTGAGTCACCATCATGCAAAAGTTGGAGCCGGAGCCACATGCTCTGGCTCGCCTCTCACCTATGTCCATGTTAGGGACTTCAAAAAAAAAAAAAAAAGCCCACGATATATTGATTATTGTTCAGCACATTATATTATAAAATGTTTTTGAGTGGTGATTTATAAAAATTAGACGAAGTTTAAATTATGTTTAATGTGTGCGCTTTCCAGTTCATTCAGTTGGGCTTGGTCAGGAATAATAGCATTCCGAGACCACAAGGGAGCGATAAAAACTAGTCAGGTTAATACAGGTCCCTCTAGTGGTGCTCTCTTATAGGGCACTGACCACCGATAAGTTTTCAAAATTTTGAAAATTAAGGGTTCAATGTATTTACACCCATTTATTTCTTTCTTAAAAAAAAAAAAGAAAAGAAAAATATTCATCATCAATTATTGGGAATATTTTCTGATTATCGATGTACGTAAAAAGACATCAATCCCAAGCCCAGTTCGCATCCACGATTAAATACCTGAGCTTAAAGTCGGCTAACTCGAAGTGCCATGTCCAGGATTATTAATGAATATATAAAATACTACACTGTAGATAGAAAAATGTTCGCAGGTTTATTGATTTCTTGACTGTCAGGAAAAGATTTTAGAGCTTCGAGTCATGAGTGCCTGAGCTACTTTAACAGTTGTTAACATTACCAAAACAAGTAATGCAAGCGTAAAACAACTGAAAAACAAAACAGCAGTCAGCAGTTAAACTCCACACGACACAACCTTATTTTTAGTTTTACTGTAAAAGTCTAAGAAATTGAAGGGGTTCCCCCCCCCCCTTTTTCTGCTTATCAAACTTACATGTTGTCCAGGAAACTACGAAGAACGAGAGCGCTCTGACAGCACAATATCCCCCGCTGGCAACTCGGCCATAACTCTGGTAAAACGTGACTGAATTAAACAAAATTGTAATATGTGTATTACCGACATATAACAAGGCCTTTTGCCAAGTTTGGTGAAATTCCTCCAAGAATTGTGAGAGGAGTTGATTTCAGAAGGTGAGCACCCTTCCCGGAACGGACGGACGGACAGACGCCACGACAGAATGCCCCTTCGGGCCTTTCAGCCAGCAGGGGATAAAAATGAATCCATCTGAAAATCCATCCAGATTCTCATCTCAGGTGTCGAACTCGAACAGTTAGCTTTCCCCAAGTTGATCTGCACTTTTTTTTTAATCCCATTATAAATCATGTCATAAGGTGGCATGGATACACTTGGGAATAAAGTGATTGACAGCCTTAGTGATGCGTTGGACCTTAGCGTTGGGAGAAGGGGGCGGCACCTACCAAATGAGTAAGTGGACCTAAATTCGACTCATTTCTTTGCCAACATGAAGGAATGTTGCCTTCATTCCTACAGAACAAAGTCACGCCGTAGCATGTTTTTCAGTCACTGATGACATCCATCACTACCATTCCAAAAAAGGGCAACCACCATGGAGACTTCGAGGCTCATTTCTGAAACAAATTCCTGTTTGTACAGTAAACCACATGAACGCATGACGTTATCGTGAAGCCTTGCTGAAAGTTTCTTCTGAGCGTTAGTTCTCGGCAGCCATTTTGTTGTGTTTCTCGTTTTCTCTCACCGCCGTGGATTTCCCTGAACTTGGTCATGTACTGATATTCCATGCCCCAACCTGTACCCGTGTCCTTCACCTTGCACCACTTGCTGCTTCCTGAACATGGATTTGCTTTATTCCAAACGTTCTGCACATGCTTCCTCAATATTTTCAGCTTTTTAGTTGATAAAATTTCAACCTGCATAGCATACGGCTCTAAAATTCCCCACAGAGCTGGACTGGAGTCAAGTATCTGTGGAGATGTTCTTGTAATCTGGATGATGTTTCCTTTTCAGGGTTTAAATGAAAAATGACAACGCATGGCACGCTTTCAAGGTGAAACAACCTTACATGAAAAGAGCCAATAAGTTTTTCCACTCCTGGATTACGACGACGGGAACATGTGCAGCTAATGGAAGAGAAATGAAGCGAAATCAGTGACAGCAGATGGGTTTAATGCTCTCGGTGTAGACGGAGCCACAGAGAAACCAAAGTATCATTTGAAACCAAACTGAAAAAATAAATGATGCTCTGATTTCAGTCAGCTGGCGTCTGTGAAATTTCCTGAAACTCAGCAGGACAAAGTGAATGTTTTGTCTCAAGGTGGAGAGCGAAATGTCAACACCTGTGAGAAAAGTTACACTTACACACACACACGTGCATGTGTGTGTGAGATAAAAACTTGCTTCATGGAGCTATAAATGGATACGCCATGGGGAAGCCATGACCTCATGGTTAGAGAAACAGCTTTGGGACCAAAAGGTTGCTGGTTCAATTCCCTGGACCAGCAGGACTGGCTTAAGTGCCCTTGAGCAAGGCGCCTAACCCACAACCTCTCCGGCAAGAGTGGAGACGTACCTCGTGTCTGATTAGCCAATGAAAAACTGATGATGCGATTATCAGTTCGGGCATTGAACCTGACCAAACGTATTCTACTGATCTGGTATAAGAGGAATAACTCAAGTTACATTGACATGACGTTATTAGGTGATAACTGGAGCTTCGCATCAAGCTGCAGCTCACTACCATTGGTGGTGGTTGTTTATTTCCCTGTAACAGCATGCCACCATGATGTTTTATTCCACAGCATCACTAATATTTCCTGATCATATCTAAGCAGCGAGAGAGAAACTTAAAAAACGGGTTCGACGTGCAAAACCTGGAGAAGACTTGGTGGGGGTAAAGGAAATGTAGAAAGCTGTGATCTCACCTTTTGGAAAAAGTTCTCTCCTCCGATGACTCGCCCTTCACTGGCTGCTATGAGAGAGAGAGAGAGAGAGAGAGAGAGAGATTGTTAAGGTTCTCCGATTTGTCATTTCAGTCATATACAGTACACAGTTAAAACGAACCAACATTTCTCCAGGACCATGGCGAGACATTAAACGTCACAGGACTACAATCTACAACACAATATGAAGTGCAAGAGTGCAACGCTGCAGACAATAAACGACAAAAACAACATAAGGTGCAGAGTTGCGTGTGCATATATGAAAAGGGAATAAATAAATAAATTTAAACCTTGTGCGTGAGAGAGACACTAAACATTGGAAGCAATAGTGCATTATCGTCTGCTGTGCAAAGACTGCAGCGTGAGGGGTGTTCAACAGTCTGTGCGCATCAGTCCAGTCCCTCAGAGTTGAGGAGCCTGATAGCATGTGGAAAGAAACGGTTCAAGAGTCTGGCTGTGAAGGTCCGAATGCTTCGTAGAGGGTAGAGAGATTGTGTGAGGGGTGTGTGGGGTCATTCACGATGCTAGTGGCTTTCCAGATGTAGCGTGTGGTGTAAAAGGTCCTTGATGGAGGGAAGACAGACCCCGATGATCATCTCAGCTGTCCTCCCTATCCGCTGTAGGGTCTTGCAATCCGTGACGGTGTAGTTCCCAAACCAGACCTTGATGCAGCTGCTCAGAATGCTCTCAATAGTCCCTTTGTAGAATATAATGAGGATGGGTGATGGGAGATGGGTTTTCCCTCAGCCTCCATAGGAAGTAGAGGCACTGCTGGGCTTTCTTGGCTATGGAGGTGGTGCTGAGGGACAAGGTGAGGTTCTCCACCAGATGAACAAGGAATCTGGTGCTCTTGACCTTCTCGATGTACAATAGAGAACGGTCACTCCGTGTTCTTCTGAAGTCAACAACCATCTCCTTTGTTTTGTCTACGTTCAGAGACCGGTTGTTGACTCCGCACCAGTCTGATAGCCGTTGCACCTCCTCTCTGGATGCCAACTCGTCATTCTTACTGATGAGACCCACCACAGTCGTGTCATCAGCAAACTTGATGTGGCGGCTCAAGCCAGTTGCTTGAGCACAGTTGCGAGTCAGCAGAGTGAACAGCAGTGGACTGAGCACATAGCCCTGAGGGACCCCAGTGCTCAGTGTGCTGGAAGTTCTGCTCCCAATCCGGACTGACCGTCAGGAAATCCAGGATCCAGTTGCAGAGAGAGGTGTTCAGGCCCAGCTTTCCAATTAGCTGCTGAATGCTGATTCTTGTCTAGGTGGTAGCTATGGTGTCATGTGTTGACCGGTTATGGTGATGTGCGAACTGCAGGTGGTCCAGTGAGGGAAGCAGCAGGGTCTTTACGTGCCTCATGATGAGCCTGTCAAAGCACTTCATAATGATGGGTGTGAGTGCAATGAGACGGTAGTCATCAAGGCAGGACACTGAAGACTTCTTCAGCACAGGGATGATGGTAGTGGTCTTGAAGCACTTAGGAATGATGGCGTTGCTCAGGGAGATGTTGAAGAGGTCAGTGAGAGAGAGATTCATTGTGAATGCACGATGAATAACATTTAACCTTATGCTCAAGTTAAGGTGGCGCAATACATCGCTCGTCAATCGCGATCATGATATTGTTCACTGCATGGCATTATTACTACCAGAACATCAAGGATGTAGGAGCTCATCTGGCCTGCCATCAAAACAACCATGACGACCAAAACATCAAACAAAACTGAAACTTGACGATGAGAGAGAGGACCAAGTTGCACGACAAATTGCTTCCAACAGGAAAATCAACAAAAAGGACTAAATTTTGCTCCCCAAGGGAAAATCGACCAGAACTGAAACCGGGTGAGCACTGCAAGAGAAGATACAATTCTAATGTCTAAGTCCTTCCAGTACCATATGGTGCATTAGGTGGCGCCGATCTCCATTTCTGTAGCCCTTGGCCTCTTGCCTATTACATGCTAGGGTTACAGTGGGGGGCTGGTCCTCTGGTAACCATGAGTTTGAGATTCCCCACTCACATCTGTATTGTAGCGTGCCTTGCCAGACAGTAGGTACCATTTTTATGATGGTCTTTGGTATGACCCAACCGCGAGTAGAACTCGCGATCTCCGGATCGCAAGGCGGACACGCTAACCACTAGGCCAACTCGGTCAATTCTAATGAGAAGTCCCAAAATGTGTCAAGTTGACCTTATTACTAATTTGTTCGCAAAAATTTGACAACACAGTGACCAAGTGTTCCACAGAAGGTCTAGTTCTTTCAAACAAAACAATCAGAACTGAAATCCATGGAGAACTGAGGGAGGAGATATGATTTAACTGAAAATAAAGTTGTAAACAAATTGTTTACAACAGGAAAATCAACTAAAAAAAAAAAAAAAAACAAGTTTTTGTTCCTCAAGGGAAGATCTACCCAAAACAATCAGAACTGGAATCAGATGAGAAATGAAAGAGGAGATACAATTCTAGTGAGAGGCTTGGAAAACTGTACCAGAGCTCCTTTCCTAATGAAGCACCCTGCACAATAAGGTAAAACAAACGATGCCATGCCCCCATCGTGTTGTCTCTCTGGACCTACAGACCCGATACAAAGTGGTGCGCAAAACTGCCACAGACCTGACGGGTACGGAAGTTGCCCCACAGTGACAACTGACTTGCCAAGTGATGCCATCCATTGGCCATCTGAGTGGCTCTTCCACATGCCATCAGGTGGTGTGCCATTGACCCTGTTGGGTTCATCTACCACACTGCACCGAAAAGCGCCCTACTGCCGGCGCCTTATTGGATGATGTACTGTTTTAACCCATAGCTGGAACCCAGGCAGGTGCTACGACTCCGGGTCAGAGCGGACCTGGGAGCAAATGGTGATTAAGGGGTGACTCCACTTTCCCCAATACTCAAGTCCTCCCGGACCGGAGACTCACCACCGGTTGCAGTTTAAAGTCATCCCCGGGATTAATAATGACAGTATGATGCTTTATAGACAGAAACAGAGAATAGAAAAGAGAAATAGAACGCATGTTCACAGAACAGAAGAGGAGAACATGATTTAAAAAAAAAAAAAAAAGAATAGGATAGAGATTAGGATGATATAATGGAGTATATTATTATTATGAGTGGACAGAAGGGAATATGATCGACTACAAAGCATTTGGAAGACGCAGAGAAGAGTAGGACAGAATGCTACACATTCTTTTTAGTTTGTAACAAGAGCCACTGTGAGCTACTGCTCACTTACGTATCCCCCCCACTCTCGCTTATATCAGAACGCAAGCAATTGAAGGAATAGGACACTTATGAATGTTGACTTGGACAAATAATTAACCCTGAAACAAGTAAGTAAAGAGCAGTGTTCTTGCCAGGGATTTCAAATAGCATCCTGGGAAACGGTCATTTAGAAGTAGCATTTTGCGTCTTGAAATAAAATCAAAATCCACCCTATATGTTTCGTAAATACATTCAGTTGGTCAAGAGGAAGTCAATGGGCGACAGACCTGAAAACGGTATACACGGTATAGAACCCCAAGCTGAAATTTGGTACCAAATACCAAGAAGTTGTGATTTGTAGTTGCTGAGAAAAAAAGTGTTACGAAAATTTTGTAAAATCCATGCTATACGTTTCGTAAATACATTCAGTCGGTAAACAGGAAGTCGATGTGCGACAGATCTGAAAACGGTGTATATACGGTATAGAACCCCAAGCTGAAGGTTGGTACCAAGTGGCTATGATTTGTGGTTGCTGAGAAAAAGGGTGTTTCGGACGGACGGACAGAGGTAAACCAGTATACCAGTCATGACAGTAGAGCAGAATAGATTAAAAGAAAGAAGGGAATATTCCAGAATAGAAAGCATTATGAAGATACCACAAACATACAGTACATCCACAAGCAATAACCTTTGCCTTTTCTTAATCCTCAGAAGGCATATTAAAAACCTCCATTCTCTCCAAACCCTAGACAACTCAAACATGTTTGTGCACACATATTAAAACATGCAAACTGGGACTCGTTCATCTGGGAATCCCGATCAGCCGCCAAAGCTGGGAAAGAGACGAGCAAGACTTGATTACACGGATATTCATAAACGTATCTGGCCGTATTTCAGCAGACAGGAAGCGCTCGAGTCCAGGGGTTGTTGTTCTCCAAAAACAAAACCCAAGCCGCTGACCTTTCCTTCAACTGTTCCTTCAGAATGGTCATTAAAGGCGATTTCACATAGGCAGCGTTCTGTGCTCGGTAGAGCTTGATGTGTTCGACACCGCAGGCTTGAGAGTGTGGTCTCAGTTCGCCTCGAAGTGAACCCTGGTGCAATACAATGCATTATGGGTCACATTCCTGGACAAAATGGGTGCAGAGCGTACAGAGCTGGAATGCTGCAGAAACAGGACTGAGGGATGAGATAAAGTGGTCTTACTGTGATTCTCAAAACATTTCTACAATACAGGATATGTAAAATCAACACATTTATAAACAGCCAGTGCATGATGCACTTTTCCCTTACAAGTTCTATTTTAATAGGAACTTGTTCTCGAGTCTAAGATCCCGGTTCGTGGCTGCAGGAGTGGAACCCAATGTGGTCTTCTGCTGTTGCATGCCGATATGCTTTTCTGCTCATCACGGTTGTACGAGTTACTATCTCCTTCATCGCCAAAAAAAACAAAACAAAAAAACCCTCGAACCAATCTGGCCATTTTCCTCTGACATTTCTCATCAACAAGGCGTTTGTCTCCATGATGATTTTTTTTTGTTTTTCGCACCATTCTGTGTAAACTCTAGAGACTGCCGGGTGTGAAAATAAACCCCGGGAGATCAGCAGGTTCTAAAATACTCAAACCAGTCCATCTGTCTCAAACTAACACCCATGATGCCACAGTGAAAGAAAGTCACACTTTCAGATCACAATTTTTTCCCCCATTCTGATGTTGGAATAAAGTGAAAATTAATTAGCTGAAGCTCTTGATTTGTATCTGCATTTAATACCAATTCCTGCATTCTTTTGTTACAGAATCTGATACCCGATATATTTTTTCCAACATCCAGTTTTTACTGTATTGGATTGGTGCCATCTCAATCTTATAATAAATTTATTTTTACTTATGCTCAAAAATAGATAGTTATTTATATGAAAAAAATGAACAAAATCACATCAGTTGCTTATTACTTTTTTTTTTTTTAATTTAATTAACCCTCTGCGGTCTGAGGGTATTTTCTGGCACTAATGATTTTGTCATGCTCCGATTTTGTCGTCAATTTCAACAAATCTACACAGTATTTTCAAAATCGTATGACTTTTTTTTTGTATTCAGCACAAGTTCAGCTACAATAATATCTATGTCGTATGTATGTCATGATTGTACTTGTACAAAAAAAAAAGGATGTAAAAAGAATTGTGTTGGAATGTGTGGAGAGAGAAAAAAAAATGATCTTACCCATTGTCTCAAACCGTTTGGGTCACTTGAGCTGATGCTGTTCAATTTTAGGAATGGATCAAGCACAAAAACTTAAATATGCTCCACTGATCTGGACAATTAACTGGCCATCAAAAAAAAAAAAAAGTTGTCCCCTATTGTTTTGGGATAAAGGGTTGCCAGTGGGATGGGTATTCAATGAGAAGAGTAAAAAATTCCATTCCATTCAATGAGAAGAGTGAAAACTCCTCTCACTGCCAACTCTTAATCCCATCAGGTCAAGTCCCAATGGGTAAGGTCATGCTTTTTCACACATTCCAACACAGTCCTAAAGCTGATTTTTACAACAGCTTCATTTATCTGGTAGTTGACTATTTTGGTATTTGACTCTATTCAGTGTCTTGAAATTAACTCTAGTAGTGTTTAATTTTGCTCCCACTCCAACTCTTAATATCTAAACTCAAAAACGAGCAAAATTAACCATTTTTGAGGAAAATACTTTTAACTCGGGAAAACTGCTCCATCATTTTCCTATGTATGCACTACAGTGCACACATCAACCGATCTGCTCATAATAAATAGAAGAAATATTTACACTTACTCGAGCTGATTTCTGGCTGGATAGAGTTGAAGTTAAAAAACAAACCCCCAACTGCTCCTCAGGCTGCTCTGGGTATGTTGCATGTCGCTCTGGATAAGTACGTCTGCTAAATGGCTGTAATGTAATGTTATGAACAGGTATTGCTAACAATCGCTATCCTGGCTAGAACTGTAATTGCCAACAATGGTGTCCATCTTGGTTTTCCGACTTGTACTGGAACATGGTCAATTTGGGTGTGATGACATTCCCAGCTCCGACTTCCAAGGAGAATTTCCATTCGCAGCATTAAAAGTACAGATGGCACTGATCCGATAGCCAGGATCTGTGCCGGGCCAATACCAGGAAACAAAATGGTGGATTGGACATCAGAGGGAAAAAAAATAAAATAAAAATCTGATCCAGTCCAGTCACAAATGAAAAACACTGGCATGTGATTGGACAAGCAGCACTCCAAGAGTGCTGCTATATAATATAATATAAGACACTTCAACGTTTTGCTGTTCGTATCACTCTTGTACGTTCACCACAAAAAGTCCATTTCTAGCACCAGTTTGTGACATTAAAACCAATACCACACCTACTACAGGTTGTCGATCAGTCTTTCGGGCGGCATGGCAACATGCAAGGCTCGAGCCACCTATGGCTTCTTTGCGCAGGGAAAAAAAAATTAAAATAGACTAAAACAAAACATTTAGCCATATTGTATCTGCACCACCGGCTACTCAATATGAAGCTGCTGCCTGAAAGCGAGATCACACTCAGCATCGCTGTGTCGTACTGAAGATGATATTCATTACAGCACTCGGAGTTCTGGGATACTGCGGAATTATCATCTCTTGATTTGCGATGTGAGGGAGTTGTGTGTAAAAGACTAAGAGAATAGGAAAAAAAAAAACCTTTGGTTTTGAGTAAGAATTGAGAGGGATGTATGTTCAGACTGTCTATTCATATCTCTCTCCATCCACCCATCCCTCTCTCATCTCCTCATTTCTCTCCATCCATGCATCTCCCTCAATTTCCTCTCACACCCTCTCTCCATTTCTCCCCATCCATCCATCCATCCATCCATCTCCCATCAATCTCACTCCATTTCCTGTCACTCCCTCTCTCTCCATTTCCCCACTTCTCTCCTCATTTCTAATTCTCTCCATTCATGCATCTCCCTCTTTCTCCATTAATCCTCCTCCCCATCCATGCATCACCCTTACTCCCTCCCTCCATCCATCTCTCCATTTCTCTCCCTCCCCCTCCATCCATCTAATTTCTCCACATCTCTCTCCATCCATGCATCTCCCTCTCTCCTTCTATTTCCTTTCACTCCCTTCATCTCTCTCCCCATCACTCTCAATCCATCTCTCTCCATCCATGCATCTCTCCTTCCATTTCCTCACTCCCGCTCTCCATCCATCTCTCTCCCCCTCTCTATCAATTTCTCCCTCCACCTCTCTCTCCCCCTCCATCCATCCATTTCTCCCTCCATCTCTCTCCATTTCTCTCTCCATCCATCTCCCCATTTCTCCCCATCCATGCATCGCCCTCTCTCCCTCCATTTCCTCTCCCTCCCTCCCTCTTCCCCTCTCCATCCATTTCTCCCTCCATCTTTCTCCCCATCACTCTCTCCCTCTCACTCCATTTCTTTCTCTCCCTCCCTCTCCATCCATCCAGCCATCTCATTTCTCCCCATCTCTCTCCATCCATGCATCTCCCTCTCTCCCTTCATTTCCTCTCACTCCCTCTCCTTCCATCTCTCTCTCCCTCTCCATCCATTTCTCCCTCCATCTCTCTCCCTCTCCATTTCTTCCCATCCATCCATCCATCCATTTCCTGTCACTCCCTCTCTCTCCATCCATCCCTCTCCCTTTCTCCCCCCATTTCCTGTCACTCCCTCTCCATTTCCAGTTCTCTCTCCCCATCCATCCATATCCAAGTCGTGATCTTGTATCATAAATCTTTTTAAAACTTTGCTGTTTTAGAACACTGATACTGGTATCAGCATCGATATTCAGGTTCAGTATTGCTATCAGTATCAGAAAAGAAAACATGCTCTCTCTATTTAAGGCAATGACTGAAATGACAAAGGCAACAACAATAAGATTATTATCAAAAAAGACACAACTGATGTGCTTTAAACTGATGTGCAAATAATTTAACAAACTAACAATTTGCCCCGACTTTCGAGTAACTTTCATACTTTTAAAGAGTCCTTCTCCACATCAGCATCCTCAAACTAACCTCAGGACGAGCTGAATAAAGCCGGTCACATTGATCGGAGGATACGAAATCAGATCACAGGCTTTGAGGTTTGCATCTTTAAAATGTCATCATGGTCATAACATGACTCTGTGGTAAAGCTTTCAGCGTGTACAGAGACTATCCACATGTTAAACAGCACCCCTGGTGGTTAGGAGGAGTGAAAGAGAGTAAGAGTAGAGTAACAACCGAGTCCCAAATTAAAGCTGTTTATCCAACAGTTACAGAGTAAAACTTCTAAAATATGCAAGTGCAGAGTTTACAATTACCTCAAGACAGAATGAGGCAACAGGAAGGACTGAGGGGAAAATTACCATACACACACACACACACACACACAGCTGTTGTGCATCTTCAAATCCACACAGAGGTCACATGTGACCTGTTTTTTATTGCAACATCCCATAACAACAACTTCAGCGGATCCAGCTAGATACTGTCAGAAGTTGGACTTGACCCGTTCTAATTAAATCGAGACCTTGAACAATAGTCATCTGGTGCGATTGATCCAAACAAAACGGAACCGCATGCATCATCTGATTTCGACCTGTTCTCTGCAGCAACGCCATGAGAAAAACAGGCCGAGGTAGAGAAACATGCAGTGCGCAGATGTGAAGTATTGACGGCATGACACACACCACCCATCTTCCACACCTGAAATTATTACAACACACATCAACAGGAAGTGACCGGAGTGGGAGCGGTTATTATATTTGAAGTGTGTACAGTCAGGATCTTCACAGCACTGCTGAATTCTGAAATAAATAAATAAATAAACCAACCACCATATACTGGTATATAATCCTGCAAAACATTAAAAATTGTCTAAAAATAAACTACCACCACCATCAATTATTATTATTATCTTGCCTTTCTAACAATCAAGGTCATTGTACATGCAAGAAAAACATACTTGGATGAAGAAGAAAGGGAACTGAACACTTTTAAAGGTATATTTAAAGTTGACATTAACGTCAAAGCAGCTGATTCCAAATCAGTTTGTAAATTTTATTTAAAAAAAAAAAAAACGCTTGTGAAATACCAAGAGTGTATTATAACAAAATTTATCATGACATTAATATTATATCTTCATATCGCTCAGCCCTAATCACAGGTTTATACTCACGTAAAGCACTCGTTTTATTCTATCATCGTTTCTATAGCAACAGATCATACACGGGAACTTGTAAGGTAATATTTGGGCCACTGTCAGGATATTTATATTTAAAATAAATTTTAAATAAGAAAGAAAAAATGTGGTGGTGGGGCAATATTCTGAGAAAAGGAGGAAAAAATAGAATAAGAACACACACCCCTCCTCAATTTCCGAGATTAAAAAGTTGCACGTCTATGAGAAAAAAATAAAATACATTTCATATTTCTCCAACATTATTAAATCATAAATTTGCAAGGAAAAAATAATCAGAATCTCCAAAATTTAAAAAAAAAAAAAAAACCTCAATGTCCAATATTAAAAAGTCTCAAATTTACAAGGAAAAGAAGATCAAAGCGAGGAAAAAAAGGGAAAAAAAGAGAAAAATATTCTCCAAAATTAAGTCATTTATTATCCTAGTATAAATTAGATATGAAAGTGGAGCAAAGGAAAAAACCCTGAAATTTGGGGGGGGGGGGGGGGGGGCACCGGCCCCCAAAAATTTTTTAATAACATGCAAAACCCTGCA
>JAPEKL010000003.1:8484495-8497554 GCA_028877455.1 Bagre pinnimaculatus
GAATAATTACTTTCCCTGGTAATTAGTTACTTTTATGACAAAGTAACTCCGTTACTTTTTGGGAAAAGTCACTAGTAACTATAACTAATTACTTTTTGAAAGTAACGTGCCCAACACTGTCTAAAACTACTCAAAGGTACGGTGGAATTGTGATTTATTTAAGCTCTTTCAAAACAAAGTATTTTACGCGAGTCGGCGTAGAGAAGTGACAAGTCTGTGCTGCACTGCTTTTGAGGTTTTAAATAATTTTTTAAAAATAAAAAAATCACCTGTGCATTTAAACAAACAATTATCCGCCTCAGGCTCAGAGACTTCGTCTCGGATATCAATCAGAGATATTCACTTCGCCTTCGGCAAATAATTGTAAAGTAATACAGAACTGTATAATTGTTAGCTCAGTGCTCAGATTAAATAGTAGCAGCAGTCAAAATTAGTGCTTTAGTTAGTTAAATACTTCTATTCGTATACTACGACTAATCAGTTCGGCTATTCAGCTCAAAAAGTTTCAGGTTGTAAGCTAGGGTTTAAAAAAAATTGACAAATATATATTATACTAAGGATTATAAGATATATTATTCTGTCCACACTGATTGGATATGAGCAATTGCGCACTCTGATTGGCTACTCTGCTACTAGGACATCAGCTGATATAGCGCGAGTAGAGAAAAACAAAATGGCGTTCGTGTTGCTGAACCAACCGAGGACGAAATAAAAACCGATCAAAAACAAAATCCCAAAAAAATAGCAAGAAAATATAAATTCCTCCCGTCATTTCGCCAGTTTGTTTACATTCTTCATGTCTGAGCATTAAAAATTGATTTTTTTTCTTTTTTTTTTAGACTGGTTCAAAAGCTCAAAGAAGTTTGAAACTTACATCGCTGAAATGTCCAAGGAAGAATTAAATAAATGTCTAAAACTATTCTATACCTCGGCACGACGGTAAGACGGCACTTTCTGCGCAAAAAAACAAAAAAACACCACCACTAAAGTCAACTTGTGCAGCCAGTGATAGGTTTTCAAGAAGCCTGCTTAAGCGGAAATGACTATCAGACGTTTTGTATAAAGTTTTTATTTATCGAATTTGCAAAAAAAATTAAAAATAAGAAAATGTTCTGTTTCTCAAAATCTAGCGAATGTGGATAGAATAAAACAATTATTCCACTCAATCTCATCGTACATGGCTTATAGCCATCAGCTCATGTATGACTCGATTTCGTGGAATAATTGTTAAAAATAGCTACACGACGGCATTAATATATTAAAATGAACTTTGCGTCTGTGTTAAAGATTCTGCATTTTTTGAAACGCACCATCGCTGCAATTCATCAGAACACCCGCAGTGACCTGGAGCGCTCATTTGCATACGGTACAAACAATACTGCGATCACATTTACCAGACGCGATATTGGAGTGAGCGCAATTCCAACAGATCCTACCATGCCGACATATCAACACTTGCTGAACACAAGTATTTAAAATCCTGAATAAAGCTCCAATCCCCTCCACGAACAGGATTTCAATTTGCTACTGGTCTTGTTGGCAAAACGTTGCTTGCTTTGCGGCTTAAGAGAAAGAATTCATAACCATAAGCGCTCTTAAACTGTGGGGTGAGAAGCTACCGGGATCAACAAAGTCGCTTTTAATGAGAGAAAAGTCTGCAGCTATACATACAGGGTTATCGCGCTGTCATTCATGTAATTGTTTGAAGATAGGGTTCCCTCTAATGTGTCACACTTGTCTGTCTCCTTACTGCTGAGAACGCAAACAGCTGCTCAGCAAACAGCCCTGATTCCCGAGCTAACGGCCAGGACGCCTCACACTCGAGGGGTAAAACAAACAGCCGGCTGATAATAGATTTTTCCCGTTTTCTGTTCATTTTGTTCTTTATTTCACGTGCCTGTCCTCATGATTTGTACGACAGCAGAGGCAATGTAAATTTTCGTTCTGTCTGTCAACCTTCAGTGATCGCAAATATCTGTCTGCGACCTGCAACTCTATTAAACTGCATTTAAAAAAAAAATAAAAAAAATCAATAAACATTATCACGGCCTAACAGACTATCGGCTAGCCAGGGCCGCACCTTTCGCCTTAATCCCTGGCCGCTATCGCACGGCCTGGACAGACAGTTTACGTTACAAAACAACTATTACGCTTCTTGTCACTCCTGTTGAAATATTAAAGTGATGCATAGTGATGGACAAACTGGAAAGAGAAATGGAATGAAAACATGACGCAAGAGGACGGCTGGAAGGTGAAACGCTCTTAAAGCTTCGGATGTGAAAATTACGAATTGTTGTATCGATTGCAAACAAACTGTGAAACCCTGAGCGCCCGTGAGCCCAGATTAATGGTGAGTGTTTAGAAAAACACGACAGACGTAAACGGCAGCATTTGCAGGTTTGACAGTTAGACTTCATCGGAAACGTGTTCGTAAAACGCACGATTCAAGCCAACGCCTCAATGTATCTCAGACTTGAAACGTCCTGCCTCAAAAACGGATAGATAAATGAATAAATAAATATATTGGAGCTAGCCTCAAAATTAACCGAGTCCTTAGAAAAGCGACCCAAAATACAGATCTCGAAAATGAGCCTCGTGTTTGGGCGTAAACCCTGATCCCATTCTCCTGCTCTCGTTCTTATTTCCATTATTCCTATAACTTGGTTCTTTGCTCCATTTTTGGCCTGAATTAAACATCGAGCCCAAGCTCAAGGGCTTTTGGGTGGAAAGAAGCAGGACCCTTCAGGTAATTAATATTACACGAGTGGCAGATGAGAGAGCAGTGCAAGAAAGATCACCTGGTGAAGCCCTTGGGTGGGGGGAAAAAAAAAAAAGGTGTTTCATTAAAAAAGGCCTAAACAATAAGAAGGCAGGAACAATGTGTTTTGGCACTCGTGCTCAACAGGCTCTCCAAGTCGTGGATCGGATAAGAATGGCAACCTATCCCGGGTTAATAATCTCATAACAAAAGCTAAAAGACATCATCCTATTAACTAGTGATCTCCAGAGCTAATGCGAGGTACTTCCCAATGCCTTTTCTAGAGAACGCTGCTGTTAAAGAGAGAGAATTCAAGTTCCACCCCCAGCAGGGGACCGGCAACTTCTTTCACCCTTTATCTCATGCCCTTGTTTGGGACCTTTCAAGTGGACTCTGTGATGTGTCAGTGATATTACTGAGCTTCAGCACCCAAAAAAAAAAAACCCGAAAGGGGAGGAAAAGAAAAAAACCTTCGTATTTGAACACACACCATTTTGTCTGAAAAGTCGTTTTGTCAAGACCGAAACCAGAACATGTTTGCGATTTAGAGATAATTTCATTTTAATTCTCAAGAGGAAAGATGGTGACACCCAGAAAGAACTCCCACCCCTCCGTGACACCGTCTCCAACTCCTTGTTGCACATTTTACCTTTTTTTCCCCCCTTTTCTTCCTATTTTCCTCTCCTTTCTTTCTCAGAGGGAAGATTAAATGAGTGACGCTGGCTGAAAGGCTCCGAGCCGGGCCGGCACAAAAAGCGCTAAAAATTCTCATTTAGTTGTCTTTATTTTGCTAGCGCCATGTGGTCCTTGAAGATGTTGAAAACATGGGAAGCGGAGGAAAGATCAGAGCCGGCTCATTAGCATCGGGACAGAATTGGAGAGGCCGTGATGTATAGCAGCCCTGCTCTAGAGCTCCAGCGCGAGCGGTTGGTGGTAAGCTCTCCGTTTCATTGTGCTTTTGTCTTTCCTCCGAGTCTACCTCACAGCGGGGAGCTACGCTAGCCCTGGGTTACACAAGAGGAATTGGAAGGAATTTTTTTTTTTTTTTTAAATAATACAGAACGTACTCAAAACGATGTTAGATGACGACTCCGTGCGTACATGACTTCGATGCATTTACGTTAGGATTAATGCACACCAAGACGCAATCACCTTCTTCCACAGAGCTGCTGCATTCTCGATTCGGACTGATCAGGAGCTGTTGATTAATTATCTATAACAGCAGCTCGGGCAGTAGCGCCAATCACATCCTTACATTAATGCACTTCTTATTCTTATTTAGGCGGACTCCTACATTCGACGCTCTATATAATATTAAAAATAAAAGATGTTACTATTTAACAAAGAAAAATATATAATTGTTGATATGGTAAGGCGGTCTTCTATAAGATGCTGCTTATTTAGCGGTAATGGAAGGAGTCTCCAGTGTCGGCAAGTTTTCCGCCACAGGAAAGTCTTCAATACTTCGCGCGTTTTGGTTTGTTAGTAATGTTTTTGCGTTTAGAAAAAGTCCGTTGAGGAAACGAGTGTTTAGTGTAAGGAATAAGAAGAGATAACTTGAACATGTTTCAACATTAAAAATAAATAAATACTATAAACAGTAAGCCATAATAATAAATGAAACGGTCAATATTTGGTGTGAGATGACCCTTTGCTTTAAAAAAAAATTGTCGCCTCAGGTCCAATGAGTGCAGTTTTATCAGGAAGTGAGCTGGAGGTTTTACTGAGCACCTTCTAGAACCACCCACAGTTCTTCTAGACACTTTGTCACACTCGCTTCGTAATTTTACACCAAAACCCAGTCTCCTTCATTATATTTTCTTATTTAATCTGAAAAGTGCTGTCTTATAATGTAATATGCTGCTCAGATACAAACTTTTTCCCTGTAAGATTTAATTCTGTGCTGGAAAACGAACGAACGTTTGGAACTCAAATGTTTTTGGACTGACTCGATAATGTAGAAGTCGTCATAAAATAAAAATCTATAAGAAAAAAAAAAAATAGTGTGCCTATAGGGACTTTTGCACAGTAGTGTATATGTAACTATAAAAAGTACACCATCGTGCTTTAATAAATCAAATTTTAAAAATCATAATACTTGGCAAATTGGTGTCCAAGTTACTATAAGAGTTCAGGACAAACAATTCAGGACATGCTGTAATGGGAAAATAATCAACTTTTGAGCTACGCAACACTTCCCAAAGTGGTTTGTTCCTCCTATCCTTGACTGACAGAATATCTGACAGGTTTTATTTGTAAAATAGCAGCATAAGGTTTCAAATAACAACATGTCCCGCTTAATCAAACAACATGTCCGTCTAGCACGCCGTCTGTTAGCAAACAGAGCTAATCCTGCACCAATAATCATGCTGTTCTGGCAGCGCCTCATCAGAGAGGCGGGGGAAAAAAAAAAAAAACCTCAGTGCCAACAGCCTGCATCTCCATTTTGATTCTGCCTTCTCTAGTTGTAGTGAAATGGATAAAGGTTTAGATGGATGGCTTTATCGAGCCCGGCCTGACCGGTGGTTGGCCCACTATCTCAAGCGATGACCCCGAAGCATGTCAACAGCTCATTTCCCCCAGAGCAGCGACGAAATGACACGCAAGTCATAATTTATCTGGTGCCCTTTAAAACCCTCCATTCAAGCGCCACAGCTCGGCATCTCTCTACACTTTTGCGAATGTTGCGCTACGCCAAGTAGTCTGCCAAGCACAATCTCGCTGGGTGTGTGAAAATGAGTGACGTATCGTTTTTCACTTGGTGATCGATATCGGATACTTTTGGACTGAAAATTTTCCCAAACTCTACCGTTTGACAATACATGAAACTTCATTCCAGCAAGTAAGGGTTGTTGAGAAGAAGAAGAAAAACAAAAAACAAGCACGCTCTGAGAGCACAAGATCCCTCGCTGGCAACTCGGCCATAACTTTGGTAAAATGCGACTGAATTGAACGAAATTGCAATATCCGTATTACCGACATATAACAAAGAATCCTGTCAACTTTTGTGAAATTTCTCCAAAAATTGTAAGAGGAGCTGATTTCAGAAGGTGAGTACTCTTTCCGGGATGGACAGACATCACCGTGACATAATCCCCCTTTGGGCCTTTTGGCCAGCGGAGGATAAAAATTGTAAGGGAAGTTGATTTGAGAAAGCAAGCACAGCTTGATGAAATTGCCAAAGTTTGTTAATAATCAAGGGCATAACTCTGGGAAAATTTTCCCAAATTAAACAAAATTTCAATATGCGTATAACTGTCATATAACAAAGCCGTTTGCCAAGTTTGGTGAAATTCCTCCACAAATTGTGAGAGGAGTTGATTTCAGAAGAACGTACACCCTCATGAAATTGTCCAAGTTATTTAATCAAGGGTCAAAAGTCTGGGAAAATTTTCCCAAGCTAAATTAAATCACAATATGCGTATTACCGTCATATAACAAGGCCTTTTACCAAGCTTCGAGAAATTCGTCCACAAATTGTGAGAGGAGTCGATGTCAGAAGGTGAGTACCTTTCCCAGGATGGACGGACATCGCCACGATATAATCCCCCTTCGGGCCTTTCAGCCAGCGGGGGATAATTTAAAAAAAAAAGAAAAAAGATATGAGATGCTAATAATGTGTTTTACGAGAATAAATACTTTAGTACTCAAGAACAATATCTTACGGTTTTCTGGAATGGATTTGGTGAAATGATTTCTATATCCGATGTCAAGTTTAACACGTAAAAATGTATTCACTGCAGGACGCGGAGTTATTTTCTTCACCCAAAAATGGAAGACCGTGCAGTGTTCGTGTGCAGATTTTTACTATAACCAAGAAGAACTCCAAAGTGGTCAGTATCAATAATTTGGAGGCGCAGAAATCTCCGGCTGCCTTCCAGTGTGACTCGGATCACATGTTACCAAAGTGATCAACAATCGAAGCAACAATAGCTACGGTAGTGAAGGGAGGAGGGGGAGGGGCAGAATAAATTAATACTTGATTCCTTCAGCTTTGATGGAATTAGCCGTACTCCTTTTCTCAATGTGCCATGTGAATGTTCTTGCGTTAAATGATTTTTTTTCCCCCCTTTTCCCTCCATTCTTCTCCTTTTTGACAAGTGAGGCCACCCAGCAGAAAGCAACTGATGCAAAACCCCCGAGTAATCCCTGCGTTTATCTCTCCACCGTGGTTAGTCGGAACACAGTGGCCATTATCTGGCGGATTTGGGCAAACTTTCATTTATTTGTTGGCCTTGGGTATTCTCTTTCCTCCAACTCCGGTGCCTGGGTTTAGGATTGCAACACCCCACCACCACCACCACCCACCCTTCCCCCAAATACCACTATTCCAATGTAAATAGATTTGCATAGGGCCACAATGCATGCATCTGAGGCGCTGATTAGTTGACAGACGAGAGGCCTGTTGGCATGAGGGGGTGAAGGGTTGGTGCGTGTAGAAAAAGAGAAACTCCTTGAGGACAGGAGAAGGAAGACATGCATATGGATCTGTGTTTGCATGAAGAAGAAAATCTTCGACGCGGCCAAATGGAACCGTTTCAGTTGGACTCTCGTGAACGCTGCTGTAAACAAGTGAACCTCTGCCAACCCTTGGCTAAGTGCGATGAACATAAAACCAAAATTCTAACATGAGATCGATTTTTAAAATATATTTGCCCTAGATCGATTTTTTTAAGCATACTGACAAACAGGAAAGATGTTTACTCCTCCCTCTAAAGAGATTAATCCAGCTACGTATGCTTACCTGCAGAGCTGACAAGCTAGCACGTCTTCCCCAGCGTCCGAATGCTCCACCCCATCTGTAATTTCCTTTGATGGATTAATGCATCGCTGTTGTGTAACCGCCACTTAACTAATAGCTCTGGAAATTTACACACATTTGGTGCGGTTTCATTTAGAGAAGCATTCAACATCCTTCACAATGCGCGGTTAAGTGCAATACACGTAGTAAAGAATGCAAAAAAAAAAGATTACGGCGAAATACAAACGTGGAAAGAAAAGCTTAATGATACCTACGTAACACCTGATGGTCACCATAAAGAAAGCAAATGAAAGCCCAACAGAAGCGGACACTGGTTTACGATTAATAAATGATCAGAGGTGCATCAAAATCCAGTTAAATCAATAGTTTAGCAAAGAAAAAAAAAAAAAAGTGTGCGCTTTGCTACAGATTCACATTTTCTGATAATCTTCATTATTCCATCCACATTCACTGGATATGAGCAATCATGCACCCTGATCGGCTACTCTATTACAAGGATATCAGCTTATATACCAAGAGTAGAGAAAAACAAAATGGCGGAGCGTTTTACTGAACCAACCGAGGATGAAATAAAAACTCGACTCAAAAACAAACGCCAAAAAATACCCCCAAAAAAGCAACGAAAGTATTTGATGGTAAGAATGTATTTTTTTTCCCAAGAACTATTATAGCACTTTTCACAAATTTTATTGATCGAATTGGCAAAAAATAAAAAAAATGCTCCGTTTCTCAAAATCCACTGAACGTGAAGAGAATAAAACAGTTATTCCACTCAATCTCGTCATACATGGCTTACAGACAACTCAGTGCTACGCGCCTCATTGGCTATCATCTCATGTACGACTCGATTTTGTGAAATAACTTAAATAGCAACGCTTGAGCACATTTACTTAACTGGAGTAACACTGGGGATGAACAAGTAAAACCCTTTTTCATTTCATTTCTACAATTTCAGTAATATAATGTGATTAGGACACGCGTGAAGAAGACAACAAAGTAAAACGAAGGAGAAGAGGACGACAAACAGGTCGAGGAAGAAAAAAGGAAGTGGAGGAAGCAGACGAAGAAGTGAAAGACGAAGACGACCAAGAGAAGGAAAAGGAAGAAACGAGGACGCCAATGAAAGGTAAGAACAATAAATAAGAGGAAGAGGACGAAGAAAAAGGACAGCAGTAAGATGAAGACGGGAAAAAAAACAAAACAGGAAGTAGTAGTTGGAGCGTCCCATAATACCTGTGTGAGAGAGAAAAGAGAGAGACTGGTGGTGATGAAAAGAAAGCGTGTGATTGGTTTAGACTTCTGATCGTAACACTGAAGAGAACATTTTCACACATAGGTGAAGTCTCGTCGAGAGAGAGAACGCTGATGTAAAGACCCGGGAGAAAAATAATCCAAGTCCGTACGGATGTGCTACACAGTAATAATGTGTGTACGGCCACTCCCCTGCAGTTCCTATTTGATAACTTGCCCCTCCCCCTGCATTAGGACCCCCAGTGTGTCTCCTCTACCCCTGGGCTATGCGCGAGAACAAATTTGAGCAGTGTCATATTGCACGCATTTCAACGAGGCCAACACAGTCACCGCCCTGTCCGCTTAATGAATTAAACCGAGCGAGTAATGGATGTGCTAACACTATTAGCCCTGCTTTCCATATCTGCATTGTGGATTCTGCCGTTTTCTTTTCTCCCCCTCCCTCTTTCTCTCTCCCTCTCCGTCAGGTTTGCTTAAGGACAAACTGATAATGAGTCCCCTCCCCTACTGTAAGTACAGGACTCCATTCCCCAGCTATCTCTTCATCTCTCCCTAACGGCAGGACAATAGCGTTTAAATTGTCGTTTCCATTAGATGAAATAAGCTGGTTTGGCTTTGGGATTCGAGCACCAGGAATGTGCAGGCCCCATACAAAGGCAAATGAACAACAACCGGGCTAGCATAGCAGGGCCTGTTAGCACATGAAAGCCCTAATTACAGGCCAGCCCCCCTCCTCCCGTGTCATTACACTTAATTGTAAAGTGTGTCTTAATCGGTTACCATATGAAAAGCTCTGTTAATGGACCGCATGGCTAAAATTCAATTATGTTGTCAGTGGACGATTTGTTAACCAAATAATGATCAATTACGCAAATGGAGCTCGACGCACCCAAACTGGTTTGCTAAGACCATAATTTGTCATTTTCAGCACAGACTGAGAACGCCAAACTATCATTAACCGAGTCATAATAACTGTCGAACTGCAAGCGAGCGGAAAGCGAAAGAAAGAATCCTTCCATATGTTGACATTAAAGACCGAAAACATGCGATGCTACAATGCAGTCGTAAAACAGGCAGGATTAGTGTGTTTTTGGCTGCTTCTCCGCATCATAGCAGCTTTTGCAGGCCGAGACACTTGAAGCTTTGGCTGAGTGTTACTGGAATGATGAAAAGGCCTTCGAGATGCTTCAATAAAAGAGAGATTATAATAAGCAGCATCATTGTGGCGCCTTTTGAAAATGCTAATCGGGCCCATCACGGACTGCCTGCTATGCTGTGCTTGGTGCGGTATTTAACTCGACTTCACACCAACAATTTATAAAAGTGAGAGCAGATCCTGAACGCCATGGTGTGTGTGAGAGACAGGAGAACCGAAGAAAGATGTAAAGACGAGGGACGACAGGCTTATTTCCATACAGGTATAAAATTAATAATAATTCTATATTCCACATCTTTGAGTGACTGAGAAGCCTCTCTGTAGCAAGCAACAAAGCCTTCCACACCCCCAACCTCCTTCCCCCCACCCCCACTAGCTCCATCCACCGTGCGCGTTTTATCTTAAGATTTTCAGACAATGCCTGGAGGATCCCGTTCCCTAATCTTCCTAAAAATCCCCTTTCATCCAACTGTTAAAGAATGTTTGAAAGGCTGACACCAGACCGAAAGGAGAAAGAAGAAAAAGCCCGTCCTCACATTGGTGGTGGTGGGGGAACTGAAGATGGTGTGGGAATGGAGGTGGTGATGGTGGAGCGCAAAGTCAAGTCAATGCAACTTAATGGAATTGTGCTTTCGCCGTTTCGGTGGACAAACAGCCTTAAAGGTGGCGTGAGACCAACGAGGAGCTTGTTCTTCAGTCCTTCCTTCAACTCTCAGAGTCGTGCCCCTTCTCTCTCTCTCTCTCTCTCTCTCTCTCAAAACCTTTCCTCTGTTAACCCACAGGCTTCAACGAGCCGCTAGTGGGCCGAGAATCTTCCAACTTTCTTTAATAAAATGCACACGAGTGCAGCGAGTCACCGAGAGGATCAAGGAGTCAGCAAATGAATAAGATGCAATAAGGTGACCAAAATAAAGATTGTATTTAAAAAAAAAAAAAAAAACCTGCTTCAGTGAAAATGGACCATTCTGATGTTAAACACCCTTTGAAGTTTTTTTTTTTTGGTGGGGGACACGGCAAAATCCGGCATTAAATCTGAAGAGTCGGTCACCTCCTGATCTGGCTCTGGCCTTTGCGGCTGCTCCAAAAGGGACGGCTTTATGAGGCAAATTCCTGCATTTGTCTCCAGGCTTACTTACTGCCGCTCGGCGCGCATGCTTGGCGGGGAGGCTAAATGAAGTCTTTGGTCTTTGAAATTAGAGTGGACAAGGTACCGAGTCCAGAGAGCATAAGAGAGAGAGAGCGAGAGAGAGAGAGAGTTGAGTTTGCAACAATGGCACGGCATAAACGTGTGTGTGGGTGTGTGTGTTGATTCCCAGAGACATCCTCTTCCTCAGAATGACAGGTATTACACTCTAAACATTTTTTTCCACTCTTACTGTTGAAAGATTATACCGGTTATCCCATTAATGCTGCGGGGAAATGCCATTCTTGTGTCTTTAAGCTCTTGCATAGGAGGTCAAGAGGAGTACGCCACCGCTTACACGGCCGCTGTGGATGTAATCTTCCCAAAGTTACAATAATTAATGTTAAGCTTCTTTAAGCAATACGTTTCTGAAAGAACTCGCCTGATAATATACTTAAAGCTGCGCGGGCTGTTTGTGTTGCCCGAGCTCGGAGGCCGAATCTTCATGCTGCTCACGTAGCCGAGCTTAAATCTTCTGCTAAACTAAAGGGGCTGGATATTAGCGGCACCCCACACACACACACACCAAAAACTGAGGTGAGGTTTAGACACAACGCGCACACGCTCAATTATTTCTGCATGGCTGATGTAACACCCAAAATGAGAGCCAACAATTAAATCTGAGTGGAGAGACGAACAAACAACAAACTCATCTTTAAAAAAAAAAAAAAAGTGTGAAAGCTAAGAATAAGCGAAAAAGCAGGGGGAAAAATTCTGACGTGAAAACAGGTGAATTACGGCGAGACGCTTTATGACCCGGCGATATCCGTCTTGTATGAATATCTGTGACTGAGATGAACAGAATGGGGCGGGAAGAAGGGGAAAAAAAAAAAACACGAGAGGGATTAGAGTGCAATAAAACCTGTGTCAGTCTTATCAGGCTCGAGTGCAATTTTTAAACATATGTTAATCTCGGCTAAAACTCGTCCTTTTCCCTTTCTGTCTGCTTTTTTTGTTATCTGTCTTATCGAGCGCTTGGTAGGTGTGAGCTTCGTAGAGTGCCTTTAGAAGCCATTATTTTCATAATTGCGTCCATTGTGCTTGGGTTATAAGGCGATTTGAAAATCATATGTGTGCATGAATGCATAAATAGAGATGATGTTCGAAAAAGCCGGGCGAATATCAAAAGTGCTGCTGATAAAAAAAAAAAAAAAATTCAATGCAACATATTATGGTGTGACAGAATGACCGTTCTGGGAGTCAATAGACTTTTTTCCCCTCCCTCCATCCATCCGTCACTCTTCAACCCATTCAAATTTGATGTGTTCATTAGGGGGAAAAAAAAAAAATTATATATATATATATATATATATATATGAACGACAATAAACGTCAAGATGTGACGATAAACCGAACGAGTATATTTGTGGTATTGACTTCGGCGTATTTATTTTGTATTCTTATTATTAATTTTTTTCTCCATGTGAAGGACACTTCTCCCTCTGGTGAAAGAGTAACGAGTTCATTAAGCGCGAGCTGCAGCGAGAGCCCCGAGCGCCGAGTCGGCCCAAGCTCGCATCATTAGGGCACTGGCGTAATTAAGAGTTGTTAGAAAGCGAATTCTCCAACTGCAGATTAGAAAATTAAACTATTTACTGATTACATATTAATAGAGAACAACAATGGCGCTTGCAATAAGCTTGGAAGGCGACCAAGGAATAAATCTGTGTACTTAATTACTATAAACAATGGCTGCATGGAAATGGAGGGGTTTTTTTCTTCTTAGGCGCGCTCCCTTCTGTAATGTGCCTGATATCAGAAGACACTTGACAATTCTTGTTCAATTATCTCCGTTCTCTAATGTGCTGTGAACTGCGCACGGTAAATAAATTAAGCGGCCCAATTACTGCCAAGTCTTCTGGGGAGAGCTGAGTTGACGCTTTAAAAAAAAAAAAAAAAAAAAAATCCAACAAAAAAACCACCCCCCACAACAAAAAAAAAAATTGCCA
>JAPEKL010000003.1:8577332-8588027 GCA_028877455.1 Bagre pinnimaculatus
GACACACGCAGACGAGAGAGAGAGAGACACACGCAGACGAGAGAGAGAGAGACACACGCAGACGAGAGAGAGAGAGACACACGCAGACGAGAGAGAGAGAGAGACACACGCAGGCGAGAGAGAGAGAGACACACGCAGGCGAGAGAGAGAGACACACAGACGAGAGAGACACACAAAATACTAGTCAGTCAGTGATACAGCTGAAATCATTAGATTGTGTTTGCACTGAGGTTCTGCGCGTTTCTCTTACATGAGATCTGGCCTGAAGTGGTGGAGCAGGGCACAGAAGGCGAGGCCGTTCCTCCACGATGTGGTGAAGTTGGTGATCTTAACTCCGCGGTAGTTCTTGGTCACCTCTCGGCACCAGACGAGCAGCGACTGACTGGCATTCGGCCTTCCTCCCAAAACTGGACTGGGCACCGGGCTGGCCTACACACGGAAACACACATTTCAAATAATGCTGCCTGACATGTTTAATGCTGGGATCAGACTACACAATATATTACTGTCCTTCACGATGGTCACCATGTCAGATTAGACAATCGTGGTGCCAGAAATTCTTGCTGTGTCTTGGTCAGGAGGCTGGCAGCACGACAAGTTTGACCCTGACCAATCATCGTTTACGTCCTTGGGTGTTGTCGGGAAGGAGGGTCAAGAAATCATCAATCAGGGCTCTCAACGAACAGGTCATAGGAGCTGTCAAACTAGGTGAGAAAGACCATTTAAAAAAAAAAAAAAAAATCATCATCATGGGGCGCAACATGGCTGTTCTTCGATTATGTCACAATACGTACGAGGCCTGTTCGCTGTTCCCAATGTTCACACTTGGGTTTGATGCTCAAAATTTGTCACCCACAACAAAACAAAAAAAAAAATCGAGCTGAACTCGTGGAGTCCGATCCCGACATCACACAGAAGCTGAGAGTAATCCAGTTTAAAACCAGTGACCAAATGAAGGAGTTTATCACTGAGATTTATCATAGGACTGATTATCACAATGTTAAAGAAACCTCATCTTTATCATTTAGACAAATCCCCCACCCCACGCCCACATCCACCCACCCACCTCAGTATCTGGACCATCCAATCTGATCTCTCTCTCCCTCCCTCCCCAATTACCTCTAGAAAGCTCAGCTTGCCCTCTCCAAATGAGATGCGCACGCACACACACACACACTTCCATGCTCTCTGTAATGAAAACGCAGGGTTTGACCATGCCTAATGTAAACACATTATTAATTAACGCTGCTACGTTTGAAGTCTTATCAGGTTGGTGGAGACGATGGGAACCTTGTGGAAAACCGGATTGGCAAAATCCTGCAAAATCCCAAATCAGAGCGCTCAGCAAGCGCGGCCTCGCTCTGACCTAATCCCGTTAGACAGTCAAAAAGTGGCGTCACGGATCCGGCCTGGCCAGGAAATCATACACCAAAACACACACACACACGCAGGAAGACCTGAAAGTGAAATCCTGCAACTCGGAAACAAACAAACAAAAAAACTTGTGTTAATGCGGTTCAGGGTCTAAAAATGAATCGAACGGACAACACTTCCTGAAGGAACAGAAGCCTTGTATGGATCTCCGTGTGTGTGTAGAGTGACACACAGCTGGCGTTCCTAACACAGATGCTAGACATCGGCTGCAGTGTTCTGAATGTGTACAGCAGATGAAGAATGCCCCCCTTTGGACAGGATGTGCTACTGCAGGAAGAAAAAACATACAGAGGAAAGAAAAGGGGAAATAAAATTAAAAAAAAAAAAAACCTGCACACACACTGACGCAGCTCAGATCAACAACACTGAAAGAAAATCTTTAAGTTCTGTGTTTAATTTGAAGAGAAACGCTTATCTTTCGGTTTATAAAGTGAAAGTCTGTGTCTTCATGCCTGAGAAGAGAATTTCTTTTTCGTCGTCACGTTTAAGCCGCATACTGGGACAGAGTTGTTTATTTCTAGTCGCTTATAAAGAGGAAAACCTCATGTTTGGTTTGAAGGTTAATAAAGATGAAATCTTCGTGTTCAGAATGTGTGGGGTTGCCTGGGAAAACCCTTCAGATGCTGAAAGTTTCACTTTTCCTACGACATACAGTGCAGCTCTGAAAACGACAGACTTTCTTGCACAAAAAAAAAAAGTTTCAATCACAAATAGAGCGACATGAGATGGGAAAACAACGTTACTGCCAAACTGTAAATAATTATAGGTTTACATTCGGACCAGAGTTTGCACTTTGATTATCAGCATCATCCACATCAGTCTGTCTCTCAGCAAGCCTCATCACCGTCTCTTCACGACACCGATCTCCGTTCACGCTAACATCAGTGGAAATAATTGCACATCTCACTCCCTTACTTCTGCTCTGTTGACTAAATTTCTCATAATAAACGGGTGTTAACGAGGTTGTTTAGGCGCGTCGTACTGTAGACATTTCAAAAGATGCGACCTGAATATGTCCATTTCTTGACTGCATGCACACTCACAGGTCACTTTAATAGGAACTTGCTCTTGGCTGCAGAAGTGGAGCCCAATGTGCTCTTCTGCTGTTGCCTGCTGAGATGCTTTTCTGCTCACCACGGTTGTAAAGAGTTGCTATATCCTTCCTGTCCATTGTCCTCTGACCTCTCTTATCAGCAAGGCGTTTGTTTCCACCCACAGACCTAATCGCTCACTTGATTCCCCCCCCAAACCAGTCCATCTGGCTCAAACCAACACCCATGATGCCACAGCGAAAGAACGTCACACTTTGTTTCCCATTCTAATGCTTGAATAAAGCGAACGTTAATTAGCTGAAGCTCTTGATTTGTATCTGCATCAAGCGATCGGCTGATTAGAGAACTGCGTCAAACAGCAGGCGTATAGGAGATCCTAATAAAGTGGCCGGTGAGCGGAGGTATACAATTACTTGAAAGGGTGACATTCACAGTGTGAAGAAATCACACTTCACTAGCAAGGTTTTAGACATTCGGGAGGACATTTTTATTTTATTTATTTTTTTATAAATATTCCTGCATTTGCTAAACCATCTCCTTACACATCATCTTCAAAGGAAGATATTCAAGACAAGATCGGGAAATAATTAAAACTTGAAGGGCACTCGGAGAGCGCAGACCTCCGGCAAGGACATTTGTGATACGCAAATCTGCAACCGCAACCACTTCACATGTCTGAATGGATTTCCAAAAACTATTAGAATTACATGCCTACATGTGCATCTCAGAGGATTACTGCGCCCCACGAACATGGACTGTGATATAGAGAGTATTTCTACACTGGTTATGTTTTGGTCACGACTGAGCTTGACTTCCATCTTCTGGATTTTAAGAAGTATGGCACTGTGAGCGCAGAGTTCCAACAAGACCGAATGCCGTATTTCTCAACGGTAGTGAAAAGTAAATTCGTGGATCCGCCCCGTGACTCGGAGCTGCTCCAGAATTTAATGGGGTCTTCTTTAGCCCAGGCTACACCCTTCCACCAAGTTCCATGGAAATCAAGAGGGTAGGTTTTGCACAATACTACTTACATACAAGTAGAAACAGACCAAAAAAAACCACCCAGAAACAAACCCCTGTAAGGACAAACATTTCCATATTATTTGGCTGAAATATACCGTACAGTAATTAGTGTTTCTTAAAATTAAGACGTTAAATCTGAACTTCAAGACAGGGGGAAAAAAAATAAATTCTGGCCAAAAGCCTTATTATTTTTGGCCATTTGGCATAATTCAGTCACATTCGCGAAGTCTTTCCATTCATAAAGAGTTACTACGTTCACCAAGAGGAAGTATTTATGTTTGTTAAAAGGATACCTGCGAGTTAAACATATTTAGAATAAATACACAAAATTGCGTGCACTGATTGGTCAAAAAACTTCTCGATAATCACCTCGAGCGACTCGGTAAAATGGCGGCCAATCGCTTCGTCACCGTAAGTGAGGAAGAATTACAAACGATGAAGGAAAATGCTGCTCCTAAAAGCACTAAAGATGCTACGAAGTTTGGTCTAATACTATTCAAAAGTCAGGTGGGATTGTGATTTGTTTTACCCATTTCAAAACAAAAGTATTTTGTGTGAGTCGGTGTAGAGAAGCGACAAGTCTGCACTGCGCCATTATTACATTTGCATGCTGCTTTTGAAGACTGAAATATATATTTAATACGATTTTTTAAAATAAATCAGCTGTAGATTTATACCAAAACAATTATCCACCTCTAGCTCGGTGAATGTCGGTGATTATTATCCACATAGGACACTTTTTCGATGGAATAAAAACGTGCTCTATTCATTTGGTTTGACAGCATGCAATATTGTTAGCGTATCGCTTATCCTACGTGTATTACATCACTCTACCCAATGGAGAATGAGCATTAAATAGGGTTTATGATATTGCACAGTTGTCAAGACAACATGACATCACACTTCACCTCAGGGATAAAATTACCTCATGTTTAAAGCCTTTAATTTTCTACAAAGCTGCTTTGCGACAATGTCTGCTACAAAACTGGCCATACAAATAAACTTGACTTGACGCGAATATCCAAACGTGAAAGTTTTCTGCTGTGCATGTTTGCCAGGAACGAGAAAGGCGCGTTGAACATCCGAAAGGCTACCAAAACGTCATTAGATATTCTTCATGCATATTTACGAGAGAAAAACATGCCAATGGGCATTGAAAAACTGGAAGAGAGACACGTCGGCGACGTAAAACTTCCGTGCTAGCAAGTGACTGAGACAGTTTGTAAACAAACATGGCCGCCAGGTTTGCTTCATTAAATACGGAAGATTTTGAGAGAATTTTGAAAGAGAAAAGACACGTTGAACACCCAAGAGGAATGTGTATGTATAATAATGGCTTTTTCATGGTATATCAGATATATTCTATTCAGCTAGCATGATACTGACTTCGTCTCACTTATTATTATTCACTGATATTCAGTTTACCTTCAGCGAACAAGCGCTGCCAGGCAAAACAAACCTTGCCCGGCGGCACTTATTTTATACCTGTATGTTGATAACGGTAATATTTCTCAGTTATCAGCTGTCAGGTTCTAGTCCTATGAAAATCCATGACCTTGAGTTTGACATTTAAAAAAAAAAAGTCATTCAAGGTCATGGCAGCAACTGAAAGCCCATATGGGACCTCTTATATGTTGATAGCAGTAAACATCTGTCTAATATAAACTGTTTTCAACTTACAGCCCTTTGAAAATCCATGACCTTGAGTTTGACCTTTCAAGGTCACTCAAGGTCAAAGATCATGGCGCCAAATGAAAGGCTATATGGGAGTTTCTACATGCTTGTAATAGTAAACATCGGTCTATCGGCAACCTTTTTTGAGTTATAATGGAAAATGTTATTTTGACCGATGACCTTGACCCCCCCCCCGACCTTTAACCCCCAACCGCTATGGAGAATGTCTAAGCTACCCCATCATGCAGCATATGGTTGGAAGCAGAATTGAAAGATGCACATTTTGGTTTTAAGTCAGAAAGATGAATTTCAAGAAAGTTATCGGAAAACAACAAACAAAAACGATTTTGACCTTTCCGGTGACCTTGACCCGATTACCCCCAAAATTTAATCAGGTAATCTATGGACCATTGCCCACCTACCCTAAGAATTTGAAGTCAATAGGTGCAACCGTCTAGACCAGAGGTCGGCAACCCACGGCTCCGGAGCCGCATGCGGCTCTTTCATCCCTCTGCTGTGGCTCCTGTGGCTTTGAGAGGGCGAGCTCATTTTGGGAAAAAATAATAATAATGTGAATAAATAATGGCCAGTTAATTTAAATTGATTATTTTATTTCTTTAGTTTTTTTCGTTGTAATAGTTAGATCTTTGGAGATTGAGGTGTTCTTGTGACATTAAAATAAAACTTGTTTTAATATTTTGTCCTGTACGCGACATCTGTTGCCGCCAGACAAGTTATTACGAAATGCCGTTTGAATCGGCCGCGTGGTGGCGTAAAAACCTGTGTTCGCCGCCCGAGTGTGGTGTGACGAGGGAGCGGCGTGGTGGTCGCCCCATGCTCCCTTAGTCTGCCACGTACCCCTCAGCTGTACAGACGTGCTACGTGGCGGGGGTTAGCAAGACACACCCCTGGGTTATCAGAACTCGTTTGAGTCTGCTGTTACGAGCCGGTGAAGGTTCCCAGCGAGTTCACCCGTAGCTGAGCTGAAGGCCATTCTTGCTCAATCACAAACTGAGACACATTGAAAACCTTCCCAAACCGGACAAACTTGTGCTCGATACACGGAATACCATTCCCGACACTTATACGAACATGAGAAAGTACGCATTTGGAGTCCTGTCGATCTTTGGATCCACATACTTGTGCGAGCAGGTTTCTTCCATCATGAACTACAACAATAAAACAAACAAAACATCGCTCGCGCCTCACAGATGAGAGCTTGCAATCCTGCACGAAAATCAAAGTGACGTCTTACAACCCTGATATGGATACGCTGTGCAGTGAAGTTCAGGCGCAGAAATCATATTAACCACGTGTACGGCACGTGACGAAATTAAGGAACTGAAATAAACATTCATCAAAATAACAAACTGGGATTTCTTGTTTGCCCTTTATTCTGCAGCTGAATGATTTTACAATGTCGGTGCAGGAAAATTTCTTTTAAGTTTAAAAAAAAAAAAAAATCCTCAAATAAGGGAAGGCCTGCATTGAATATTTGTTGATTTTTTTATTTTTTTATTTTTAAAAATGCCAGTGTCTTTTTTTTTTTTTTTTTCCCCTTTCAGAGTTCGAAAGAATTGTGTTTTGCGTTGTTAAAAATGGAAAATAAAAAAAAAAAGTTAGTTGTTTTCTGTTGATAGTTTATTAATTTCATAAAAGCAACACACTTTAGTTCATACAAATATGAACTAAGTACTAACTAAGGAAACTACTGTATATATGGAGTGTTACCTTCAATTTAGTGCTCAAACAGGTTTTGTGGCTCAGAGTCGCTTTTAATTTGGTGGGAAACCGGCCCAAATGGCTCTTTTAATGCTAAAGGTTGCCGACCCCTGGTCTAGACGTGAGACTGTTGAGAGACAGACGAAACAAACCATACTGATTACAATACCTCGCCCGACTGACACTGTTGGGGGCGAGGTAAAAATCGTTAAATAAGAACGCTTTTACATTTCGTAAACAAGTCTTCATGTTTCGTCTCCACATTCGTACAAGAAAGTTGATTTTTTTTTTTTTAGTGACAGGAAAAGTGGAAATGTATTCTTGTCTGTTCATCATCAAGTTCTTGCTCGAGAATGCCAGCGTTTCGGCACAGACGCTCTAAAACTCAATTGGAAATGGTGCTTCTAAATCACCAGTCATGATGTAGAGCAAAATCTAATCTCTTCACAATATTATATGAAGTACACCTTATCTACAGGTAGCTCAGCGCATTATGCACTAGGATAACTGGGTATCTAGTGCACGAGATACTGATTAGGGAACAGATTATAGTCTGTGACATTATAACAAAAACAGACGGCGTTCCTGCCTGCTGATTACCATAAGAAATGTCCGTTAATTTAAAAAAAAAAAGCATAAATTCGAGTGTGCGCGTCTCTGTCTAGAGCCCGTAAGCTATCTCACTTGACTTTTCCTTTCCACTCATCACAAAGAACATTAACCTTTTAAGAATGTGACTTTCTCACACACAAGAACAAAGCACTCAGGCATACACATGAGCAATAAGAGAAGGGTGCGAGACAGAAGACGGACAAATCACAAATCTCTCTCCAAAAATGACGCGAAAGCTGGAAAAATGTGAGAAAAGCAGCAAACTGAGCTTACACTCAACCTGAGAGTAATTAATAAATTCAGCATTCTTTAACCAAACACACACACACCCACCCACCCTCTCCTGAATCTGCTACCTGAGGCTCTTCTGGCACTTTAAACCATGCTGTTGTTGAAAGTACACGTTTAATTCTGTGCCTGTAATTATCCATCGTTTCAGGCCAGGTGCTATTAAAGCAATTAAGGACCGACAGGAGTTTTAGTGGTGGCGGCAGCCGGGCTACCACACACACACACACACACACACACACACACACACACACACACACACCTCCCTCCCTCCCCCTTAAACCTGTGCCTCAGGTGGCGTTCTGAACGACTTTGTTTTTGCGAGGGTTTGTGAATGACGGTGCCTTTTGAGACACGAACCGACCGCCGCGTTTTGACGTTTGAATCTACTTCGTCAACACGAGACGTCTCTACGCTGGAAGCTAATCTGCACCGGCTATTTTAGATTATTACTTCCACAAACATCGCTCAAGACATCACTCGTTCGAGGGTGTGTTCAGGAAAGAACCTTGAAATTTAAAAAAAAAAAAAAAAAAGTGTAAAAGCATGTTGGACCAAGTTTGACAGTCATCTTTCGAGCGTTTAATCGCCACACCATTAACACACACATTAAATTCCCAGGTTATTGCATTTCCTGGAATCATCTTGATTGTTAAATGTGTCTCAGGCGACAAACACCATCAACGTGTGTGATTTAAACACAGTTTGTCCGGAAATGGCAGACAGAACGAGACATGTTTAAATGTGTAAAGTCTGTTTCTTTAGTTTCTCTCCTAAGCTACAGGTCGTCTCGTCAAAGAGAAAAACACGAGCTACCAATTTATCACCGTGCTAACTTTTAGGGATGGTATGATTCACATCAGTGCACAGATTTAAAGGTCATGATGCAATTGCACCAATTAAAAAAAAAAAAAAAAGTGCACTGGATACAATTTGGGATGACATCAGGAAGCATCTTCGTATTGAGAAAAAAATCCATTTTATGAATATATAATTATTCGTAGAGGCCCTATGCCTTCATTATTCAGAAACGTTCATTTTTGACCAATGATTATATACTGAGACGGATTCCTCCTCTCTCACCTCTGCTGCTGCCAGTGGCCAATTCTTTCGAACGAGTTGGAGGCGTGTCCGAGAAAGTCACAAGAGAGTAGACGGTGCGAGAATGGGAAGCTATCTTGGTGGCTCCAACAGGATTTCAAAATAAAAAGTTAATTCTCGCACCGGCCCTGCTCGAGTCACACGGATCACCACGATAGAGGAGGAAGAGCGACCATATTGAACTGTACATCATATTCTTTTTCACTTCGTCGTGTCGAATCACATTAAGGGTGGATCATATTAGTAGCTGCTTCATACAGTACCAATTAAAAGCGTGGACACACCTTCGATCTAATTCGATGGGGGTTTTTTTTCTTTATTTTTATTAATTAAAAAAAGAGACACTTCATGTCTTAAAGTAATGATGAATGTCATTTCTCTTCAGTTGAGCGGTTCTTGACATATACCTAGATTAGTACAGTTGTGGATAGAACAGGGCTGTTTTATTATTCACTATTTGATCTCAAACACAATAAAAAAGGCATGAAACTCGTCCGTTAATTAACTTTTGACGAGGCACTCCTGTTAATTGACGCTGGTTAAGATAATGCCAATGGTGTGAAAAGCATCATCAAGGTAAACGCTGGATAATCTAAAATATCAAACTTTTAACACATTACATGTATTTACTGTAGCAGACACTATTATCCAGAGCAGCAGTTGGGGGTTAGATGCCTTGCTCAAGGGCACTTCAGCCATTCCTGCTGGTCCGGGGAATCGAACCGGCAACCTTTTGGTCCCAAAGCTGCTTCTCTAACCTTGGGACCAACAAACTGTTTGTTTACCACATAATTCTATATCAATGTTCCATGTGTTATTTAATAGTTTTGATGTCTTCTACAACATAGAAAAACCTACGAATGAGTAGAGTAGGGGTGTACAAACTTTTAACTGGGACTGTACATATGTTTAGTGTTTCGAGTCGTTGGACATGCAGCGAGATTTGCATTGCATTGGCCTCAGTAATGGAGATGCACGTTACTAAAAGTATATCTGGAAAAAAAAAAAAAAAAGAATTCACACTCTCGGTGACACCTTCAGTGAATCAACGGCTTCACAAAATAAAATTTTCCTGCAGAGACACAGGAAGGCGTTTTACAATTTTAAGCATCATACATGTGAGTAATTACCCAAAGAGAAAAGTCTTACAGATGGATGGATAGATAGGAGAGATACTTTATTCATTCCGAATGAAATTAAGGCATCCAGAAGCTTATATGAGAGACAAATGTGGGAGGAAAAAAAAAAAAAAAGCTTCACAAACAACAATTGTGAGATGATCACAGATTCTCGGTGGTATGTATAGTGGAAGTGGTTCAGTAGGATGCCACGGTAGAATAGAATGTAAACAGCAGCAGAAATTAACTATACACTCGTAAACAAATACTAGAATTAAAAAAGGTTGTATATTGGGGCTAATATAGCCAGTAAAAGTCTTTTGTGACAGAGTGATGATTTGCTGAGACGAATATCTGGTACTGAACCTTTAACGTTGTATGACTGCAGATCAACCGAATGATCCTGGTTCGAAATGACATAAAAGCAGGAAATAATACTACGTCCGACAAATAAACTACTCAGAATACTTCGTTTTAATGTTTATCTATACCATGTGTGTGTTATTTACCAGCTGGGAGGTCCGTATCGTGAAATACCGTGACCGAGGTCTTGAAAGTACTGACCTCACAGTATTTCACCATACGGACCGACCATAAGCTGGTAAATAATATATTTATTTTTTTCTTTACCAAATTCTAACAGAAAACGAGAGCGCCCGAAAGGGAAAACC
>JAPEKL010000003.1:9460848-9474671 GCA_028877455.1 Bagre pinnimaculatus
GCAACTCCTGCATTTTTTCTTCTGTCCATATTCCCACTCCAGAAGAAGGTGTATTCGCTCTCTTGCACTTGTCCTTGGTCTTCAAGCCTTGTCTCTTGGAGTTCAGCAATATCAATGCTGTAGCGATCTAGTTTCTTCGTGATCAGAGGCTTAGGTCTCTTATCATTGTCCAAAATCGTGTGGACATTCCAAGTCCCAACAATCAATTTCATATTCTTTGCCTTTCTACCACTATTATAGAGACCCACTGGCCATGGTGAGACAACTAGTTAAGGCCTGGGTAAGCTTTCTTTACCCCACCTTTTCTATGGGCTTCCCTTTCCAGCACAGGCAGTGTTCTCCCTAAATAGGGCTACCTGGACACCCATAATGCTGCCTCAGCCCACTGTTGCCCAGAGCTTCAGCTAGGCTGTGACCATCAAATGCAAGCCGCCTGTGTGTAAAGTTCCTGCTAGCAACTTCCAGCTTCTCAGACCCACTGCTGTTGCATTTACTCCATTGCCACAGGTCTTTCCTATTCTCCTCTCCTAAAGAAGTGCCTTGCACAGTAAGTTAAGACAAACGATGTCGTGCCCCCATTGTGTTGTCTCCCTGGACCACCAGACCTGATGGCAAGTGGTGCACAAAAGTGCCACAGACCTGACGGGTATGGGAGTTGTCCTGCAGTAACAACTGACTTGCCGAGTGATGCCATCCATTGGCCATTTGAGTGGCTCTTCCACATGCCCTCTGGTGGTGTGCCATTGACCCTGTTGGGATCATCTGCCACATTGCACCAAAAAGTGCCCTGCTCCCAGTGCCTTATTGGTGATGCACTATTGAACCCATAGCTGGAACCCACGTGTAAAATCAATGGTAATTAAGGGCAAAAACAATGGTAATTAAGGGGTAACTCCACTTTCCCCAATACTCAAGCCCTCCCAGACTTGAGACTCACCACCAGTTGCAGCTTAAAGTCATACCCGGGACTATCTATTAATGATTGTGTGTAACTCTATAAATTATTGTGTGTAACTCTATAAATGATGGTGTGTAACTATAAATGATGGTGTGTAACTCTATAAATGATGATGTATAACTATAAATGATAGTATGTAACTCTATAAGTGATAGTGTTTAACTATAAATGATAGTGTATAACTATAAATTTTGGTGTGTAACTCTATAAATGATATTGTATAACTGTATAAGTGATAGTGTGCAACTCTATCAATAATTATATGTAACTATAAATGATGGTGTGTAACTCTATAAATAACTGTGTGTAACTCTGTAAATGATTGTATGTAACTCAATAAATGATTGTGTGTATCTCTATAAATAATGGTGTATAACTCTATAAATGATTGTGTATAACTCTATAAATGATGGTGTGTAACTCTATAAATGATGGTGTGTCCCTCTATAAATGATTATATGTAACTATAAATGACAGTGTATAACTATAAATGGTGGTGTATAACTATGAATGGTGGTGTGCAACTCTATAAATGATTGTGTGTAACTCTATAAATGACAGTGTGTAACTCTGTAAATGACAGTGTGTAACTCGATAAATGATTGTGTGTAACTTTATAAAGGATGGTGTGCAACTCTATAAATGATTGTGTATAACTATAAATTATGGTCTGTAACTCTATAAATAACGATGTAACTATAAATGATGGTGTGTAACTCTATAAATGATAAATTGTAACTCTGTAAATAATGGTGTGTAACTCTATAAATGGTGGTGTGTAACTCTACAAATGATAATGTGTAACTCTATAAATGATGGTATGTAACTCAATAAATGATTGTGTGTAACTATAAATGGTGGTGTGTAACTGTCAATAATTGTGTGTAACTCTATAAATGACAGTGTGTAACTCTATAAATGATAAAGTGTAACTATAAATGATTATGTGTAACTCTAAAATGATGGCATGTAACCCTATAAATGACAGTGTGTAACTCCATAAATGATAGTGTGTAACTCTATAAATGATAAAGTGTAACTCTATAAATTATGGTGTGTAACTCTATAAGTGATGTGTAACACCAACGGAACCCGGCACAGTGCGGGTTTATTAATGAGCATGGTGTTTACAGACTCAGGCTCTGTCATGTGTTTCTACCGACGTACCTGTGTGCATGTGTTGGCTCTAAATGTAGTACAATAAACAGTACAAGGCACTGACAGTAAAAGGTAAGTAGTATGTTTGAGATACTGCTAGTTTGTATCATATGAAATGATAGCTGGCTTCTGTAATGAAAGTCTGAAGCCATGAACCCCAGTAGCTAAATGGATCTTGTTAAATTGCGATTTGACTTGCCCCTGCTTGAGGGTATCTCACAGGTGCCATTGAGCTCTTTACTCAATACAGTTATATTAATTCAGCTTTCTTGTTTTCATTTGATCTCAATTTACGTCTCATGGCTCAGGGTTCCCTGGGCGCACACTGCCTCAGAGCGCTGTCATATCAAAACGAATAACAATTGGTTGCTTGACCTGGTTATAACAAGGTTAATTATATTTTTCAGTCTCTGTGTTTCAGGTTTGTAGTGACTCTATCACCTTTTGCTGAGTGATAAGTGCAGCCCTAATGTGTTCAGATGGACAAGCAGAGAATAATAGCTTGCTTGCAGAGAGGTGGGATTTGTCCTGTCAGTGGATTCTGATGGGATTAGAGTTTATTCTTTTGATAAGCACATTGTGTATTACTTTTGATTGCATTAGAACAGTGTGATTACAGATAAGTGCTGTAACTAATTGAGATTTCTGCAGCACGGTAACAGTATGTTGCTCACTGTACTGAGGAGGAAGTATTATTCAGGTCTTATTGTGGGTGTGTAATTAAGGCCTAGCCTGGCACTGTGTGATTGCCTTTAATTGCCCCTTTAAACACAATACAGTGTAATTAAACATAGAACGTGTGAAGCAGAGGGTGAAGTGGACAAACGGACAGCAAATGATCTGTGCAAGAGTGGATTTGGTCAGTGTTTTCTAATAAGATGTCACACACTTGTTCTGTGCTCTGTACAGTATGTACTTAAGTGTCTGCTAATTTCAGCCTAAGCATACTCTGGAGGTATTTGTACCTCTGTTTCCCTTTTTTCTGTTTTCACCTTGCCCTGCAGCTAACTCAGGCACACCACTTGTTCACCTTCACTTCCTCTCCTCGGTCACTTCCCACAAGAGTGAGCCGTAGCCATGTGCATGCATTGATGCGTGGCCTCGCCTGGCCTTATTATAAATGGAAAGAGGTGATATTTTACACCCCTACGCAGAAGTATAACTAGATAGACAAGTGAGCCAAGCTAATCCCTAGGATGAAATTAGCAAGCAGAGTCAGGGGCCTGCTGGAAATGATGAACGAGGCTGACCGAGCTTCAGAGGCCCACATCCACTGGGATAATTACGCCAAGCTCCCGGGCTGGAATGTGTCGGTGCCACTTTTTGATGGCTCTATTTCAATGGGGGGCTCTTTTTCACTCTATTTCTCCGATGAAATACATAGTAAAAGCTATTAAAATTGAAATTGTTCTAGGATTGTGTTCGGAGAGGGAGCTATTGACCCTATCACGTAGTGTTTAATAAGGTGTGCTAGAAATCCATCTGGGTACTGGAGACCAGGGGGCATACTGGCATCACTTGGTCTCTCTCTCTCTCTCTCTCTCTCTCTCTCTCTCTCTGCAATGCATTAGGATTTTAACAACAATTACCTTCTTCTTATAGTATTGTTCTGGCTCCTACAATATATGGATCAATTTAAAAAAAAAAAAATCAATGGAATTTAAGTAATTTAAAGCCTTGAAAGCAAGACACAGAAACCACTCAATACTGTGATGTCAGAATACAGAGAAATAAATAAAACCTTCAGCTTGTCTCTTAACTCACGTAGCATGTTTATCACTATTGTAGCCTATAATTACCTTTAGATATTATACATTGTTCAAATTTGAGACAGTGTCTTCATACACTACACTTTATTACTTTGCATAGTAGTTTAAAACTCACTTTCCCCCTCAGCAGTAGCTGAGTTAAAAATGTATCTTTGTGTCTTTTAAAGATGCACATCTCAGCCTTTTCACAGGTACATCACAGCCTGAGCCTTAATACATTCCACAGAAGCTACATACAGATGTTATAAGCGCTCATATGGATTAGAGCACGAGGACAGCGCAGTGAGCCTCCACCTCAGAGCGAGACGAACAAACAGCAACTTTGTCCTTTTGTGTTCCTGCAAACTAGCAAACTGATTTATCTTTCAGCAACAAGACTTCACTGAATCCTTCAGCATTATTTATGAAAATCAGCTGTATTATAAACATTAATTATTTTTGCCAGGTCTATGTTTTAAAGTGACCAGAAGGTGGCTCCCTCTACAATGAAATGGCGAAGAAATCCTTTCTTTCTTTCTTTTTTTTAAATTTCGATTTAATCTGACAGTCCCTACACGAGAAATCTGTTGTTTTTGTATTCTGTAATAATTTATAGAGGCTACTTGTTTGTCCTTGGGAAAAAAAATCATTAGGTAAACACAAAAAAATGCAAGGGTCCAGTTCTCCCAGAACATCTCACAAACCAACCTCGTCCTTCAGGGTTTGCCAGAACAACTTTACAACACCACTGCTTCATGATTTTAGGAAACATTACAGGATACTGAAGATTTAATAATGGCTTCATATGCATTGCCCTTCTTGGGTTACATTAAAAAATATATATATGTAATATAGGAATAGTTTATTGTAATGCCTAAGCATTCTTCTTCTTCTCCTCATCCTCCTCCTTCTTCTTCTTCTTAATTGTTGTTGTTGGTACTGTTGCGATTTTGTGAAATATTAATTATTCCAAGTTGAAGCTCTTTAAACATTTGGAGAAAAATAAACAAACAACAACAAAAAAAAATCTGTTGACTTCCTCTGCTGGATGTACTGTATCGTCTGTATTAAGGCCCCTGTCCAAAAATGTAAATAAGTCTTAAATGCCTTCTTTATTTGTACTGAAGAGATTTTTAGAGTTTCTTTCTACCACTGTACTGTGCAGATTCATATTAATGAAAGTCTTGTAACCGGTTTAAAATGTCCATCTTGTGCATCTCTCTCCTGCGCTTACTGATAGCCCCGAAGGAAGAAAGTTAGAGATGTTCATTTGCCTGACGTTGAGAAAGAAAATGCTTATTTGGGTGTGGGTAGAGGACCATGAACTACTTTATAAAGGTAAAAAGATGAAATATAAGATGAGAATGGATGACACAGGACAAATATGTAAAAGTAGAGGAAAAGGAGAGCAAACAAAAAGAGCTTCAGTATTATCAATACAATGTGGAGTCCTCGGCAAACCTGAAATAATTTGTTGAACTAATTTTTTAATTAATGTGTTTTTTTTAAAGGAAACAGTGTGTGATCGTGACTTTTCAGAGGAATCACACAGTGTACAAACCCACAAGGCTTTGCTCTCTGTGTGTGTATGCCGTGTGAACATCTGCTTATGAGCTGAAATAAGACCGTGGTTGTGGCTCCTGCCACACTTAACATTTATGCAAATCCAATTTAAATCCCCCCATACATCCTCATAGGTGTCTTTTGTCCTTTAATCAAATTCTGTTTATGGTTGAGGTAATTATTCCCAATTTAGCCACTTAAAGGCAAATGAAAGTGGTCCACCAGGAGCCTCCTGGAAGGAGAGGGAGAAGGGAAAACCTGAAAACACATAGCTTGCAGAACTGTAACCTTTAGAAGAGGCAGTTCCACTTTATCTGTGTTCAGTTTACCTGTTCCAATAATTTAATTTGCCAGCTTTTAAAAATGACAAATTACCACACCTCTTTACCCATAATGCTTTTAACAGATCTCAATAAACAGCATTAATCTGCCAGTGCTCTCGGCCCAAACCCGCAAGCTGGACGGCCCTCATTTGCCTTATTATAGGGACTAGAGCCCTATCCAGGTGGATAATATCACAGCTTTACAGCCTTAATTATACCATAATCAGTTCAGCAGTTGGCCTCTTCAGTAGAAGCCAGGAGCGATCTCGCTCCTTTGCCCCCCCTCCATCTTTCTCTCACTCTCCCTCCCATCCTTCAGGCTCCCTTACTAGCAGCACATATTCTCCATGTCACAGCCGAAGCATGTGAAGGGCAGACTAACTTTGTAGGACAAGACAAAGCTTAAACATATGGCCAGAATCCCCCAGGTGCAGTCTTCAAGAAGGGCTGGAGTGCAGGCTCCTCTCTGCAGCTACACTTTCCCAGACTCCACACCTCTCCATTTCACTCTCACTTTCCCAATTAACATACTTCCCTTTGCTTTTTCCCATCCGCCCAGCCACCAGACTGGGACCTGACTGTTTTAAGTGCTATGCAAAGACTGTTTCATATGATCCAGGGTTGTCGTCTGATAAAATATGTCTGAAATGCTGTGATTTCAGCTGTGATCTGACCTCACTGGCTCCCAAAATCGACTCTCTGAAAACGAGGCACTGCTTAAACAAGGCAGTGATTCATTTGGGTATTTACATGTTTGTTTCCTGTTTATTTCCCTAAATGCTGTGGTAAATGGTTTGAGGTCTGGAATAAATATCTCCTATTTAACTTCATTATTATAAATCAAATGAAGGCTTCATGTGGCATTAATGAAGACAAAGTGAAATACGGATGTTTTTCTCAGTGCATTCTAGCTCAATTAAGAGGCCCATTTAATGCTAATTATCCACTAAACTTCAATTTGTGTCCCTCTATTTGCTCTTTTTAAATTCCGCTTTGCTGAAATGTCAATTCTGGCTGCAAATTTAATAATAAAAATAATGAAAAAAAATCTGTTTTATCATTCAACATGTTCAGAAAACCTCAGTTAAAAATATTAAGATAGTTAAGCCCAAAGTGTTAGAAATGTATATATGTGTAAAGTGGAAATAACTGCATTTAGAGTGGTTCATTTCTGCACTTCAACTGAATTACTCATCACTTATTACGATCCTTTTATGTGAAATCTCTTTCTTGCTATGATTTGTGTCCCAGTGTAACTATTCTATAAAGACCGGCTCAGCCACTTGTGCATCACGGTTACTAGAAAATATTGACAGACATCTTTAAATAAATCCAGAGCCAGTGAATAATATTTCCACTTTAAATGACATGTAATTGTGCCTGTCAGGGCTTACATTGACAGACAGGTAAATACTGCACTTGGGAATTTTGCTCAAATGGTTAAAGCTATTTTAGACACGGCCATGACAGACGGCACACAGGCAAACTGGCTCACTGTCAACATGGCACATTATTACAGTGTAAAACGAGCACAATAATGTGTGTTTACTGGAGAGGTTGATGTAGCAGTGTGGTTGTAGTGAGCAGCAGCAGATGAACACTTCTTTTATTACTGTGTAACTAGATTCAGATCTGTCTGTCTGTCTGTCTGTCTGTTTCAAGCATAACAGGAAAGGAGATTTCAGCATTCGAGGATGTCCAGCCATTATTCATCTCCTGAATTGAAATGATGAAAAATCACATTTGACAGCAGCAGCACAGAGTGTGAGAGATTAAAGTACAAAATATAAACAAATTCTCATATTTCATTTCCTTTATCATTTACAACTGAAAGTCTGGAAACATTCAGAGAGCTGTGCAGAGGAAGGGAGCAGTGGGACAGATGTTATTTTATTCTTCCTTCACTCTCTCTCTCTCTCTCGCTCTCTCTCTCTCTGGCTCAGTGTGACTGATAGACTGAGGCTGCTGTGTGTTGGGTGGTTGGTGGTGGTTGGTGGTGTGTGTGTGCGTTCTCAGGTGTAAAGGCCTTTCCATTGGCATCTCCACTGTCACCTGTATTCACTAAGGGAAAGTTTTTAATTCTACTGATGTTGATGTAGATACACAACTGAGTGCTTGTATAAACTGGGTGAATCAATAGGATGCTTTTGATTATTAAAAATGATTCAGAAATATGTGTTCTGCATTAATGTATTTATGTTTTGTTTTATATAGCACGACTTGTTAAAAAACCTCAGAAACAGAAACACTTTCTTACTGATGAAATTGTGTTCACGGGAGTTGGTTTTAGTTTGGTTCCAGTGTGCAGCGTTAACTCTAATCAGTACACTTGGGGTCCGCGCGGACCCCAGCACTACTTATTTTGTAATATTTTTATGTTACCAATTTTTTTTTGTCTGCTATATTAAGTAATTGTCACTCACCAGGTTGTCACTCCACACACTACAGATTATTGCATTGCATGCTAATTTTTAGCTATTTTCAGCCACACTTTATTCAAACAATATACTCACCAACATTAACAGGATTCAGTTCACTATTTTTGTATAGTTTGTTGCAGATACCAAGAAGATTAAAAAAAAAGAAGGAGAGCGCTCGCAATCAACACCCGCCGCGCACCTTTGTTTTGCCCGGCTAGATCCCGCTGCGTTACACTGTCCACGCACCCTGGCAATGCTGCACTATCTGTGGTAATAACGTTTGCAAAGACCATTCTACTCCAAGTGCTTGTTGTGATGAGTGTGTCTAAATATTGTGAGACATACACTCTGATTTTTTTGTTTGAGTGAAATTTATGTTCGTACCCACTTGAATTAATAGCCAAGTGATTTTGTGGCTGAAAAACTGCCCAACTGGACCTTAAGTTTCATGCTAATATCATGGGGTCCACCTGGACCCCAGTGCTCAATAGGGTAATTTTGATAAATCAGCCAAATACCTGTATATCTTTGTTATATTTTCTTCTACCTTATTATCAAACTAGCACTAGGATGTGGCAACACCCTTCTTTAGACTTGATGTAGCACAAAAAATTGTGGAAAAGGTAAAGCAAAGTAAAAAAAATTTGAAAATATTGGGTATTTCTTTTCTCCTTGAATGAAACCAGTATAACCAGAAAAAAAAAGCCCCGGTGTACAGATTAATCAGTCTGGGCATGTGTACCAGTGAGGGTTAAACAGTACATCAAAACATACAGTGCAGCAACAACAGGAAGTGCAACAAACAAGCAAACACTACATCCATCCATTATCTTATCCTGTTCTACAGGGTCGCAGGCAAGCTGGAGCCTATCCCACCTGACTATGGGCGAGAGGCAGGGTACATCCTGGACAAGTTGCCAGGTTATTGCAGGGCTGACACAGAGACAAACAACCATTCACACTTACCTTCACACCTACAGTCAGTTTAGAGCCACCAATTAGCCTAACCTGCATGTCTTTGGACTGTGGGGGAAACCGGAGCACCCGGAGGAAACCCACACAGACACGGGGAGAACATGCAAACTCCATACAGAAAGGCCCTCACCGGCCTCGAACCCAGGATCTTCTTGCTGTGAGGCGACAGTGCTAACCACTATACCACCATGCCGCCCGCAAACACCACAGTGGACACAAATTATACATCTTAGCCGATGTATATCAGATCCAATGACAGCAGACATTGCAAGACAGAGATAGGATATGAGACAAGAGACAGAAGATGAAGGTGTCATTGTGTGCAAACTGCAATGCCAAAAAACCATGAAGTGGTTCAGTGAGAGCTGCATGGACTGGGGTGATGAGTAACTGGACAGGTTCCAGTAGGAGGTGATGGACCTGAAGCACTTCTGTGATGACAACTTGACACAGAGGAGGACGCTTGGATGTTTGGTGTCAGCAGCACATTTCACTGGCCTCCTCTTTGCCCTGATGGTGTATAGGTCCTTGATTTTTGAGAGTTCTCAGCTGAAGATCTTCTTCAGCCACTGGGCCCTGCTCTGCAGGTAGACGAGGCAGAAGGGAACTAGACTGTGATGAAGGTAGTGAGCACACTTTTTCTAAAACACACTGGACTGTGGTGGGTTTCCCAAAAGCCTCTTAACACTAAGAGCATCTTAACTAGGACAGAGAGTGTTCATTGTGCTGCTCACTCGACCATTTAATGATGATCTTTGTGCTGCGATGCTTTTGGGAAACCCGCCCCTGGACTGTTGTCTATGAGTTCAGTTAGTGAGGTCAGTCAAGTCATATAATAAGCTCAGCCAATGCCCAGTTACAGTATGTCTGAGAATACAGGATGATGTAGTGCCTGGAAACTTTTAAGTTTTTAAAGCTGTGCTAAACCATTTTGCTAATTTAGTTAACGTGGGCAGGGTTTAGCCATGACAGTGAATGCAGATCAGGTGCTGAAATCCTGCTCACACTGTGATAAATCCAGGAGAGTAGAAAGTAGTTTTAGACTATTTGCCTCGGCATGAGGAGATGGGTTTAAAAAGTTCACTGATACTTTAACTAACAAACAAACAAACAAACAAACAAACGAGAGAGCAATTACATTCTAGTAAATAATTTGATGTCTTATCATATACAATCATGAAGGAAATATTTTAAACACAATGAACTACTTTGAAGTGTATGGAGTGAAGCACAGAGCAGCTGAGAGAGAGTGTGTGTGTGTGTGTGGGGGGGACGTCCTACAAAAGAGGTGCAGGGGGAACTTTACTGGGATTTGTGCAGAGTGCAGAATTTACCGAGGCGAGTGTGTCGGCATGTAGGGCTCTGGGGGCCCTGGTGTGGGTCCGGAGGGGACGGGTGTCAGCCAGGTGTGTGTGTCAGTGAGTAATGGCACTATCAACTCACCGTCGTCATCCATCATGCGGCCCGGGAATCACGAGTGCAGCAACATATCATTACACAAGGTTATCACTGGCCCATTACTGGCCCTGATCAATCTACACATCCACTGGGTCCTCCTCTGTGCTCTTCCTTTTCTTTTCCTCCCTTTTCTCAGTGAAAGGAAAAAAGTGTTTTATAAGCACCAGCCCCTCTGTCTCAACTGGACATGCTTCCTTCGCTTCAGCCACAGATCACTGTACTAATAACGCTGTTTATTTATGTGGCACTTTTAAATACCTCAAAGGGCACCCAAGGACACCGAGCTGTGAACAACCAGCAAAGCTGAGCGCCGCTAAAATACAGTAATAGAAATGTAAATTGTATTATGGTGATGTACTTAATGGTGATGATTATGTGTAATGCAGTTTCACATGACTTGAATTTTTATTCAAATTTGTAAAATGTCTTCTATTCAAAGCAAACTGATTAATATAAAACATGTTCATTTTACTAAATTAAAGGCTGTATGGAGTCATGTGTATTTATCAGAAAAGAATCAGAATACATTCAGATATTAGATTGGTGCTAAAACAAACAAAGACAAACCAGGAAGACGAGAACGTCTGGCTCGTAGAAGAGGAACAGAAGTAGAGGAGAGAGAGGAGATGAAAGTTACTGGATTATTTAACTTCGAGATTAAAGACCTCGAATCCAGCAGGCACTACATCTGGCACACATTAGACTTATGACAGTCGACTTTGAAATCACATCACAATATACCTGTTTACTGATGGTTTAGCCGTACCATTTGTCCTTTATATTTGTAAATACACAGAAAAAGGGAACTTGTGAAAGTGAGAAGAGTAACAGGGATTTCTGCTTTGTTCGGAGTCTGACTCGGAGCCTGTCCATATGTAGCTGACTGACTTTTATAACAAACCATGAGAAGCCATTATCTAAAGGGGGTATTATAATTAGCAAAACAATAAAAGTTTATTAATGAACATTAAAATGCAAAATAGTAAAAAGAGATCCTATCCATCAAAGGTGACTCCCTTTTTGAGTTTTAATTAGATATTGCAGTTAATGGCATGAGGAGGGAGTTTGGAGAAATTTAATTGCTACTGTTTAATGGGCCACCATGTTTTTAAAGGTAGAGACTACAAAATTGTAATTTATATAATAATGTCATTTTTATTTGAGTGGCAACTAATAAAAAGTCTAAAAGTCCAGAGCCTCCATGTTCTCAAAGCAGCGTTCAACCTTCCAGTTTCTCTCTCTCTCTCTTTTTTTTAGTTTATCTATTTCAGAAAGCACCTCAACATTGTGTCTTCAAGTCTCATCATTTTTTTCCACTTAAACACAGATATTTATCAAAAGAAAGTCAAAGAAAATGAAAGATCAGCCAAAACAACCACTTTATCCAACCAGCCAACAATCGTGACATGATTTAAACTCGTCTTAGCTTTTTAGGCTAAAATGCAAAATAGCAAAATAGAAGTAGAAATGTATGACTCTGTACTTATTATAAATACTGCACATAAATATTACAAATAGCATTTTTAATAAATTAAATGTGCATCAGAGCAGATACACAATTGAAAATGATTAAGAAGTATTTCATTTCAAATTTGTATTCACTAATAATGATCCAGGAGCCCATCTTAAATTAAGATTATAAGTAAACATGCACACAATCAGTTATTATGGATTAAATTATATTATTTTAATTATAATATATTAAATAAATCAGTTATTAAACAGCATGATTTCCTCTGTCTTTAGCTTTGCATGTTGTGAATAAAATGCACAGATTTTGCATAGGAGCCAAAGAAACAGCAGAGAATGCACTGAATATGATCTAATTTATCAGAGCTCCCAACTTTTTGTGAATTCAAATTTTAAACAAATGAAAGAATAAACAGGAAAACAACTTAGATTAATTTTACAAGTTAATCTGCACAAAAAAAGCACATACTGTTTACAAAATCTACAGGCCATGTCCTCTGTCATTTAAAACATTGTGTAATCAGTGAAGTCATGTTTGATAATTATCTGTTTATCTGTTAATGTTCATGAAATTAGACACACTATTTTTGTTCCACAGATAAAAATTTCAATCCGACTGTTTTCTGATCAGTTAGGAAGTGAAACAAACAAATGCACTGATTAAAGACTTGAGGAATTTTCTGAGGCTTCTTCTCTCTCTCTCTCTCTCTCTCTCTCTCTCTCTCTCAGCTCAACACTGGAGGTAAAAAAAAAGGTAGAACAGTACATGGTAGAGGAAGAGGCACAGACCCGGTGTGTTCAGTCTGTTTGGGGACTCAGAGCCACGGGGCCTCCGTACGTATCTGCCACAATGTATACTTCATGTGACACTGAACATGCGACACATACTCACTGACTTTCATCTGCCCTTGTTTAGAAAGCTTTGTGTTAGAGAGAGAGAGAGAGAGAGAGAGAGAGATATTAATGGGAAATATTATGCACTTTTCTTTTTTCCCCAAACTTTTTGGATAAACAACCCCTGAAAGATCTGACGAATTTTCTGTGAGCCCGCGTCTTACCCCAAATTATTTTATAATCTAGGACTACTGTAACACTTGAACATGTTATTATCTCACTAACATATGCTTGTGTAAAATACCTGAATAAACAGCAGAGAAATATTCCTTGCACTGACACCAGTGTAGTGGGACGTGTTTTACTGTTATAGCTTTTATAATCCATGCCAAAGTGGTGTGATATGGCCCATTGTGAAGCAGAAGAGCCTGGGTTATGAGTTTTGAATGTCCAGAAGCATGTGGTAGCATGAGTGGCATTATAGACACACTCACTGACTTTTTTTAGTGCAGCCAGAAGATTTCAAAGCCACATTCACTCAGTGACGCATCAGAGCTAAAGCATCCCTGTTCATCTGGTTTCCAAGTCAAAGTCAAAGGTTTTTGCTCATCAACATTAAATAAAATGATGAGCACTGTCTGTCTCACTTTAAACTTTCAGCTGTCATCATGGGCTGGATCTCAGAGTGAACAAACTCTGACCTTACATTCAAAAGTATTTCTTAATCTACATCCAGAAAACTGGAACACAAACAAACCTTTCGATAGGTTTGAAGGTTTACATAAGAGGATTAAAAATAATAATAATAATAATAATAATAAAACAACAGTGTTATTTTTAATACACCTGTGTGTCTATTTAACTCACTTTGTGTTACTTTTTAACACAACCAGTTTTACATAACCCACCCCTCAAC
>JAPEKL010000003.1:10144696-10155841 GCA_028877455.1 Bagre pinnimaculatus
AGTTTTTATTTATCGAATTTGCAAAAAATAAAAATGCTCTGTTTCTCAAAATCCAGTGAATGTGGATAGAATAAAACCGTTATTCCACTCAATCTCGTTGTAAATGGCTTATAGCCAACTCGGTGCTATGTGCCTCATTGGCTATCAGCTCATGTACGACTCGATTTCGTGGAATAACTGTTAAATATTTTCCCAGCATAGTCTTGTGCAAATATACTTAGAATAATTTTTAACCATCAGCATGCACGTCTTTATTATCTGCCTTGCTGTTTTTTCCTAATTCCCCAAGTAGTCAACAGTCCCACTAGTCAATGTACTAGAAAAATCAACTCGCCTACATAACCCAGTATATATGTTAAAGAAACAATATAATAATTATATTATTATACACTATACATGAATTATAATAAATACTGTATAAATCACCTAGTAGCATGCAGTTGAATAGTTTCTGTTTGCTTTTCTTTTTCCTAGGAATCTCTCATTTTACTTTTAGAACCATGGTTATTAGTGCTAATCAGTAGACTAGAGAATAATCATACATTAAAAAAAATGAATATCCTTCACTTATGGTTCTTCGTAGAGCACCCCATGGAAGCTCGATGCAGTAACCAGACAGGGATGTACAGTTGCTCGTTCTCACCCACACCACCTGATGAAATAGTGCAGGGTGTACCCAGCTTTTCGCTGAGCCTTCCGGTCCACACAGCACATAAAGCATGTGCACCGAGAGTGGTGCTGGCAGGAGAAAATTGAAAGCGCAGGGAGAGAGGGGGAGATCCATCTACAAGAGCTGATGACTCTGTTTGGGCCCTCCCCGTCCCCCACCCCCGCCCTGTGTGTCACGGCTCCATTCACTCGTATTTCACCCATGGGCTGGGGAGAAGGCTGTGATTGAAACATCTCAAACCTGCTGGTCCTTCCAGTCTGAATGATGCCCTTGAGTTTCACAGTCTTTCCTTCTTCTCTTGAAAGTAGAACATGATCCATTTGCTCTTGCTAAGATAACCACATGGTCCAGTATGGCAAACTATGAATGAAGGCTTATGTATCTCATTTGAAATCAGGAAATCATTTTATTTTTTTGTTTGTTTGTTTCTTATTGTTATTGTAGGCTACTTCCATTCAGACAAGCATCATGGTCTGTGTGAGGCCTGCGACTGTCACCCAGTGGGAGCAGTTGGACAAGTGTGTGCTGCAGATACAGGGCAATGTGTGTGTACTGATTCATCGCTAGCTGGCCAAAAGTGTGACCAATGCCAGGACCTTTACTTTGGTTTTAACCCCATCATGGGCAGGTTAGTTGTACCCTCTAACTACCTACCCCTACAACAAGAAAAAAAAAAGTACATGATTGTTCACGTACACCTAGACTAAAAATATTCAACCTCAGTTTTTCACAACTCCACACATTTCATGTTACCATACATTTCTTTTGGCGAGTCTGTTATGGCATCTACTTTATGAACATCAGAGGTGAAATCAATCAGAGGCAGATTTAAAAGATTCCAGGAATTGCTGTAATGACTTTGTGGCAGCAGGGACATGGTTGAGCGTCGGCTGTGAATGGCGAGGAATCAGGTTGAACCAGCAGGTAACGTGATGAGTTACACCTGTGTCTAATTACTGGCTGTCGATTAATGTGTGCCTCTGTGTCTTTTGGTCAGCCAGTAATGAGAGAGAGAGAGAAAGAGAGAGAGCTGCATTCCCCAACGTGTGTGAGTGTGTTAATATTCACTGAAAAGTGAAAGTTAAAATAAAGCGCTCCTTGAGCTGTCACTCCTGTTTGCAGTTCCTCACTGCCCCAACTTAGAAAGTTGTTACACTTGTGCTGAAGCCCAGGATTGAGGAACAAACACTGTCATGGAGTCCAAACAAGTCAGGGAACTCCTCAAGGCACTCGCCAACAACCTCCAGTGCCAGCACCAAGACCTATTCGCACTGTCCATAGAACAGGGGCAGCACTTCCAGGCCCTGCTTGAGGCCAAGGCGAAGGACCAGCAGGTGATGCTGCGCTTGGTCCAGTTAGCGGGTACTCCAGTGGTCACTCCTGCGGCCAGCATTCCCATTCACCTGGTCAAGATGGGGCCGCAGGATGACCCAGAAGACTTCCTCAAGCTGTTTGAGTTTGTCGCAGAGGCGAGCTCATGGCCAACCTCACGGTGGGTAGCCCACCTATTGCTGCTTCTGTCAGGGGAAGCACAGTAACTTGGTAGCTCCTGGTGACCAGCATGCTGGAGCACCCGGACCTGAAGCGGGCTATACTGCAACAGGTTGGCCATGACCCAGAAGAGCATCGCCAGCATTTCCACACACTGGTATATGGAGGACTTGGACGCCTTGTGCTTTCACACAACAGCTCCAGGATGCCTGTTGACAGTGGCTGCTAGCAGGAGAGTGTGACATGGAGGATGTCATCCATTACGTGACACTGGAGCAGTTCGTTACCCAGCTACCAAGTGAGACCTTGACATGGATCCAGTGTCACTGCGCAGCATCAGTGGAGGAAGCAGTCTGGCTGGCAGAGGACCACCTGACAGAATTTCCAGGATCAGATGCTCCTGCAGCTTTTCTCTCTCTCTCGCCCCCATCCCTCTCCTCACCCCTCCCTTACTTCCCTTACCCTTGCCCAGGGGGCCAATTCCCCTGACTCCCACTCCCTGTTCTCGTGTCTGTCCTGATGTCTTCTCAAACCCCTTCTCCTTCTGGGTCTGTGCTGCCACTAATGCCCTCTCTCTCTCCACAAGTGGACCCATCCGTGCCCATCAGAATTGGGAGCATGTCCAGGCAGGTCAGTCAGCACAGCAGGAAGGATGGGATTTCCCAGGGTCAGCATTTTTGCAAAGAGGCAGGGATTCTGATTCACATTCCTGACATGCTGCGGGCTTCCTTCAATCAAGCAGGAACATACTGTGTCTCTCTGAGAATTCAAGGGGGTACACATCAGGCTTTGGTGGATTCTGGTTATAGTCAGACCTCTATTCATCAAAGTGAGGTACCAAGAAATGCACAATTGGTGAAGGTGCAGTGTGTACATGGGGATGTTCACAAATATCTGCTAATGCCCATCATTATTCATTTCCAGGGTGAGAAGCATAGTGTGGTGGCAGTGGTTAGCCCGAGCCTCACCCATCCACTTATCCTGGGAACAGATTGGCCAGGGTTTAGTACACTAATAAAACAGTTAGTAGTGGATGGGCCCTGCATTAGCATGCCACAGGGGAATCCCGTGGCAACGTTGGCTAGTGTCAGCTCCGCATCATGATGACATGGAGAGGGGGGAGGGTACTACCCCTCCTCTCTCTCTCTCTGGGGAGTCCCATGGATTTCCCACTATAGCAGATGTGAAAGAGACTCTGAGGCATGCTTTTGACCAAGTGAGAGTAATCGATGGCCAAAACCTCCAGCCTAACATTGCACTTTCCTTTCCATATTTCTCTATTCTTAAGGATGGATTATATCAAGTGAGGCAGGAAGAGATGACACAGTTGTTGGTCCCAAAGAGCCATAGGGAACTTTTATTCCATGCAGCTCATCATAATCCTATGGCTGGGGGCAGTTTTGTCCCAGGTGGTGGAGAGGGAGGAGCGCCTGGTGTTGTACATCAGCTGCAAGCTCTCGATGCGAGAGTCAAAGTACAGCACCACAGAGAAGGAGTGTTTGGCCATAAAGTAGGCAGTCCTCACCCTCTGGTACGACCTGCTAGTACACCCACTCATGCTCTGTTCTGGCCATACCCCACTCCAGTGGCTCCACCACATGAAGGATGCCAACGTGCAGCTCACTCATTGGTATCTGGCCCTTCAGCCCTTCAAGTTTGAAGTGGTCCACAGGCCGGGGTCATGGATGGTGGTGGCACATTACCTCTCCTGCCAGGGGGAGTCAGCTGCAGGCCGGAAGGGTCCCCGGTCTGAGTCAGGCGGTAATGGTTGTGTGGCAGCAAGGGCATGGTCGAGCGTCAGCTGTGAACAGCAAAGAGTTGGTTTGAACCAGCAGTTAATGTGATGAGTTACATCTGTGTCTAATTATTGGCTCTCGATTAATGTGTGTCTTTCAGAAAGCCAGTAACTAGAGAGAGAGCTGCATTCCCCAAAGTGTGTGTGTGCTATTATTCACTGAAAAGTGAAAGTTAAATAAAGTGCACCTTGAACTGTTGCTCCTGTTTCCAGTTCCTCACTGCGCCAAATTAGAAAGTTGTTACAAACTGGTAGAAGCTTCTGATTGTCATACTTAGGAGTTAATAAGGAATACCCTTGTGGCTGTATTTAAGAGACAGTTCCATTTGTTCTTGAAACCATGGAAAAATCCAAGTAACCTCAGCCAAGGCCTCAAAAAAAAAAAAACATTGTGGACCTCCGAAATGACTTGGGAGTAATTCCTAAACAAATGAAGGCACCATGAGCATATGTATAAATAACATAAACAACATTGATCAACTCATTTGGGAAGGAGGCACAAATTAACCCCCAGGGATAAACAAGCTTTGGTACAAAATGGTTCAACTGAATGTCAAAACATCAACAAAGGAACTGGTGAAGGAGTTGGTGGCATCAGATACCAAAGTATATCATACAAAATATACCCACCCTTAAGAGAGTCCTACATCAGCATGGCCTGAAAGGCTGTCGTTCAGAAAGTAGTCCCTACTCCAAGACTGGCATGAAAAAGACAGACTGAACTTTTCAGGTGATCCCCAGCGTTTTGGAGGAGTTTCTGGTCAGACGAAACAAAAATGGAACTCTTTGGCCATAACAATTCACGTCATATAGGAAGAAAGGGTGAGGCTTTTAATGCACAGAACACTGTCCCAACTGTGAAGCATGGGATGGCAGCATTGTGTTGTGGGGATGTTTTGGTGGACGTCTGCTTATTTCAATTAGCAATTAAAAGGCAATGCCACCAATACTCACAGCACTTGACCTACTGACAATCTGACATAAATCTGTCTTGTTGCTATAATTTTGACATAACCTCTTTATGGAAATAAAGTAGATAATTTAATTGACTTAAAGCAGGAAATGTATGGTAAGATGAAATGTGGGAAGTTATAAAATGTCTCTAGCCTTGGCGTAAGTAAAGTGTAGAAGCCTCTAATTTCCCCTCCTCCCTCCATGGACAGCACTGATGACTGAGTCTTGTGTATATAACCATGTCTTTCCACTTCTCTATGGCTATTTGAGCTAGTTAGCAGTTTGATGGCCTGCAGGTCCAGCCTGTGTTCATAAAAGGTCAGAGCAGCCATTACAGTAACCTGCCTAAATGATCATAAATGATCATATGCTTTAATGCTCTCGGAACACTTGATTTGTCAGATACATCAATTAAGCAATAAATATGTCATGCATTATAGCCACCTTAATTATATACACCTCAGAAACTCACCAGCTTGGGCATATGACCTCAGACAAGACACAAACGCAAATCCTTTCATACTGTTTTTATTATTATTATTATTATTATTATTATTATTATTATTATGTTATATTCAGCATTTTTAAAAATATATTATCAGGTTTCTGAGACCATACCACCCTTAGGTACATTTGGTCCAGAGTCTTGTTTGAACGACCTTCAAGAATGCTCCAAGGAGATATTTAACCTCGAGCCATGCTGAGCAAAGCAGAAAAAAACCATGGGAGCCACCATAAGCACCTTCCACATTAACATCATTTACCTTTCCAAAATAAAATCTTGGATGTTTGTAAGCACTGCAGGTTGACTGAATATTAATTGTGATGAGATGCTGAAAATGTGTGAGGATTTTTTGGGGTTTTTTTTTGTACATCAACAGAAACGCCTACCAGACATCACAAATTGCTAATCCATATGTGTCATGATGGATCTCCCGCTTGCACTTATTCACAGTAGGGATGAAAAATGAACTATTTAAAATGATTACCAAGAAGCTTGAATGACATCAGGAGAATCCACCAAATAAAGATTTCTTTATATAAATATTACAAACTGATTTACCCTACCTCCTTCAAAATCAATAGGCTTGTGCATCGTATTTTGTGGATATTATATTGCTCTGTCCAATGTGGTTCATCTAATGGGGGTAGTTAAAAGGCCACAATATGGTTATGGAATATTTCCCATCACAGCAGATGACATAAGCCAGCCTACCCAGAATGCAGTGGTTGGCTAATCATTTAACCTTGGAGGAAAACAGTTTTATTGCATGGGCAAGATCCATTTCTGCTTACAAACTAGGAATGTAATTTACCTGTTTATTCTAGTCGCCGCTGGAACTTGTTCAATCATGTTTAGTTTACGCAAAGCAAACTTTGCACACCAAGCCTATTTTCAGCATCTGGCCTGAACCCACGCAGACACACTTTCGGGACACGTTATCTCTAATTGCGAGATATATCAGTGTCCAAAATTTCATATCGCAAGCAAGTAGGACTTTTAAATGTTTTTTATTGTGGCACATTTATTTTATGGCTTTTATCTGCATGGATGAACAATCATTGAGAAGTTGTGTCTCCTTGTGAAGAGTCAAGGTCGAACCATGTCAGAAAGCGATGAAGAAATTCCTCCTCCCCCCAGATGACAGGACAAATTTGCGGCTCATTAAGAATCTTGGGCTTTTCTCAGCTGCACGTGTGAGTGTCAGGAGAGTGTCAGGCTCTTGGCCCTCACATCACCCTTCACCATGTCCACTGGGGTTACATCTCTTCACACTCTACAACATCCTTCCTTCAAGCTGTATGTGTGCATCAGTAAATGTCTCTTTTTTAGTGTCTATGTGCGTAACCTTCTCATCTCCTCAAGACCAGGTCCCCTGTGAAAACAGAACTTCTCCACGATGCAAATAAATCTGGACTTAACTTTTGGTGACTGATTTGATGTCATACACCAGATCTGTGCATGAGAACTTCCTTCTCTTGTGTCTACTCTGTGTCTAGGTGTGAGCAGTGTGGCTGTGATCCAGCAGGGAGTTTCAGTGGCTCCTGCCATGCTAAGACAGGCCAGTGCCTGTGCAAGCTGTTCGTGACAGGCGAGAAATGTGAACTGTGTGTCGAAGGAGCGAGTCACATGGACCCGGCCAACCACTTGGGCTGCAGTAAAGGTCACAACTCAAAAACCATTTTCATATGATCCTCCAGATGGACTTTAGATTCTGTAGAACCATTTCAACTTTTTTGTCTTTGGTTGTGTTTACAGTAGCGACACTTAAGTGTATGTAGGCCCTGTGCTTTCGCTCACTAAACACGGACCTGTTTGCTTTCTTTCCTGACACACGCATTGTTTAGAAGTTATATGTTTATATATATTTAGCTATTGCATATTCTTTCATGCATTTTACAGCCCTAATGTATCCCTGGTCTTTGGGGGGGGAAGGGGTGCCACACTTAATGCCTCAGGCTTCCACCCCCCACAAATCTGTTTTATTAAGTTAGTGCATTTTAAGTGCGCTGCATGTTTGGCCCAGAAAGCTCCCCCATCCTTTTTATACACAGTCCATTTGTTGCATTTGCCGGCAGCAAGATCTTTAACCTTGCTGTTTTTCCTTGGCCAATGATGTTGTTGTTTTTTCACCGTGACCCTAAAGATCGTTAATCATCCTTATTTCTCTCTTCTCTCACCCACTGTTCAGAGCCCAGACAGCAGCCTCCTCCGATGGGCACCGCACTCAATGCCAGCACTGTGGAGCTGAACTGGAACGCCCCAGATTCCCCCAACAGCAACGCCCTCACCTACACACTTCTCCGGAACCTGGAGCCAATCCATACCAGCTACAGCCAGCTTCCGTTCGGTTAGTCAGTTCAGTTCAATATTTATATCATGCTTTTAACAATAGACATTGTCACAAAGCAGCTTTACACAAATCCAGATGTAGACTTAGATTTAGATCTATAATGAGCAAGCCAGAGGCAACGATGGCAAAGGAAGACTCTCTCAGATGACACGAGGAAGAAACTTGGAGAGGAACAATAATCCAAAAGGAGCCCATGCTTTTCTTAGTGAAACAGGGTAGTGCGATTATAAATGGTTCAAATTTTACAAATGTAGACTGTAAAGTCAAACAGAAGAGTTCAGGAATAAGCACAGGATGATCTTTACAATTACAGCAGCATTTATTAGTGCCCACATATCCAAGAGGGTTTTCTTGTTTGGAAGCTGAATTTATATTTGCCTTAGTACGTGATATGCGTTACACAGGATCAGGGTGTATATATTTTTATATCTTGGAGGAGACGCAGTGTTCCCTCAAAGGTAGGAATATCTGACAGTTTTGTCATTTACACACCTCCAATGTGGTAACAAAATGGCTTAAAGACAGTAAAGTATTGGAGTGGCCATCACATCACATCACATCACATCACATCATCCTGACCTGAGTCCCAGTGAGAATTTGTGGACTGAACTGAAAAAGCATGCCCAAGTAAGGAGACCCATAAACCTGCCTGAGTCACACCAGTTCTGTCAAGAGGAATGGGTAAAATTTCCGCTAAAGTATCGTGAGAAGTGTGTGGAAGGCCACCCCAAGCGTTTGATTCAAGTTAAGCAATTAAAAGTCAATCCCACCAAAAATAACACAGTGTATGTAAACATTTGTACCGCTGAAAACGTGATGTAGTATCGTGTCTTCCAAAAGTATTCATCCCCCTTAGTGTTTGTCCTGTTTTGTCACATTACAAGCTGGAATTAAAATGGATTGTTGGGGGGTTAGGACCATTTGATTTACACAACATACCTACCACATTAAAGGTGAAATTTTTTTTTTTTTATTTTTATTGGGACACAAACAATAATTAAGATGATTAAGTATGCATAGGTATTCAGCCCCCCAAAGTCAATACTTTGTATAGCCACCTTTTGCTGCAATTACCGGTGCAAATCTCTTGGGGCATGTCTCTATTAGCTTAGCACATCTAGCCACTGGGACTTTTGCCCATTCCTTCAAGTTAGATGGATTGCGCTGGTGTACAGCAATCTTCAAGTTATGCCACAGATTCTCAACTGGATTGAGGTCTGGGCTTTGACTAGGCCATTCCAAGATATTTGAATGCTGCCCTTTAAACCACTCCAGTGTAGCTTTAGCAGTATGTTTAGGGTCATTGTCCTGCTGGAATGTGAATCTTCATCACTGTCTTAAACTTCTGGCCAACTCAAACAGGTTTTCCTCCAGAATTGCCCTGTATTTAGTGCCATCCATCTTTCCTTCAGTCCTGACCAGCTTTCCTGTCCCTGCAAATTAAAAACATCCCCACAGCATGATGCTGCCACCACCATGCTTCACTGTAGGAATGGTGTTCTCAGAGTGCTGGGTTTGTGCCACGCATGGCATTTCCCATGATGGCCAAAAAGATCAATTTTAGTCTCATCTAACCAGAGAATATTCTTCTATGTGCTACATGCTATTGGGCAAACTCCAATTGTGTTTTCTTAAGCAATGAATTTTTTTCTGGCCACTCTTCCATAAAGCCCTGCTCTGTAGAGTGTACGGCTTAAAGTGGTCCTATGGACAGATCCTCCCATCTCTGCTGTGGATTTTTGCAGCTCCTTCAGTGTTATCTTTGGTGTCTTTGTTGCATCTCTGATTAATGCCCTCCTTGTCCGGTCTGTGAGTTTTGGTGGGTGATCTTCTCTTGTCAGGTTTGTAGTGGTGCCATATTCTTTCCATTTTGCGATAATGGATTTAATGGTATGCTGTGGGATATTCAAAGTTTGGGATATTTTTTATAACCCAACCCTGAGCTATACTTTTCCATAACTTTGGCTCTGACCTGTTTGGAGTGCTCCTGGGTTCTCATGTTGCTTGCTTAGTAGTGTAGCAGAGTCAGGGTCCTTCCAGTACAGGTTGATTTATATACACATCATGTGACACTTTGATCTTAATCAGCTAATTGTGTGACTTATGAAGTGAATTGTTTGGACCAGCTCTTATTTAGGGGTTTCATACGAAAGGGGGTGAATACTTGTGCACACTCCAGATTTCTGGGGTTTTTTTTATCTTAATTATTGTTTGTGTCACAATAAAACAACGATTTGCACCTTTAAAGTGGTAGGCATGTTGTGTAAATCAAATTGTACTAACCCCCCAAAAATCCATTTTAATTCCAGCTTGTAATGCAACAAAACAGGACAAACACTAAGGGGGTTGAATAATTTTGTAAGACACTGTAAATAAAGGCTGAAATAAATCTGTCTCTTAGCTGTTATTTTGAAATTAATGCTTAGAGAAATGTTATAAAATGTTTTTCACCTAGGTGTATGTAAACTGTTGACCTCAACTGTAGAAACATCTAATTAGGTACATAATACAACAAACAGGGGCAGGAATATTGGACAATTTTAACTTCGTAGGGACTTTTGGCTTGTCCCCACAATGAAAGCTGCTTTTCTTTCCTTTTATTAAAAAAAGTTTCCTTTTGGTTGCTAAGCTTAAGGTTAAGGAAGAAGCATGGCTTTAATTAGTTGTGTTTAACAATTGTCAATGGAAAGTCATGACAAGAATAGGTAAGACAAGTAGGTGCAGTGGCGGAGCCAGACCATTTTTCTAGGGGTGGCCAGACTTAGACCACTGTTCACACAGGGGTGGCATATAAACTGATATCTTCTTGTTGTTATTTTTCTGTGGGGCAAGTCGCTGTAGGTCTAGTGGTGTTTCTTGGTCACTCACTTATTAATTTGGGTAGGCAGGTGACTGCCATGTAGAATTGCATCATGAAGACCTGCATAAGAAGCTTTTTAATATATTATTAAGCTGATTTTAAAAAAAAACCTTAAACAGTTGTGAAAATTGGGTCTTTTTAATTGGTGATAAAGCTCACACAATAATTTAAAAAATTTACACACACACACACACACACACACGTGTATATATATAAGAGAAGGTACTTATACTCGTGACCGTGGCACGTTCCGATTTTTTAGAATTCCGTCCATGATTCGGAAAGAGGAAACTCTGAGGCTTAGTACAGAGAGGAGATGAGGGGATCAGGACACTCCATCCAATAGTTAAGACATTTCGTCCAAAGCCTTTTTCATAAGCACTGTCAATTATTTTATATTTCAGGTGTTTGCGAGGGGCGGCACAGTGGTGTAGTGGTTAGCACTGTCGCCTCACAGCAAAAAGGTCCGGGTTCGAGCCCCGTGGCCGGCGAGGGCCTTTCTGTGCGGAGTTTGCATGTT
>JAPEKL010000003.1:11383057-11393463 GCA_028877455.1 Bagre pinnimaculatus
TCTATCTATCTATCTATCTATCTATCTATCTATCTATCTATCTATCTATCTATCTATCTATCTATCTATCTATAAATAATAAATTTTATCATTTGTAAGGGTATGGCTGTAATATGATCCCAGTCCCAATGGCCTTGCTCAAAGTAGTATATAGTAGAATAGAATCGTAGTGCTGGGATTTGAACTCACAATCTTCTAATCAGTAGCCCAGAAAAAAGATGGCTCCTTAACCTGTTACACAATTAGATTCAATACAGTAAAGTCAGGCAATCAATCAATATTGCTTCATAATATTCATTTATTAATCTTTAATAATTTATTTATCCTGTTTAGGGTTGAAGTGGCTCAAGAGCCTTTGTTGGGGAAACCCTGCACCAGGCAGGGATACACCCTGGACAGGACAGCAGCAGTTTGTGATGGATCAAGATGGAACATGATCCAGCATCTCTGAGATTAGGAGTGGTTGCATTCTGAAAATAATTTACATGGATCCAGCACCTTCGCATATGTTTTCTTTTAATAAAAATAAAATTAAACAAACTAATAAGAACAATAGTCATCTTAATGCATGCCCATTCTTAATGTGCCATCTACCTTCCAAAAAGACAATCAACTTATTCTCATGCTGATCAGTTAGTAACTAGTATTCACAGTGTACTTTCATTATCAAGGTTGAAAAAGCAAGTTAAATCCTCACCAATCCACATAGTGGCAGTTTTTGCAAGGTGAAAAAAAGCAGAGAATGCAGAGTAAAATCATGCTAGCAAAATAACACTTTGAACAATAGTGTTCATATCATAAGTGTATCATAAGTTTGCAGAGAATGCAGAGTAAAATCATGCTAGCAAAATAACACTTTGAACAATAGTGTTCATATCATAAGTTTGCCCTAACCATAAATTGTATCATCCATCCATTATCTATACCGTCTGTCTGTCAGGATCATGGAGGAAGCTGGAGCCAATTCCAGGTGACTTCAGGTGAAAGTTGGGGTTCACCCTGGGAAGGTCACCAATCTATCACAGAGCTACACAGAGAAGAACAACCGTCACACTCACACCTCTGGGGGATTTAGAAGAGCCAGCTGACCAAATCCACATGCCTTTGGACTGTGGGAGGAAACCAGAGCTCATGGAGGAAACCCACACAGATACGAGGAAAACATGCAATCTCCACACAGAAAGACCATGAGATTCAAACACAAAATCTTCTTCCTGTGAGGCAACAGTGATAACCTCTGCATCACTGTGTGGCCCATAAAGTTTACCAATTATTTAAAATATTTATTTAAAATAACAAATATTAAAAGTTAATTAAGCTAAATAATTATGGAATCTGATAAAAGACTGAAATTGAAATTTATAATATAAAGTGCACACATACTGTATGGACCATATGCTAGTAATCACACCAGCCTAGTATACTTTTATAACAGTGACAAAATTAAATATACTGCATGTTTATCCAAGTTCACAAAAAGTCCTAAGATGACCTTTAATTTTATATTTAGTGCATGTGTAATTAACTTAATTAAAATCCTCAGGCTTAATCTTCAAACTTTATTTCCATAACACCGAATCGGAGCTTGTCTTAAAATATAGTCCTCATCAGCATGTGATTGAAAACAAGTCCTTAGGACTGAATTTTTTTTAATTACATGTTAATTAATCCTTTCCTTATTTGAATCGCAATTTGTGTCCAGTAATGTAATCAAACTTAGGCTGTTAAAGTGTAATTAATCAGCAAATAAGCAACTCCTGCCAACAATGTTGTGCATTCCATCACTACTGGATGAATGCTTTCTGAGTATCTTTTACAGCATTACAGTTCCTGGGAGGGGAATCCTTCTGACCTTTTGAAGGAGGCAAGTCAAGGGCTGTTGAACACTGTCCTTTCTCAAACATAAACCAATCAGCTACATAGAGGAGTGTATCTGAAATTTGTTTCTCATATACACTATATGGTCAAAAGTATATGGATGCCTGATCATCACACCCATAAATAAACCTTCCCTAAAACTTTGCCACAAATTTTGAAGCACGCATTTGTATAGAATGTCTCTGTATGCTGTTGCATTACAATTTCCCTTCAGTGGAACTAAGAAGCCCAAACCTGTTCCAGCATGATGATGCACCTGTTCACAAATCGAAAGACATGGTCAGCCAAGGTTGGCGTGAAAGAAAATGAGCCCTGACCTCAACCCCAATGAATGAACACCTTCAGGATGAATTGGAGCACAGACTGGGTGACCTTCTCGCACAATATCAGTGCCTGATCTCACTAATGGTCTTGTGGGAGAATGGGAACAAGTCCTGGTCCAAAATCTAGTGGAAAGACTTCACAGAAGAGTGGAGGAGGTTACAGCAGCAAAGCGTGGACCAACTCTACATTAATGCTCATGGATTTGTAATGGGAAGTGTCCACATACTTTTGACCAAATAGTCTATGTCATATTAACACATGCAATCTGCATGTTTCCCTTCTGACCCATTGATTTATAATTATTTATTTCATAACAAGAGGCCTAACCTCAACTCTTAACTTTAACCTTAACCATGAAATATTGACTCTTAGTACAAAACAGTGATTCTTTCTGGAACCTTCATTTTCTGCACCACCCATTACTATAGTCCTTCATGTTACCCGGTTGAGAACACTGGACAAAAGGATGCTGGATTCTTCAGAGACCATCACCATCATTCATCCTCTATATCATGAAGAATAACCAAGCGTCTTCCTGGACATTTGACAAACTCTTGACCCTGGTTTCTGGAATATCTTACAGATTTAACTCCTGTCTCATCATTTTGTTTCACCCATTTCTTCTTTGTCAGAGAAACGATCACTGAACTTCTTTGTTGAACTCAATGATCTGGTTTAGATGGCAAAAGTCATTGCAGATTCTGAGTGACCTGGCTGGCTTTGGCACCATGACGATTGGGCTGCATCAAGGGCTGACAGACTCCTTGATGATGCCTTCTTCCAGCATGCATCTTACCTCCTCTTGAATAGGCTTCCAATGGGCCTCTGGGAACCAAGGTACAAGGTGGACCTGCAGGAACAGAGGTGAATGCTGATAGCAGAGGGAAGAGTTTGAGTCAGCATTTCAACAGATAAATATGATAAAGTTGGGTGGTTTCCTATATGAGTTTTGGCCATATCAAGTCTGTTTTTGGAACTTTTATATACACCAGCAAATAATCGAAATATCACCGATATCACTGCATTGTAGCAATAACACCTCATATTGACTAGTGTGTTTGCGGAGAAGTTGAAATTTCCTCCTCTTAGGGAATCCATATCAAACCATCTGAGAGAAGAAACTCACTACACACCCTGTTGGACTGAACATCAAACCCTTTTTCTCCTCTGAATCCCCTGCCTTGGACATGCACAAGGGGTTATAGCTTTAATATCCATGGCTCATGTTACTCCAGAGCATATGTCAGGATGAAACAGCTGCTACTTGAGAGGGAATCTGAAATGGCCTTCCATGCCAAGAGCATTCACATTCAGCCTGGAGACAATAATGGTGAATGAATCATGGAGACAGACATAACCTGTGGCTGTAAATAGCAGGAGATAGGTTAGAAAATACAAATAGAGAACAAGACAAAAAAACCCCAATAAGCCATTCTTAAAAGATGTCATGATATGAAAGTCACTGGAATAATCTTTTTTTTTTAAATTAGAACACTTGAATGCTTGCTTGCAATTAGTTGTAAATGTGAATAAATAAAATAAAATAAAACAATAAAAAAGCAGGTAAAGTTGTTTTATCATCATCAGGTTCCAGCCTCGGTTTGAGGGTCGGATGTAAGGATCCTCCAGTCGCTTCTGTTATGTGCCATTTGTACAGTCTCGATGTAGTGGAGACTGGTCCACATGATAATACTGCTACGCACTTTTTGTGTTTGGTTTGAAGGTATGATTTAACTAATTTGTGGACGCTCTAAACAACTTTGATAACTTTGACAACTAATATTATCAAAATTGTTAGAGCTTCCACGAATTAGTTAAATCATACTGTGGCAGCGGGGGCATGGCCGAGTGTCAGTTTGTGGATGGAGAAGGTGAAGGTCAGGGAAGATGAGTGGCCAAGTCATTACACCTGTTGTCAATTGATGTGTGTGTGTGTATATGTGTGTGTGTATGTGTGTGTGTGTCTGTGTTTCTTGCAGTGATCGTGGTGCATAAGAGGAGTAGGAGAGCAAAGAAGGGGCGCTGGAACCAGAGGATGACCATGTGTGTGTATGCCCATACATGTCCTAGAGTGCCCATGTGAAAAGCTGAAAAGTTAACAATAAATGTATGTCTGAACATTAGCTCCCACCTGCTGTGCTTCTGTACTCCACCCACATCAGGGAAACTACCACAGTGGTACCGAAACCCGGGAGTATAGAAGGGAGCCAGCCCATGGAGTCCTCACCGTTCAAGGACCTCATTCATGCCTCACTACCGCTCAGCAGAACCAGCATCAAGCACTGATCATCCTCCAGAAGGAGCAGGAACAATGCTTCAAGGCCTTGATGCTGATCCAGCAAGAAGATCGTCAGGCATTCCGGCACCTGCTTGCGTTGGTGGAGTCCTCGATCGCTACCGCAGCGGACCCTCCCCACCTCACCCTAATGAAGATGGGCCCACACGATGATCCAGAAGCCTTCTTCATGTTCTTTGAGCAAGCAACCAAAGCATGGGGGTGGCTGGTCAAGCAGCACACAGCACACCTGCTTCCACTGCTGACTGGTGAGACGCAGCTTGCTGCACTGCAGCTCCCCGCTGACAGTCGGTTCATATATGCTGACTTAAAGCGAGCCATTCTACAGCATGTCTGCCGTTTCCCGGAACAACAGTGTCCGAGCGCTGAAGTTGGAGGACGTCAGCCGGCTGTTCGCATTTGGCCAACAGCTCTGGGACGTCTGCCGGCAGTGGCTGAGGGTGGATGACTGTGACACCAAGGGAATTATCAACCTGGTGACACTGGAATAGTTCATCGCGTGACTTCCAGAAGGAATGGCAGAGTGGGTCCAGTGTCATCACCCAGCATCACTGAAGCAAGCCATCAAACTGGTGGAGGACCACCTGGTGGCGGTTCTGATGGCAGGAGGACATGCAGAAGGATGTGCCTCTTCTCCTCTTCTCTTTCTCTCTCTCTCCCTCTGTTTCCCATCCCTGCCCTGTTCCCCCACATGGCGGTGGGGGCCGGCTCCCCCCCAGCTGGCCTGATGCACCCTTGGTGTCCTCCCGTTTTCCCCTTCCATGTCTGTGTCTTCTCCCCCTCAGGTGAGTAATGCCCAAAACACCAGTGCAGAGGTAGAGCCTGGGCCGGTGTGCTGGCACTGCAGGGAGCCGGGACATCTTCAAGGTCAGTGCTCCGCCATGGAGATGGGAGCAGTGGTCTGGATCCCCAACTCTCCAGAGATGGCCCTTGATCAGGCTGGTGAGTATTGTATACTGGTAAGTGTACAAGGGGATATGTATCACACCTTGGTGGATTCCGGCTCTAACCAGACCTCAATCCACCAAAGCCTGGTGCAAGGCAAGGCATTGGGGAGAGCACAGGTGGTGAAGGTACTGTGTGTGCATGGGGATGTTCACAACTATCCATTAGTGTCCGTCCACATTCTGTTTCAGGGAAAGAAGCATAGAATAAAGGCGGCGGTTAATCCTCATCTCACCCACTCACTAATTTTGGGGACTTATTGGCCAGGGTTTAAAGAACTGATGGAACACATAGTAAGAGGTGGGTCCTGCATTAATACGTCATGGGAAGATCCTGGTGTGGCATTGGCTGGGGAAGGTGTCACAGAGCTGTCTATGTCAGCACTGCATCAGGGCGATACAAGGAGTGAGGAGCAGCCTGCCCCTCCTCCCTCTCTTGGGGATTCCCTTGAGGATTTCCCGTTAGAGCAGTCATGAGACAAGACTCTACGTCATGCATTTGACCAAGTGAGAATAATCGATGATCAAACTCTCCAGCCAAGCGCAACACCAGCCTTCCCCTATTTTGCTATTATTAAGAATAGGTTGTACCGAGTGACATAGGACACTCAAACCAGTGAACAAATAACCCAGTTGTTGATCCCAAAGAGCTGTAGGGAACTCGTATTTCATGCGGCTCACTTTAACCCCATGGCCAGACACTTAGGGCAGGATAAAACACTAGCCTGAATAATGTCCCGGTTCTATTGGCCAGGGATTCATAGGGATGTCTGTCAGTGGTGTGCGGCATGCCACAAAAGTCAATTAGTAAATCCCGCAGCCACTCCAAAAGCGCCTTTGCGCCCTCTCCCTCTAATCGAGATCCCTTTTGAGAGAAGTGGGATGGATCTCATCAGGCCATTAGATTGGTCAGCATGAGGATATCGCTTTATTTTAGTTCTGGTGGACTATGCAACATGATATCTGGAAGCTGGGCCTCTCCGCAATATCTCAGCATGCAGTATTGCAGAAGTGCTTTTCTGTATTATCTCCCAGGTTGGGATTCCAAAAGAAATCCTGACAGACCAAGGCACTACATTTATGTCATGCACACTGCACGAACTGTATGGGTTATTGGGAATTAAGTCTATCCACACCAGTGTCTATCACCCACAAACAGATGGCTGAGTGGAACGGTTTAATCAAACCCTCAAAAACTTAATTTGGAAATTTGTAAATGAGGATGAATGTAATTGGGATAAATGGCTCGAGCCCCTGTTATTTGCAGTTTGAGAGGTCCTACAAGCCTCCACAGGTTTATCAATGTTCGAATTATTATATGGGCGGAAGCTGCATGGCATTTTGGACGTGCTATGAGAGAATTGGGAGGAAGGACCTTCGCTTAGCAAAAATGAAATTCAATATGTTCTCGACCTGCATGCAAAACTCCACACCCTCACTCACTTAACCCAGGAGAGATTGTGGCAGGCATAAGAATGCCAAGTCCGACTGTATGACAGGGCAAATGCCTTAGAGGGTTCACATCAGGAGATAAAGTGCTCACAATATTGCCCACATCAAGCTCCAAATTAATCGCCAAGTGGCAAGGGCCCTTCGAGGTCACATGGCGTGTCAGGGACATCGACTATGAGGTGAGGTGAACAGATAGAGGTGGGGCATTGCAAATTTACCATCTCAACCTGTTAAAATGCTGGAATGAGGGGGTCCCCCTGGCATTGGTGTCGGCAGTCCCCAAGAAGGTGGAGCTGGGACTGGAGGTACAAAAAAAACAAAACAAAAAAACACCTCAAGCCACTCCCGTCCCTTGTGGAGACCACCTTTCGCCGGCCCAACTCACAGAGGTGGCCAAGTTGAAGAAGAAATTTTCCAATGTGTTCTCACCCCTGCCTGGCTGCACCCACCTCATGGAACACCACATTGAGACACCCCTGGGGGTGGTGATGCATAGCCGCCCTTACCGCTTGGCCTAACACAAAAAAAAGGTGGTCTGGGATGATCTCAAGGCCATGCTCGAAATGGGCATAATCAAGGAGTCCCACAGTGACTGGAGCAGCCTGGTGGTCCTGGTTCCCAAGACCGATTGGTCGATCCGGTTCTGTGTGGACTATAGAAAGGTCAACGCAGTGTCTAAATTTGATGCATACCCAACGCCTTGCATTGATGAGTTGCTCAATCGATTAGGCACTGCTCGCTTTTATTTGACACTGGATCTAATGAAGGGATAATGGCAGATTCCCTTGACTCCTCTATCCAGAGAGAAAACGCCTTTTTCCACACTGTTTGGGTTACACCAATTTGTCACACTTCCTTTTGGGCTATTTGGGACTCCCGCGATGTTCCAGAAGCTCATGGACAAGATCCTCCACCCTCACGCCACCTACGCGGCTGCATACCTCAACGACATCATTATATATAGCAATGATTGGCCATGCCACCTGGAACACCTTAGGGCCATCCTAAAGTTGCTGAGGCATGTGGGTCTCACAGATAATCCAAAAAAGTCTGCAATTGGGTGGGTGGAAGTATGGTATCTGGGTTTCCACTTGGGTCATGGGCAGGTGTGTCCTCAAATTAATAAGACTGCAATGATTGTAGCCTGGCCGAGGCCCAAGACCAAAAAGGGCCCAAGACAGTTCCTAGGGCTGTCTGGCTACTATTGTAGGTTCATACCTAATTAATCAGACGTCACCAGCCCGCTAACTGATCTCACTAAAAAGGGAGCAACAGATCCAGTCCAGTGGACAGAGCAATGCCAACAAGCTTTCACTAGGGTAAAAGCTCCACTGTGTGGGCGGCCACTTTTACACTCCCCTAACTTCTGTCTCCCCTTTGTTTTACAGACGGATGCATTGGACAGGGGGATAGGGGCTGTTTTGTCCCAGAAGGTGGAGGGTGAGGAACAACTCATGCTGTACATCAGCTGCAAGCTCTCGATGCGTGAAAGCAAGTACAGCACTATTGAGAAGGAGTGTCTGGCTATCAAGTGGGCGGTCCTCCCCCTCCAATACTACCTGCTGGGATGCCCTTTTACTCTCTCTTCAGACCACGCATCCCTCCAGTGGCTCCACCGCACGAAGGATGCCAATGCGTGGATCACCCGTTGGTATCTCGCCCTCCAGCCATTTAAATTCGAGGTGGTCCACAGGCCAGGGGCTCAGATGGTGGCGGCGGACTTCCTGTCCCATTGGGAGGGGGTGGAGTCCACTGTAGGCCGGACAGCTCCCTGGCCTAAGTCAGGCGGTGGGGTATGTGACAGTGGGGGTGTGGCCGAGTGTCAGTTTGTGGATGGAGAAGGTGAAGGTCAGGGAAGGTGAGTGGCCAAGTCGTTACACCTGTTGTCAATTGATGTGTGTGTGTGTGTGTGTGTTTCTTGCAGTGATGGTGGTGCATAAGAGGAGCAGGAGAGCAGAGAAGAGGCACTGGGACCAGAGCACAACCATGTGTTTGTGGATGTGTGCATATGCACATACATGTCCTAGAGTGCCTGTGTGATAAGCTGAAAAGCTAGCAATAAACATATGTCTGAACATTAGCTCCTGCCTGTCATGCTTCTGTACTACACCCACATCAGGGAAACTATCACACATACCTTCAAACCAAACACAAAAAGCAAGTAGCAGAATGAACACTAACACACATAAGAATAATAGAATCAGGTTGAGTGCAGTACAATATGTACAATACATTGATTAACACTACAAAGTATGATGTGTTGTAGAATGCAATTTCAATCTCAGTCTCAGTCCATTACAAGCATTTCACTTCAGACAATGTTTTCGAGCAACACAGTGGCAGAACCACTTTTGGATAATGATGGACAAGTTTTGACCTCAGAAAAATTACATGAAGGATGATGCTAAATTTATAATTAATTAAGAAGAATTAAATTATTCTGCATATATCTCCATCCATTATCTGTAGCCGCTTATCCTGTACAGGGTCGCAGGCAAGTTGGAGCCTATCCCAGCTGACTATGGGTGAGAGGCGGGGTACACCCTGGACAAGTCACCAGGTCATTGCAGAGCTGACACATAGAGACAAACAACCATTCATACTCACACCTACAGTCAATTTAGAGCCACCAATTAGCCTAACTTGCATGTCTATGGACTGTGGGGGAAACTGGAGCACCTGGAGGAAACCCATACAGACACAGGGAGAACATGCAAACTCCACACAGAAAGACCCTCATTGGCCACTTTGCTCAAACCCAGGACCTTCTTGGTCTGAGGTGACAATGCTAATGACTACACCACCATGCCACCCTCTGCATACAGTGGATATAAAAAGTGTACATACCCCATTAAAATGATACGTTTTTCTCATGTAAAAAATTGAGACCATGATAAATAATTTCAAAAATTTTCCCACCTTTAATGTGACCTATAACCTGTATAATTCAATGGAAAAACAAACAAATCTGTTAGGGGGAAAAACATAAAAAATAAAAAAAACTTACAATAAGCTTGTTGCATAAGTGTGCACACCCTTAAACTAATATTTTGTTGAAGCACCTTTTGATTTAATTACAGCATTCAGTCTGTTTGGGTACACACCTGCCACAACTCTCATTAGGCCCAAATAAAGTTCAGCTGTCCTAATAGGATTTTCCTGACATTTACTCATTTGCATCCTCCAGTAAAAGCCATGGTTCACAGAGAGCTTACAAAGCATCAAAGAGATCTCATTGTTGAAAGTTATTAGTCAAGAGAAGGGTACTAAAAATTTCCATGGCATTAGATATACCATGAAGCACCGTGAAGACAGTCATCAAGAAGTGGAGAAAATGGGACAAAAGTGACATTACCTAGAACTGGATGCCCCTCCAAAATTGATGAAAAGACAAGATGAAAAGTCATCAGGGAGGCTGCCAAGAGGCCTACAGCGACACTGAAGGAGCTGCAGGAATTTCTGGCAAGTACTGGTTGTGTACTACATGCGACAACAATCTCCCGTATTCTCCA
>JAPEKL010000003.1:11488343-11499975 GCA_028877455.1 Bagre pinnimaculatus
AAGGTATTTCGGACCTAAGCTTTGGAATTCTCTATCTGATTCTTGTCACAAATTATCTTTTAATGATTTTAGATTTGTCATTAAGGAACTAAATTTTGTAGCATAGTGCTGCTTATTCTGTATTTTTAAATAGATGAATATTTTATTTAATTGTATTAATAATTGTATTATGTTTTTTTTATTATTATTTATTACATTTATGTGTATATTTTTATTATATTCAGAGATATTAGCATGTTTTGCTATTTGAAATTCAAATTTAAATAAAGTTTATTGTATTGTATTGTAACTTTGTCTGACAGATTTTATCCTGTTTACGGTGGGCGTTCCCACCGCGAAAGAGAAACCAATTGAAACTGAAAGAGTGAAAGTGATTATCATGCCATTACTGTGTGAATAGTCTTTTATGAATGTGTAAGTGTGCGCTCAGCACTCCGACTCTGGTGTGAGTGAGTAAGGTGACAAGTTTTATGTTTCTTCTAATTTAGGTAATTTAAAAATTATAATATTATTTGGCAGTGAGCACATAGATAAAGTATAAAGTTTAAAGTTTCACATAGATAAAGTACATAGATAAAGTATAGATAAATGCACATAGATAAAGTATAAAGTTTCTGTCAATATGTTTATCATGTTTGTATGATAAAAACTCGCAAACATATTTATCTAAATACATGACCTACTCAATCTAAACCTGTTGAGCTTTGTTGGTGAAGCTTTTGACCCCAAAGGGTTAAAGTTCAATAATGAGCCCTAGGGGGTACATTAGTGTAGATTGTACCATGGGGTAGAGAAATGGACTCCTACTGTACCACTGTTTCTGACAGTGTATATGTTTTCTCTGTGTCTGAGCCTTTCTCTTATTTTCACTAATCCCAAGAGTTTCTTAACCTGTGCTTAGTGCTACATGACCAATAAGCCATGCTGCATCATAAAACATTCCATAACCATCATGAAAAAGGGAGATGGGGAATAAACCATGAAGATGTTAATGTTTTTTGTTTGTTTTTGTTTTGTTTTTAACGAAGCACTTTGTTAATAAAATATTCGCACAGACGTGTGCGCTGTGCAGGGTAGATAACCTATCTGTGTTTGACTTTAGCTTCCCATGCTCTAACTACTCATCTTCTGCCTGTTTGGCTTATTGATTGCTTTGGCAAGAAAATGGAACTCTGGCAATCACCAAGGCCAAAGAATACACAGAAAGCACTCAAATTGAGTCTATGAGGATTATTTGACATAATTATGGGTTTCCTGGGGGGCGGCGGCATTACAATCCTTGTAAATCTGTCTTTAAAAAAATGTAACCCAGCTATATTAATGCTACAAACATGATTTAGGTCATATCTTCTGCTAACTGCAAACAATCCAAAGAAACTAACTGTAAAAAAAATGTATTAAACCAGACTTGTATTGCATGATCTTTCCATCTAATTATTGCTCACACTGTATGACTCAACCTCTGCACACCGTGTAAAGTTAAATACAAATAAAGTTGCTTCAGTCTGACAGCACTAACAAGCAAGCAGGACACAGTTTGGATAGTTGTGAAACTTCATAAGAAAGAGATAAGCCAAAGAATATAGGCACATAGAACGTAGTTTCAACTGTTCAGCTGATGATAGTAAAGTCACAGAAAGACTGCAACCGAAGGTGCTATGATAAGTGATATGAATTTTGGATTGTGACACTGCTCACTCTATATAATATACAATAACATTTTTCCTGGGGTTCTTGGTGGGCAATAGCCTCCTATATTGGAAAGTGGCTATATATGTAGAATGTCATGATCTAGTCAATCAATGAACTACAGACAATATAACATGGCCTCTCACACGATCCATATGCTGTTTCATATCTGTAGTTGTATAGAAATGGCTCCAAGAGACATTCCTGAGTGTGTAAATCTATGATCCTCTTTCTCAGATCTACACGAAGCTCCTCGGACTTTCCCATTGTACTGTGTGTTGATCAATCCAGTGAGTGTTAAATAAGCCATTTTTATATGGTGCACAGAGAAGCTACCAGTTGTAGCCAATCATCATCACTAACAGGAAGTTCAGAGGTCTTGACCTTGGCAAGTTAAGACATTTTGTAATGTTCAGCTCCACTCAATTAATAATCTAAGTGGGTGTAGGTATAATTTTGACCCTGTGTTGATTTTTGGCATTATCTTAACCAGCTTCATGGAGGTCATCTGGAATGCTTTTCAATTAACAGGTGTGCCTCATCAAAAGTTAATTAGTGGATGAGTTTCTTGCCTTCTTAATGCATTTGAGATTGAACAGTAAATAAAAATACAGTAAATAACCTTATTCCACAACTGTAGTGCCTCTACTTCCTGCGGAGGCTGAGGAAAACCCATCCTCACAATATTCTACAGAGGGACTATTAAGAGCATTCTGAGTAGCTGCATCACAGTCTGGTTTGGGAATTGCACCATCTTGGATCGCAAGACCCTGCAGCGTATACTGAGGACAGCTGAGAAGATCATCGGAGTCTCTCTTCCCTCTATCACGGACCTTTACACCACACACTGCATCAGGAAAGCCACCAGCATCGTGGCCGACCCCACACATGCCTCACACTCCTCACACAATCTCTTCACCCTCCTGCCATCTGGAAAAAGGTACCGAAGCATTCAGGCCTTCATAGCCAGACTCTGCAACAGTTTCTTCCCACATGCTATCAGACTCCTCAACTCTGAGGGACTGGAGTGATTCTCATGAACTGATGATCACACAACTCACACTGCAGTATTTGCAAAGTGGACAATATTGCACTATTGCTTAGTGTTTACAATGTCTCTCTCCCTCACACACACACACACACACGGTTTACATTTAGTTATTCCATTTTCATACACTATTTCAATTCCTCATGCCATCAGACTCCTCAACTCGAACCAATTCTCACGGACTGTTGAACGCACCACTCACGCTGCACAGTGGACAATAATGCACTATTGCCTTACAATGTTTACAATGTCTCTCACGCACAAAAAGTTTACATTTATTTATTTCCTTTCATATACTACCTCAATATGCATACTCAACTCTGCACCTTTTGTTGTTTGTGTCTTTTATTGTCCGTTTACTGTCTGTTTATTGTGTCATTTACTGTCTGCACTCATTGCTCTCTTGCACTTTATGCTGTTATATGTAGACTTGTAGTCCTGTGATGTTTAATGTAGCACCATAGTCCTGGAGAAACGTAGTTTCGTTTTAACTGTGTACTGTACCAACTGTATATGGAATGCACCAAGTGTGGAGTTCACTCTCTTTCAGTAACCGCTTTATCCTGGTCAGGGTCGTGGCAGATCCAGAGCCTATCCCAGGAACACTGGGCATGAGGTAGGACATGCTGGATGATCCACCAGTCCATTACAGAGCACCACACACACACACACACACACAAAAGTGTAGTTACTCTCACAAAGGAGGTAAAATCTATGAGTTGGATACAGAAACTTGCGGATCCTGCAAACATGGTGTGATTTTTTTTTTCTTGCTTTATTATAATGCTTTAGTTATTTCATAAAGTCTCAAACATTCAATAAACAGTCACCTTTATATTACCTAATCCTCCTTTTTATCTTTCAGATTTTTGTTTCAGCTTCTCACTTTTTTATTTTATTGGATCCAGCACATATTTAGTCATTTGTTTAACTCCAATCTGGCACAGCAGGTCCCCTCACACCGTCTTGGTGCACAGTTCAAGCCTGAACTTGTATTATTGACTGCATGGAGTTCATGCACTTTTTGTGTCTGTATGGATGTTCTCCAGTTTCCTAATCTCCTCACCACATAAAATAATGACAGGAATGTGTCTTATTTACCAATTGTAACAAAAATGCTGTGAAAAGTTGATGCATTTCACTTAAATTGACATGCACTGGAGTTTACTTTAGATTACTAAACTGATTAATAATACACGGAAATGCCTGATATACAGTACTGCGCAAAAGTCTTAGGCACATGTAAAGAAATGCTGTAGATAAAAAATGGTTTAAAAATAATGAAATGAAATGTTTCAACATTAAAAAAATACTATAAACAGCAGTAAGCCATAATAAATGAAAAAGTCAATATTTGGCGTGAGACAATCCTTTGCTTTAAAAAAATAAATAAATAAAAGCCAAAAACTTTTTTCACAGTATTGAGTGTACAGTCTTACTGTATGTTCTGTATGTTTAAGGGTCATATTCAGTTTTTCTGTGTGAAGTAGGTCTAGAGCTTGCTAATAGCATGGCTTTAATATGGCTCTGTACTTCATATTGATAGAGTCATCATCTATATTTTTTTAAGCTTTATGGTCCCACAATGTTGTGTGTGTATTTCTTGACATGGAAAAGTCTTTCATCTAGTAAATGGGCCTGGGTTCCAGCAGTGACTCCATTCTGGTTGACTGCATATGGCTTGTGCTTTGTAAAATTGGGGCATACAGTATGAAGGCATATGTGGCTGAATATTAAGTTCCTTTTTTATTTTACTTACTGAGACTAGGGAATAATTAAAGGGATTTTTAACACATTCTATACTGATTTTATTCTATTCAGTTATATTTTTGACTCATTAGATAGCATATTGATGATGGCTTGTCATATTGGTGATTTAGTATTATCTGGGGATGTGTAGACGTAAATAAATTGATTTCTAACCCAATAATCAATTTTACCATATTACTGTGTCTCTGGTTAGTCAGAAGCTGGATATGAATTATTTACTGGGTGAGTGAAAATGTTACTCTTATTTAAACTGAGAGTAATTTTGTAGCAAAACCCAGCAGCCTTCATTATATTTTCTTTTTTAATCTGAAAAGTGGCCTCTATGTCATATGCTGCTCAGATACAAACATTTTTTTAATTAAAACTAATGACCAAACTTTGGTAATTTGCAGATGTCTGGCAAAGATGTCTACTCCTCATTTGGATTCTATTTTTTTCCTCTTCTCCAGAGGACAGTGACATAGCAAGTATCCTACAGCTGACATTTTAAACTTTTTTAAGCATGGAACATTATTAAATAGTCACATTTACTTCAGAGGAGAGCAAGAACATGGAAGACAGAGAAAGATGGCGAACCAACCACTGAAATAGTCATTTGTGTCAGGAAAATTGATGGAGGAGATTGAACCTTAATTTATGGGCCTTGGGTTAGCTTGTGTTTTGCTTTATCACATTGGCTCAGTATTTGCCATTCAAGAGTTTAGCACATATGCAAATTTTACAACCAGCTGTATGTTGGTCCCTGCCAATTTCCAGGAAAAGTGTTTGCCCATGATTGTGGACATGCACACTCCATTGATAAGTGTACTGAAACAATGTTGTGTATATATGTATGTCTATTTGTGTATGTGTCTGTGTGGCATGTGTGTGGTTGTGTTATAATGATAAGATGATGAGCAGACCACAGCTTAATGCACTTGAGCAGATGCATTGATTTATGATGAGCTTAAGCAGGGCTTTCCCCAAAGCATGGATATACAGCACTCCACCGCGCTGTGCGACGTCACTGCTGCGCTATCACTTGCACAATAAAAAAATAAAATAAAAAATCAGTAGCATAAATTGAACAATGCAGAGTACTGGGGTTTCATTAAGGGACAGTGCCCGGCGCAAAATCCGGCTATGATCAGCCTGGCACTGGTTACTTTTCAAAGTTCCTCAACTAACAATGCTAGTAGATCTCCTATTTTCCAAGACCTTTTCTTTCCTATGGTTATCAGTGATTATTTTCGTGCTCTTTTACACTTTGTACTGTGTTTGTGTAATCACGGTGGCTTTATGGCCTTGACCTTTAGTTACGTCAGCTACACTGTATGAAAGCTTGACGCTGATTGGCTGCTCATCGCGGCAATGTTGGGGCACCAGAAAGCTCGCTTCTGATCCACTACAGTTCAAAATGAAGTTTAGCTGATGAGGAGCACGCATGCACACACCCAGGAGGCAGCGCCGGCTTTTGGCAGACAGATGACAGAAAATAAAGTGACTTACTTGGCTGGGGTTTAAATATATTCTCCAGAGCACAGAGAATCAGTTTATTGGTGATTACTGGAATGAACTGGTGTGTTATGAGAAACCCAGAGCAACACAGCTGTGTGCCATACTGAACTAACTGTACTAATGCTACACAGAGCAGTAAGGACAAACACCCACTTTGTGCCAGATAAACAGATTATAGTATTATCACACAGTGTGGTTTTCACTCAACAGTGCACTTCAATACTTTAAAATGCACTTATGAATATTGTTTACTACAAGCAGCAGGAGCAGCAGCCTGTGCCAATGGCGGTCATGAAATTTATAGTTCCATTTATTATCTTGTTTATTGGTTGGTCTTGCCGCTCTAAATTACACATAGAATGTGAAACTTTTAATGTTTTACCTAATTATGGATTGAATATCACCTTGGCTCCAGAAGTACCAAAGAAAAGGCGACAGGATCAGCCAACCTTGTCCAGATTCTTCCCAAGTTCGGCAAGAAAAATACCCAAACAAGGAGACATTGGTAAATAAATAAGACTATTCTTTAAGACTAATGACCATAGATCTTGAACATGATGAATTTCTAGTTGGTCTTCCAATGTAAAATGCTAACTTCAGTGAAATTGTTTAGTCTTTCCATAACCGTCTCATGCTGTGATGGTCTGTGTGTGTGACGGTGAATTAAAAACTAGAGCCAGTGGTCTCCTTTGAAATGATGTTGGTGATAGCACACAAACATATGACATTTGGATAAGAATAATTAAGATATTATCATATCTAATAGGCCTAGGTTAATTTAAAAATGAACAGCCATGAAGACACATTTCTTTTCATTTTTTTCCAGTATAATTTTGAACACAGACTGTCAGGAGACAGTGCCAGATGATGATGTTCACTGCAGTACTGTTGGCAGTGTTGCTAGGTTAAAGTAAATGAAAATGAGGATGCTTGTAATTTAGAACTGGATTCCAAATCTGCTGCCGGTGGGAACGGACATCTATTTGTGTCTCCTTGTTAAGTGTGTTTGCCTTTTTTTTTTTTTTAAAGACTAGTCAGTGAGTAGTCATGGTGAATAGATACTAGCTGTTATACATGTTCTGTTCTCTGAACAGAGCCTGCCCCCTCTGAACAGCCTTTCCTGCTTTAATAATGGTACTTTTAGTTTGATCTGGAACATATGTATATGGACTCTATGCTTTGGTGATGTGGCATTATATTTATTATTAATAAATAATTAAGCCTTTTTCTCTCTGCAGGTTAATTTAATACAAATTATTTATTTCAACAAGACAGGTTTAGTTAATAATTCATGTTTTATTGGCTGAAATTCCAACTGCATATGTAGGCTATTAATTACACAAGCATGTTATTATTTTGGATTATGTTATGCCATGCACTCAGTTTCATGCACAAACTGATAATAAATACCCATGAAATAGTAATAAAAATGGGGCCTAGAATGCACTAGATTGTACCAGAGAGCATCTAAAAATTGAAAATGTTCCTGAGGAGACCTTTCACACCCCCCGAGCAGGAGGGGGATACGCTCCCTCACACTCTCCTCCACTGTGCAGGGCCTGGACATCACACACATTTCTCTACCCCCTACTTCTTTCTTTCCAACCCCTACTTCATTTCTTAATGAAAAACCTACTTTCTGCATCTAAATATCTCCTATTCCCCTCTGAAAATGAGTAATAACCATAGAAATAGGAAGATATTGTAATATATAGGTCTAGACTATCCTGGTACTCAACCCAGAAGTGAAAATAAAGGATTTTGCTGCATACATTGACTACCATTTTCAACCATACATAAAACCACATTCTAGGAGTTGGTTGCTAGATGGTGCTGTTGCATGATTTGACCTTGATTCTGTTCCTGGCACCCTGTAATTGGAAAATGAAGGGATGTGCTATGAAGTGTTTTCATTTCAAATCTAATTTTGCCCCTTTCATATTTGACAAGGTAAAAAACAGCAAATTTAATAATGTTGAATTGCGCCTAAATCAGCCCTAGATGACACCAGAATGCACCATTTTGAAGTCTCTAATTTCAAAATTTTACAGGGGAGCATGCTCCTGGACACCCCTAGCCCTTATGGGCTGGGCTTCACATCAATAGCACCACATATATTTTTTTTTTTTCTGGGGAAAGCCCTGCTTAAGAGAATATTATATCTCTAATATTGAAATCAGTTGGACCCATTTTGTGTAGCAAAATCTTTGTTGTAAATCCATGAAGGCAGCAGGATCTCAGCCTTCTGCTGTACATTCTCAATCTCACTACATCATACTGACCATCACACCCATATGTATGTGGTGGTTCTGTATGCTGTTGCCATAAAAATTTGAAGCCCACCATTTTATATCATGTCTTTGTTTGCTGGAGCGTTACAGTTTCCCTTCACTGGAACTAAGAGGTCCAAGCCTGTTTCAGCGTGATGATGCTCAACACAAAGCACACTCCATGAAGACATGGTGTGGTCAGGTTGGAGTGGAAGAACTCGAGTGTCCTGCACAGAGCCCTGACTGAACTGGAGCCTCCTCAACAGCCCAACATCAAATTCACTAATAATCCTTTGGATGAAATAACAGTCTTTTTGCTGTATAGTGTATACTGAATTGGTATATCACAAAAAAAGATGTTTGTGGCAGTGGGGGTGTGGTTGAGCATTGTCTGTGAATGGCGAGGAGGCAGGTTGAACCAGCAGATAACATGTGATGAGGTCCACCTGTCAAATTACTGGCTGTCTATTAACCTGTGTTTCTGTGTCTTTCAGACAGTCAGGAATGAGAAATAGACCTGCGTTACTCTCCGTGTGTCTTAGTTGCCACTGAAAAGTGAGAAATAAAAAAGAACACACCTTTTCTGAAGCCTGCTTCCAGTTCCTCTCTTTCCCACAAGTTAGAAAGTTGTTACACTGGTGTCGAAACTCAGGACTGAGGAGCGAACGCCGCCATGAAGTCCAAACCAGTCAGGGAGTTCCTCCAAATGCTCACCCATGGCCTCCAGCACCAGCAACATGCCCTCGTTGCACTGTCAGTCAACCAGGGGTGGCGCTTTCAGGCTCTGCTTGAAGCCCAAGCACAAGACCGGCAAGTGATGTGGAGCTGGATCCAGTCCACGGGTGCTCCAGTGGACCCCAACACCTTCCTCAAGCTGTTCGAGCATGTCGCGGAGGTGAGCTCATGGCCAACCTCACAGCGGGTGGCTCGCCTATTGCCGCTCCTGTTGGGGGAAGCCCAGCTTGTGGTGCAGCTCCTGGCCACCAACATGATGGAGTACCCCCACCTGAAGTGAGCCATCCTACAGTGGATCAGCCGTAGCCCAGAAAAGCAGTGTCAGTGCTTCCACTCGCTGGCATTTGGTGAAGTGGGTCAGCCATTTGCATTCACACAATAGCTCCAGGATGCTTGCCAACAGTGGTTGCTGGCCAGTGAGTGCGACGTTGAGTCGATCATTGAGTGAGTGACACTGGAGCAGTTTGTTGCCCAGCTGCCAAGCGAGACATCAGGATGGATCTGGTGTCACCAAACAACATCACTGGAGGAGGCAGTCTGACTGGCCGAGGACCACCTCGCGGTGTTTCCGGAAGCAGGTGTTGTTACAACTTCTCTCACTTTCATTTTCTCCTTCTCCCCCTCCCTCTCCTCGCCCCTCCCCTACCCCCTGTTGGTCCATGGAAATAGGGGCCAATTCTCCCGAAACCCACTCCCCGCACTCATGTCTGTCCTCGTGTTTCTCCTCTCCCTTCTCCTTTTGTGTCTGTGCCACCATTAACCCCCTCTCTCTCCACAGGTGAGCTCATCCATGCCTACCAGAACCGAGAGCGAGCCCAGGGATGTCTGTAGGCGTGGAGGGAAGGCAGGGAATCGGCACTTCCACAAGGAAGGGGGCTACTGATTCACGTCTCCGATGCACCACAGGCTCCCCATGATTGAGGGGGGCATACAGGATAGTTGTGAGTATTCAAGAGGGTACACATCAGGCTTTGGTGGATTTGGGTTGTAATCAGACCTCCATACATCAAGGCCTGACTCAATGTGGGGCACTGAGAAATGCATGTTTGGTGAAGGTTAAGTGTGTGCACGGTAATCTACACACATATCTGCTAATGCCCATCACTATTTACTTCCGGGTAGAAAACCATGGCATGGAGGTGGCAGTTAGTCTGACTTTCACTCACCCGCTGATCCTGGGAATTGATTGGCCGGGGTTTAAAATATTAAAGAAACAATAGTAGTGGGTGGGTCCTGCAGTAGCATGTTACAAGGGAATCCCACTGCAACATTAGCTGGGGAGGCGGTCCCAGGGCCGTCCACATCAGGACTGCATCATGATGATGCAGAGAGTGGGGAGAGCCATCCTCCCTCTCTGGGGAATCCCTCAGGGGACTTCCCATTGGAGCAGGTGCATGATGAGTCTCTGAGACATGCTTTTGACCAAGTGAAAGTAATTGATGGCCAAATCCTCCAGCCTAACATTACGCTTTCCTTCCCATACTTTTGTATTATTAAGAATAGGCTGTATCGAGTGATGCAGGACACTCAAACGAAAGAAAAGATAACACAGTTGTTGGTCCCAAAAAGCCATAGGGAACTTTTATTCCATGCGGCTCCTCATAATCCTATGGCTGGGCAGGTAGGTCAGGATAAAACACTAAATCATCTTATAGCCTGTTTCTATTGGTCAGGGATTCACGCAGATGTCTGCAGGTGGTGTGTGGCATGTCACGAATGCCACCTGGTAAATCCAGTGACCACACCAAAAGTGCCATTGCACCCATTGCCATTAATTGAGATCCCCTTCAAAAGAATTGGCATGGATCTCATCGGGTCATCAATCTGCACGCGGGTATCATTTTGTATTAGTTATAGTGGATTAGAGTCATAGATGATTTAGAGAGAAAAAATGAGCACCCTGGTATAACGATTACACTCGCACTTAAAACAGACCACTCAAAAATTAGAATGTAAATGGCATCAAACAAAACTGGTAGCATTCAAATTAGCATGGAAGGAGAGCTTCCTGAAGTATAGAAAAGCTCTTAGTGCTGCTCGATGAATGTATCTCTCCACCCTAATAGAGGATAACAAAAATAATCATAGGTTCCTATTTAATACTGTAGCAAAATTAACTAGGAAAAATACCACTGTTGACACATGCACACCTTCAGTATGTAGTAGCAATGACTTCATGACTTTTTTCAATAACAAAATTGAAAATATCTGATAAAAAATTTAAACTACTAATTTAAGGCCAGACAATTTAAGTAACCCTGTAGTTAACAATATAACTGTAATCAGCAATTAGAATGTTTTACTCCCCTTAGAGAAATCAAACTATTTTCATTAATCTCCACATCAAAATCCTCAACTTGTGTACTAGATCCCCTATGTACATGACTCTTCAAACAGATAATACCAGAAGCAGTTGAATCACTTCAAAAATAAGTAAATAAATTATTGCCTTAGAATTGGCTATATACCCAAATCCTTTAAACTAGCAGTTATTAAACCCCTGATTAAAAAACCTGACCTTGACCCCTGTTAGCTGTCCAATTATCGGCCAATATCAAACCTCCCCTTTATCTCCAAGATCCTAGAAAAAGCTGTGGCACAGCAGTTATGCTCATATCTACAT